>JAUPMV010000057.1:0-327519 GCA_030848855.1 Branchinecta sandiegonensis
TTTCCACTTTAGTCTTTCCACTATTCTCTGTCCACTTTAGTCTTTCCACTATAGTCTCCACTTTATTCTGTCCACTACTGTCTTTCCACTATAGTCTTTCCACTATAGTCTGTCCACTTTAGTCTTTCCACTTTAGCTTTTCCACTTTAGTCTGTCCACTTCAGTCTTTCCACTATAGTCTGTCCAGTTTAGTCTTTCCACTTTAGTCTTTCCACTATAGTCTTTCCAATAAAGTCTATCCACTTTAGTCTTTCCACTATTCTCTGTCAACTTTAGTCTTTCCACTTTAGTCTTTCCACTATAGTCTCCACTTTATTCTGTCCACTACAGTCTTTCCACTATAGTCTTTCCACTATAGTCTGTCCACTTTAGTCTTTCCACTATTCTCTGTCCACTTTAGTCTTTCCACTATAGTTTTTTTATATAGTCTGTCCACTTTAGTCTTTCCACTTTAGTCTTTCCACCTTAGTCTGTCCACTTTAGTCTTTCCACTATAGTCTGTCCACTTTAGTCTTTCCACTATTCTCTGTCCACTTTAGTCTTTTCACTTTAGTGTTTCCACTATAGTCTCCACTTTATTCTGTCCACTACAGTCTTTCCACTATTGTCTCTCCATTATAGTCTGTCCACTTTAGTCTTTCCACTATTCTCTGTCCACTTTAGTCTTTCCACTTTAGTCTTTCCACTATAGTCTCCACTTTATTCTGTCCACTACAGTCTTTCCACTATAGTCTTTCCACTATAGTCTGTCCACTTTAGTCTTTCCACTTCAATCTTTCCACTATAGTCTGTCCACTTTAGTCTTTCCACTTTAGCCTTTCCGCTTTAGTCTGTCCAGTTAGTCTTTCCACTATAGTCTTTCCACTATAGTCTGTCCACTTTAGTCTTTCCACTTTAGTCTTTCCACTTTGGTCTGTCCACTTTAGTCTTTCCACTATAGTCTGTCCACTTTAGTCTTTCCACTTTAGTCTTTCCGCTTTAGTCTGTCCACTTAGTCTTTCCACTAGAGTCCGTCTACTTTAGTCTGTCGACTTTAGTCTTTCCACTATAATCTCCACTTTATTCTGTCCACTACAGTCTTTCCACTATAGTCTTTCCACTATAGTCTGTCCACTTTAGTCTTTCCACTTTAGTTTTTCCACTTTAGTCTGTCCACTTCAGTCTTTCCACTATAGTCTGTCCAGTTTAGTCTTTCCACTTTAGTCTTTCCACTATAGTCTCCACTTTATTCTGTCCACTACAGTCTTTCCACTATAGTCTTTCCACTATAGTCTGTCCACTTTAGTCTTTCCACTATTCTCTGTCCACTTTAGTCTTTCCACTATAGTCTTTAAATATAGTCTGTCCACTTTAGTCTTTCCACTATAGTCTGTCCACTTTAGTCTTTCCACTATAGTCTGTCCACTTTAGTCTTTCCACTATTCTCTGTCCACTTTAGTCTTTCCACTTTAGTCTTTCCACTATAGTCTCCACTTTATTCTGTCCACTACAGTCTTTCCACTATAGTCTTTCCATTATAGTCTGTCCACTTTAGTCTTTCCACTATTCTCTGTCCACTTTAGTCTTTCCACTATAGTCTTTAAATATAGTCTGTCCACTTTAGTCTTTCCACTTTAGTCTTTCCACCTTAGTCTGTCCAATTTAGTCTTTCCACTATAGTCTGTCCACTTTAGTCTTTCCACTATTCTCTGTCCACTTTAGTCTTTCCACTATAGTCTTTCCACTATAGTCTGTCCACTGTAGTCTTTCCACTATAGTCTCCACTTTATTCTGTCATCTACAGTCTTTCCACTTTAGTCTTTCCTCTATTCTCTGTCAACTTTAGTCTTTCCACTTTAGTCTTTCCACTATAGTCTCCACTTTATTCTGTCCACTACAGTCTTTCCACTATAGTCTTTCCACTATAGTCTGTCCACTTTAGTCTTTCCACTATTCTCTGTCCACTTTAGTCTTTCCAATATAGTCTTTCCAATATAGTCTGTCCACTTTAGTCTTTCCACTGTTCTCGGTCCACTTTAGTCTTTCCACTACAGTCTCCACTTTATTCTGTCCGCTACAGTCTTTCCACTATAGTCTTTCCACTATTCTCTGTCCACTTTAGTCTTTCCACTTTAGTCTCCACTTTATTCTTTCCACTATAGTCTTTCCACTGTAGTCTGTCCACTTTAGTCCTTCCACTATTCTCTGTCCACTTTAGTCTTTCCACTATAGTCTCCACTTTATTCTGTCCACTACAGTCTTTCCACTATAGTCTTTCCACTAAATTCTATCCACTTTAGTCTTTCCACTATTCTCTGTCAACTTTAGTCTTTCCACTATAGTCTCCACTTTATTCTGTCCACTACAGTCTTTCCACTATAGTCTTTCCACTATAGTCTGTCCACTTTAGTCTTTCCACTATAGTCTCCACTTTATTCTGTCCACTATAGTCTTTCCACTATAGTCTTTCCACTATTCTCTGTCCACTTTATTCTTTCCACTATAGTCTCCACTTTATTCTGTGCACTATAGTCTGTCCACTGTAGTCTTTCCACTATAGTCTCCACTTTATTCTGTCCACTACAGTCTTTCCACTTTTGTCTTTCCACTTTAGTCTTTCCACTATTCTCTGTCAACTTTAGTCTTTCCACTTTAGTCTTTCCACTATAGTCTCCACTTTATTCTGTCCACTACAGTCTTTCCACTATAGTCTTTCCACTGTAGTCTTTCCAATATAGTCTGTCCACTTTAGTCTTTCCACTTTAGTCTTTCCACCTTAGTCTGTCCACTTTAGTCTTTCACTATAGTCTGTCCACTTTAGTCTTTCCACTATTCTCTGTCCACTGTAGTCTTTCCACTTTAGTCTTTCCACTATAGTCTCCACTTTATTCTGTCCACTACAGTCTTTCCACTATAGTCTTTCCACTATAGTCTGTCCACTTTAGTCTTTCCACTATTCTCTGTCCACTTTAGTCTTTCCACTATAGTCTCCACTTTATTCTGTCCACTACTGTCTTTCCACTATAGTCTTTCCACTATAGTCTGTCCACTTTAGTCTTTCCACCTTAGCTTTTCCACTTTAGTCTGTCCACTTCAGTCTTTCCACTATAGTCTGTCCAGTTTAGTCTTTCCACTTTAGTCTTTCCACTATAGTCTCCACTTTATTCTGTCCACTACAGTCTTTCCACTATAGTCTTTCCAATAAAGTCTATCCACTTTAGTCTTTCCACTATTCTCTGTCAACTTTAGTCTTTCCACTTTAGTCTTTCCACTATAGTCTCCACTTTATTCTGTCCACTACAGTCTTTCCACTGTAGTCTTTCCACTATAGTCTGTCCACTTTAGTCTTTCCACTATTCTCTGTCCACTTTAGTCTTTCCACTATAGTTTTTTTATATAGTCTGTCCACTTTAGTCTTTCCACCTTAGTCTGTCCACTTTAGTCTTTCCACTATAGTCTGTCCACTTTAGTCTTTCCACTATTCTCTGTCAACTTTAGTCTTTTCACTTTAGTGTTTCCACTATAGTCTCCACTTTATTCTGTCCACTACAGTCTTTCCACTATTGTCTCTCCATTATAGTCTGTCCACTTTAGTCTTTCCACTATTCTCTGTCCACTTTAGTCTTTCCACTTTAGTCTTTCCACTATAGTCTCCACTTTATTCTGTCCACTACAGTCTTTCCACTATAGTCTTTCCACTATAGTCTGTCCACTTTAGTCTTTCCACTTTAATTTTTCCACTATAGTCTGTCCACTTTAGTCTTTCCACTTTATTCTTTCCGCTTTAGTCTGTCCAGTTAGTCTTTCCACTATAGTCTTTCCACTATAGTCTGTCCACTTTAGTCTTTCCACTTTAGTCTTTCCACTTTGGTCTGTCCACTTTAGTCTTTCCACTATAGTCTGTCAACTTTAGTCTTTCCACTTTAGTCTTTCCGCTTTAGTCTGTCCACTTAGTCTTTCCACTATTCTCTGTCCACTTTAGTCTTTCCACTATAGTCTCCACTTTATTCTTTCCACTATAGTCTTTCCACTGTAGTCTGTCCACTTTAGTCCTTCCACTATTCTCTGTCCACTTTAGTCTTTCCGCTATAGTCTCCACTTTATTCTGTCCACTACAGTTTTTCCACTATAGTCTTTCCACTAAATTCTATCCACTTTAGTCTTTCCACTATTCTCTGTCAACTTTAGTCTTTCCACTTTAGTCTTTCCACTATAGTCTCCACTTTATTCTGTCCACTACAGTCTTTCCACTGTAGTCTTTCCACTATAGTCTGTCCACGCTAGTCTTTCCACTTTAATCTTTCCACTTTAGTCTGTCCACTTTAGTCTGTCCACTTTAGTCTTTCCACTGTTCTCGGTCCACTTTAGTCTTTCCACTACAGTCTCCACTTTATTCTGTCCGCTACAGTCTTTCCACTATAGTCTTTCCACTATTCTCTGTCCACTTTAGTCTTTCCACTATAGTCTCCACTTTATTCTTTCCACTATAGTCTTTCCACTGTAGTCTGTCCACTTTAGTCCTTCCACTATTCTCTGTCCACTTTAGTCTTTTCACTAAATTCTATCCACTTTAGTCTTTCCACTATTCTCTGTCTACTTTAGTCTGTCCACTTTAGTCTTTCCACTATAATCTCCACTTTATTCTGTCCACTACAGTCTTTCCACTACAGTCTTTCCACTATAGTCTTTCCACTATAGTCTGTCCACTTTAGTCTTTCCACTATTCTCTATCCACTTTAGTCTTTCCACTTTAGTCTTTCCACTATAGTCTCCACTTTATTCTGTCCACTACAGTCTTTCCACTGTAGTCTTTCCACTATAGTCTGTCCACGCTAGTCTTTCCACTTTAATCTTTCCACTTTAGTCTGTCCACTTTAGTCTGTCCACTTTAGTCTTTCCACTGTTCTCGGTCCACTTTAGTCTTTCCACTACAGTCTCCACTTTATTCTGTCCGCTACAGTCTTTCCACTATAGTCTTTCCACTATTCTCTGTCCACTTTAGTCTTTCCACTATAGTCTCCACTTTATTCTGTCCACTACAGTCTTTCCACTATTCTCTGTCAACTTTAGTCTTTCCACTTTAGTCTTTCCACTATAGTCTCCACTTTATTCTGTCCACTACAGTCTTTCCACTATAGTCTTTCCACTATAGTCTGTCCACTTTAGTCTTTCCACTATTCTCTGTCCACTTTAGTCTTTCCACTATAGTCTTTAAATATAGTCTGTCCACTTTAGTCTTTCCACTTTAGTCTTTCCACCTTAGTCTGTCCAATTTAGTCTTTCCACTATAGTCTGTCCACTTTAGTCTTTCCACTATTCTCTGTCCACTTTAGTCTTTCCACTATAGTCTTTCCACTATAGTCTGTCCACTGTAGTCTTTCCACTATAGTCTCCACTTTATTCTGTCCACTACAGTCTTTCCACTTTAGTCTTTCCTCTATTCTCTGTCAACTTTAGTCTTTCCACTATAGTCTCCACTTTATTCTGTCCACTACAGTCTTTCCACTATAGTCTTTCCACTATAGTCTGTCCACTTTAGTCTTTCCACTATTCTCTGTCCACTTTAGTCTTTCCACTATAGTCTTTCCAATATAGTCTGTCCACTTTAGTCTTTCCACTTTAGTCTTTCCACCTTAGTCTGTCCACTTTAGTCTTTCCACTATAGTCTGTCCACTTTAGTCTTTCCACTATTCTCTGTCCACTTTAGTCTTTCCACTATAGTCTCCACTTTATTCTGTCCACTACAGTCTTTCCACTATAGTCTTTCCACTATAGTCTGTCCACTTTAGTTTTTCCACTATTCTCTGTCCACTTTAGTCTTTCCACTATAGTCTGTCCACTTTAGTCTTTCCACTATTCTCTGTCCACTACAGTCTTTCCACTATAGTCTTTCCACTTAGTCTGTCCACTTTAGTCTTTCCACTATTCTCTGTCCACTTTAGTCTTTCCACTATAGTCTCCACTTTATTCTGTCCACTACAGTCTTTCCACTATAGTCTTTCCACTATAGTCTGTCCACTTTAGTCTTTCCACTTTAGTTTTTCCACTTTAGTCTGTCCACTTCAGTCTTTCCACTATAGTCTGTCCAGTTTAGTCTTTCCACTTTAGTCTTTCCACTATAGTCTCCACTTTATTCTGTCCACTACAGTCTTTCCACTGTAGTCTTTCCACTAAAGTCTATCCACTTTAGTCTTTCCACTATTCTCTGTCAACTTTAGTCTTTCCACTTTAGTCTTTCCACTACAGTCTCCACTTTAATCTGTCCACTACAGTCTTTCCACTATAGTCTTTCCATTATAGTCTGTCCACTTTAGTCTTTCCACTATTCTCTGTCCACTTTAGTCTTTCCAGTTTAGTCTTTCCACTATAGTCTCCACTTTATTTTGTCCACTACAGTCTTTCCACTATAGTCTTTCCACTAAATTCTATCCACTTTAGTCTTTCCACTATTCTCTGTCAACTTTAGTCTTTCCACTATAATCTCCACTTTATTCTGTCCACTACAGTCTTTCCACTACAGTCTTTCCACTATAGTCTTTCCACTATAGTCTATCCACTTTAGTCTTTCCACTATTCTCTATCCACTTTAGTCTTTCCACTTTAGTCTTTCCACTATAGTCTCCACTTTATTCTGTCCACTACAGTCTTTCCACTGTAGTCTTTCCACTATAGTCTGTCCACGCTAGTCTTTCCACTTTAATCTTTCCACTTTAGTCTGTCCACTTTAGTCTGTCCACTTTAGTCTTTCCACTGTTCTCGGTCCACTTTAGTCTTTCCACTACAGTCTCCACTTTATTCTGTCCGCTACAGTCTTTCCACTATAGTCTTTCCACTATTCTCTGTCCACTTTAGTCTTTCCACTATAGTCTCCACTTTATTCTGTCCACTACAGTCTTTCCACTATTCTCTGTCAACTTTAGTCCTTCCACTTTAGTCTTTCCACTATAGTCTCCACTTTATTCTGTCCACTACAGTCTTTCCACTATAGTCTTTCCACCTTAGTCTGTCCAATTTAGTCTTTCCACTATAGTCTGTCCACTTTAGTCTTTCCACTATTCTCTGTCCACTTTAGTCTTTCCACTATAGTCTTTCCACTATAGTCTGTCCACTGTAGTCTTTCCACTATAGTCTCCACTTTATTCTGTCCACTACAGTCTTTCCACTTTAGTCTTTCCTCTATTCTCTGTCAACTTTAGTCTTTCCACTATAGTCTCCACTTTATTCTGTCCACTACAGTCTTTCCACTATAGTCTTTCCACTATAGTCTGTCCACTTTAGTCTTTCCACTATTCTCTGTCCATTTTAGTCTTTCCACTATAGTCTTTCCAATATAGTCTGTCCACTTTAGTCTTTCCACTTTAGTCTTTCCACCTTAGTCTGTCCACTTTAGTCTTTCCACTATAGTCTGTCCACTTTAGTCTTTCCACTATTCTCTGTCCACTTTAGTCTTTCCACTATAGTCTCCACTTTATTCTGTCCACTACAGTCTTTCCACTTTAGTCTTTCCACTATAGTCTGTCCACTTTAGTCTTTCCACTATTCTCTGTCCACTTTAGTCTTTCCACTATAGTCTCCACTTTATTCTGTCCACTACAGTCTTTCCACTATAGTCTTTCCACTATAGTCTGTCCACTTTAGTTTTTCCACTATTCTCTGTCCACTTTAGTCTTTCCACTATAGTCTGTCCACTTTAGTCTTTCCACTATTCTCTGTCCACTACAGTCTTTCCACTATAGTCTTTCCACTTAGTCTGTCCACTTTAGTCTTTCCACTATTCTCTGTCCACTTTAGTCTTTCCACTATAGTCTCCACTTTATTCTGTCCACTACAGTCTTTCCACTATAGTCTTTCCACTATAGTCTGTCCACTTTAGTCTTTCCACTTTAGTTTTTCCACTTTAGTCTGTCCACTTCAGTCTTTCCACTATAGTCTGTCCAGTTTAGTCTTTCCACTTTAGTCTTTCCACTATAGTCTCCACTTTATTCTGTCCACTACAGTCTTTCCACTGTAGTCTTTCCACTAAAGTCTATCCACTTTAGTCTTTCCACTATTCTCTGTCAACTTTAGTCTTTCCACTTTAGTCTTTCCACTACAGTCTCCACTTTATTCTGTCCACTACAGTCTTTCCACTATAGTCTTTCCATTATAGTCTGTCCACTTTAGTCTTTCCACTATTCTCTGTCCACTTTAGTCTTTCCAGTTTAGTCTTTCCACTATAGTCTCCACTTTATTTTGTCCACTACAGTCTTTCCACTATAGTCTTTCCACTATAGTCTGTCCACTTTAGTCTTTCCACTTTAGTCTTTCCACTTTAGTCTTTCCACTATAGTCTCCACTTTATTCTGTCCACTATAGTCTTTCCACTATAGTCTTTCCACTATTCTCTGTCCACTTTAGTCTTTCCACTATAGTCTCCACTTTATTCTGTGCACTATAGTCTGTCCACTGTAGTCTTTCCACTATAGTCTCCACTTTATTCTGTCCACTACAGTCTTTCCACTTTTGTCTTTCCACTATAGTCTTTCCACTATAGTCTTTCCAATATAGTCTGTGCACTTTAGTCTTTCCACTTTAGTCTTTCCACCTTAGTCTGTCCACTTTAGTCTTTCACTATAGTCTGTCCACTTTAGTCTTTCCACTATTCTCTGTCCACTGTAGTCTTTCCACTTTAGTCTGTCCACTATAGTCTCCACTTTATTCTGTCCACTACAGTCTTTCCACTATAGTCTTTCCACTATAGTCTGTCCACTTTAGTCTTTCCACTATTCTCTGTCCACTTTAGTCTTTCCACTATAGTCTCCACTTTATTCTGTCCACTACTGTCTTTCCACTATAGTCTTTCCACTATAGTCTGTCCACTTTAGTCTTTCCACTTTAGCTTTTCCACTTTAGTCTGTCCACTTCAGTCTTTCCACTATAGTCTGTCCAGTTTAGTCTTTCCACTTTAGTCTTTCCACTATAGTCTTTCCAATAAAGTCTATCCACTTTAGTCTTTCCACTATTCTCTGTCAACTTTAGTCTTTCCACTTTAGTCTTTCCACTATAGCCTCCACTTTATTCTGTCCACTACAGTCTTTCCACTATAGTCTTTCCACTATAGTCTGTCCACTTTAGTCTTTCCACTATTCTCTGTCCACTTTAGTCTTTCCACTATAGTTTTTTTATATAGTCTGTCCACTTTAGTCTTTCCACCTTAGTCTGTCCACTTTAGTCTTTCCACTATAGTCTGTCCACTTTAGTCTTTCCACTATTCTCTGTCCACTTTAGTCTTTTCACTTTAGTGTTTCCACTATAGTCTCCACTTTATTCTGTCCACTACAGTCTTTCCACTATTGTCTCTCCATTATAGTCTGTCCACTTTAGTCTTTCCACTATTCTCTGTCCACTTTAGTCTTTCCACTTTAGTCTTTCCACTATAGTCTCCACTTTATTCTGTCCACTACAGTCTTTCCACTATAGTCTTTCCACTATAGTCTGTCCACTTTAGTCTTTCCACTTTAATCTTTCCACTATAGTCTGTCCACTTTAGTCTTTCCACTTTAGTCTTTCCGCTTTAGTCTGTCCAGTTAGTCTTTCCACTATAGTCTTTCCACTATAGTCTGTCCACTTTAGTCTTTCCACTTTAGTCTTTCCACTTTGGTCTGTCCACTTTAGTCTTTCCACTATAGTCTGTCCACTTTAGTCTTTCCACTTTAGTCTTTCCGCTTTAGTCTGTCCACTTAGTCTTTCCACTAGAGTCCGTCTACTTTAGTCTGTCCACTTTAGTCTTTCCACTATAATCTCCACTTTATTCTGTCCACTACAGTCTTTCCACTATAGTCTTTCCACTATAGTCTGTCCACTTTAGTCTTTCCACTTTAGTTTTTCCACTTTAGTCTGTCCACTTCAGTCTTTCCACTATAGTCTGTCCAGTTTAGTCTTTCCACTTTAGTCTTTCCACTATAGTCTCCACTTTATTCTGTCCACTACAGTCTTTCCACTATAGTCTTTCCACTATAGTCTGTCCACTTTAGTCTTTCCACTATTCTCTGTCCACTTTAGTCTTTCCACTATAGTCTTTAAATATAGTCTGTCCACTTTAGTCTTTCCACTATAGTCTGTCCACTTTAGTCTTTCCACTATAGTCTGTCCACTTTAGTCTTTCCACTATTCTCTGTCCACTTTAGTCTTTCCACTTTAGTCTTTCCACTATAGTCTCCACTTTATTCTGTCCACTACAGTCTTTCCACTATAGTCTTTCCATTATAGTCTGTCCACTTTAGTCTTTCCACTATTCTCTGTCCACTTTAGTCTTTCCACTATAGTCTTTAAATATAGTCTGTCCACTTTAGTCTTTCCACTTTAGTCTTTCCACCTTAGTCTGTCCAATTTAGTCTTTCCACTATAGTCTGTCCACTTTAGTCTTTCCACTATTCTCTGTCCACTTTAGTCTTTCCACTATAGTCTTTCCACTATAGTCTGTCCACTGTAGTCTTTCCACTATAGTCTCCACTTTATTCTGTCAACTACAGTCTTTCCACTTTAGTCTTTCCTCTATTCTCTGTCAACTTTAGTCTTTCCACTTTAGTCTTTCCACTATAGTCTCCACTTTATTCTGTCCACTACAGTCTTTCCACTATAGTCTTTCCACTATAGTCTGTCCACTTTAGTCTTTCCACTATTCTCTGTCCACTTTAGTCTTTCCAATATAGTCTTTCCAATATAGTCTGTCCACTTTAGTCTTTCCACTTTAGTCTTTCCACCTTAGTCTGTCCACTTTAGTCTTTCCACTATAGTCTGTCCACTTTAGTCTTTCCACTATTCTCTGTCCACTTTAGTCTTTCCACTTTAGTCTTTCCACTATAGTCTCCACTTTATTCTGTCCACTACAGTCTTTCCACTATAGTCTTTCCACTATAGTCTGTCCACTTTAGTCTTTCCACTATTCTCTGTCCACTTTAGTCTTTCCACTATAGTCTGTCCACTTTAGTCTTTCCACTATTCTCTGTCCACTACAGTCTTTCCACTATAGTCTTTCCACTTAGTCTGTCCACTTTAGTCTTTCCACTATTCTCTGTCCACTTTAGTCTTTCCACTATAGTCTCCACTTTATTCTGTCCACTACAGTCTTTCCACTATAGTCTTTCCACTATAGTCTGTCCACTTTAGTCTTTCCACTTTAGTTTTTCCACTTTAGCCTGTCCACTTCAGTCTTTCCACTATAGTCTGTCCAGTTTAGTCTTTCCACTTTAGTCTTTCCACTATAGTCTCCACTTTATTCTGTCCACTGCAGTCTTTCCACTATAGTCTTTCCACTAAAGTCTATCCACTTTAGACTTTCCACTATTCTCTGTCAACTTTAGTCTTTCCACTATAGTCTCCACTTTATTCTGTCCAATACAGTCTTTCCACTATAGTCGTTCCATTATAGTCCGTCCACTTTAGTCTTTCCACTATTCTCTGTCCACTTTAGTCTTTCCACTTTAGTCTTTCCACTATAGTCTCCACTTTATTCTGTCCACTACAGTCTTTCCACTATAGTCTTTCCACTATAGTCTTTCCAATATAGTCTGTCCACTTTAGTCTTTCCACTTTAGTCTTTCCACCTTAGTCTGTCCACTTTAGTCTTTCACTATAGTCTGTCCACTTTAGTCTTTCCACTATTCTCTGTCCACTTTAGTCTTTCCACTTTAGTCTTTCCACTATAGTCTCCACTTTATTCTGTCCACTACAGTCTTTCCACTATAGTCTTTCCACTATAGTCTGTCCACTTTAGTCTTTCCACTATTCTCTGTCCACTTTAGTCTTTCCACTATAGTCTCCACTTTATTCTGTCCACTACAGTCTTTCCATTATAGTCTTTCCACTATAGTCTGTCCACTTTAGTCTTTCCACTTTAGCTTTTCCACTTTAGTCTGTCCACTTCAGTGTTTCCACTATAGTCTGTCCAGTTTAGTCTTTCCACTTTAGTCTTTCCACTATAGTCTCCACTTTATTCTGTCCACTACAGTCTTTCCACTATAGTCTTTCCACTAAAGTCTATCCACTTTAGTCTTTCCACTATTCTCTGTCAACTTTAGTCTTTCCACTTTAGTCTTTCCACTATAGTCTCCACTTTATTCTGTCCACTACAGTCTTTCCATTATAGTCTTTCCACTATAGTCTGTCCACTTTAGTCTTTCCACTTTAGCTTTTCCACTTTAGTCTGTCCACTTCAGTCTTTCCACTATAGTCTGTCCAGTTTAGTCTTTCCACTTTAGTCTTTCCACTATAGTCCCCACTTTATTCTGTCCACTACAGTCTTTCCACTATAGTCTTTCCACTAAAGTCTATCCACTTTAGTCTTTCCACTATTCTCTGTCAACTTTAGTCTTTCCACTATAGTCTCCACTTTATTCTGTCCACTACAGTCTTTCCACTATAGTCTTTCCACTATAGTCTGTCCACTTTAGTCTTTCCACTATTCTCTTTCCACTTTAGTCTTTCCACCTTAGTCTGTCCACTTTAGTCTTTCAACTATAGTCTGTCCACTTTAGTCTTTCCACTATTCTCTGTCCACTTTAGTCTTTTCACTTTAGTGTTTCCACTATAGTCTCCACTTTATTCTGTCCACTACAGTCTTTCCACTATTGTCTTTCCATTACAGTCTGTCCACTTTAGTCTTTCAACTATTCTCTGTCCACTTTAGTCTCTCCACTTTAGTCTTTCCACTATAGTCTCCACTTTATTCTGTCCACTACAGTCTTTCCACTATAGTCTTTCCACTATAGTCTGTCCACTTTAGTCTTTCCACTTTAATCTTTCCACTATAGTCTGTCCACTTCAGTCTTTCCACTTTAGTCTTTCCGCTTTAGTCTGTCCAGTTAGTCTTTCCACTATAGTCTTTCCACTATAGTCTGTCCACTTTAGTCTTTCCACTTTATTCTTTCCACTTTAGCCTGTCCACTTTAGTCTTTCCACTATAGTCTGTCCACTTTAGTCTTTCCACTTTAGTCTTTCCGCTTTAGTCTGTCCACTTAGTCTTTCCACTAGAGTCCGTCTACTTTAGTCTGTCCACTTTAGTCTTTCCACTATAATCTCCACTTTATTCTGTCCACTACAGTCTTTCCACTATAGTCTTTCCACTATAGTCTGTCCACTTTAGTCTTTCCACTTTAGTTTTTCCACTTTAGTCTGTCCACTTCAGTCTTTCCACTATAGTCTCTCCAGTTTAGTCTTTCCACTTTAGTCTTTCCACTATAGTCTCCACTTTATTCTGTCCACTACAGTCTTTCCACTATAGTCTTTCCACTATAGTCTGTCCACTTTAGTCTTTCCACTATTCTCTGTCCACTTTAGTCTTTCCACTATAGTCTTTAAATATAGTCTGTCCACTTTAGTCTTTCCACTTTAGTCTTTCCACCTTAGTCTGTCCACTTTAGTCTTTCCACTGTTCTCTGTCCACTTTAGTCTTTCCACTTTAGTCTTTCCACTATAGTCTCCACTTTATTCTGTCCACTACAGTCTTTCCACTATAGTCTTTCCACTATAGTCTGTCCACTTTAGTCTTTCCACTATTCTCTGTCCACTTTAGTCTTTCCACTATAGTCTGTCCACTTTAGTCTTTCCACTATTCTCTGTCCACTACAGTCTGTCCACTATATTCTTTCCACTTAATCTGTCCACTTTAGTCTTTCCACTATTCTCTGTCCACTTTAGTCTTTCCACTATAGTCTCCACTTTATTCTGTCCACTACAGTCTTTCCACTATAGTCTTTCCACTATAGTCTGTCCACTTTAGTCTTTCCACTTTAGTTTTTCCACTTTAGTCTGTCCACTTCAGTCTTTCCACTATAGTCTGTCCAGTTTAGTCTTTCCACTTTAGTCTTTCCACTATAGTCTCCACTTTATTCTGTCCACTACAGTCTTTCCACTATAGTCTATCCACTTTAGACTTTCCACTATTCTCTGTCCACTTTAGTCTTTCCACTTTAGTCTTTCCACTATAGTCTCCACTTTATTCTGTCCACTACAGTCTTTCCACTATAGTCTTTCCACTATAGTCTGTCCACTTTAGTCTTTCCACTATTCTCTGTCCACTTTAGTCTTTCCACTATAGTCTGTCCACTTTAGTCTTTCCACTATTCTCTGTCCACTACAGTCTTTCCACTATAGTCTTTCCACTTAGTCTGTCCACTTTAGTCTGTCCACTATTCTCTGCCCACTTTAGTCTTTCCACTATAGTCTCCACTTTATTCTGTCCACTACAGTCTTTCCACTATAGTCTTTCCATTATAGTCTGTCCACTTTAGTCTTTCCACTATTCTCTGTCCACTTTAGTCTTTCCACTTTAGTCTTTCCACTATGGTCTCCACTTTATTCTGTCCACTACAGTCTTTCCACTATAGTCTTTCCACTAAAGTCTATCCACTTTAGTCTTTCCACTATTCTCTGTCCACTTTAGTCTTTCCACTATAGTCTTTCCAATATAGTCTGTCCACTTTAGTCTTTCCACTTTAGTCTTTCCACCTTAGTCTGTCCACTTTAGTCTTTCCACTATAGTCTGTCCACTTTAGTCTTTCCACTATTCTCTGTCCACTTTAGTCTTTCCACTTTAGTCTTTCCACTATAGTCTCCACTTTATTCTGTCCACTACAGTCTTTCCACTATAGTCTTTCCATTATAGTCTGTCCACTTTAGTCTTTCCACTATTCTCTGTCCACTTTAGTCTTTCCACTATAGTCTGTCCACTTTAGTCTTTCCACTATTCTCTGTCCACTACAGTCTTTCCTCTATAGTCTTTCCACTTAGTCTGTCCACTTTAGTCTTTCCACTATTCTCTGTCCACTTTAGTCTTTCCACTATAGTCTCCACTTTATTCTGTCCACTACAGTCTTTCCACTATAGTCTTTCCACTATAGTCTGTCCACTTTAGTCTTTCCACTTTAGTTTTTCCACTTTAGTCTGTCCACTTCAGTCTTTCCACTATAGTCTGTCCAGTTTAGTCTTTCCACTTTAGTCTTTCCACTATAGTCTCCACTTTATTGTGTCCACTACAGTCTTTAGACTATAGTCTTTCCACTAAAGTCTATCCACTTTAGACTTTCCACTATTCTCTGTCAACTTTAGTCTTTCCACTTTAGTCTTTCCACTATAGTCTCCACTTTATTCTGTCCACTACAGTCTTTCCACTATAGTCTTTCCATTATAGTCTGTCCACTTTAGTCTTTCCACTATTCTCTGTCCACTTTAGTCTTTCCACTTTAGTCTTTCCACTATTCTCTGTCCACTTTAGTCTTTTCACTTTAGTGTTTCCACTATGGTCTCCACTTTATTCTGTCCACTACAGTCTTTCCACTATTGTCTTTCCATTATAGTCTGTCCACTTTAGTCTTTCCACTATTCTCTGTCCACTTTAGTCTTTCCACTTTAGTCTTTCCACTATAGTCTCCACTTTATTCTGTCCACTACAGTCTTTCCACTATAGTCTTTCCACTATAGTCTTTCCACTTTAGTCTTTCCACTTTAATCTTTCCACTATAGTCTGTCCACTTCAGTCTTTCCACTTTAGTCTTTCCACTTTAGTCTTTCCACTATTCTCTGTCCACTTTAGTCTTTTCACTTTAGTGTTTCCACTATGGTCTCCACTTTATTCTGTCCACTTCAGTCTTTCCACTATAGTCTCTCCAGTTTAGTCTTTCCACTTTAGTCTTTCCACTATAGTCTCCACTTTATTCTGTCCACTACAGTCTTTCCACTATAGTCTTTCCACTATAGTCTGTCCACTTTAGTCTTTCCACTATTCTCTGTCCACTTTAATCTTTCCACTATAGTCTTTAAATATAGTCTGTCCACTTTAGTCTTTCCACTTTAGTCTTTCCGCCTTAGTCTGTCCACTTTAGTCTTTCCACTGTTCTCTGTCCACTGTAGTCTTTCCACTTTAGTCTTTCCACTATAGTCTCCACTTTATTCTGTCCACTACAGTCTTTCCACTATAGTCTTTCCACTATAGTCTGTCCACTTTAGTCTTTCCACTATTCTCTGTCCACTTTAGTCTTTCCACTATAGTCTGTCCACTTTAGTCTTTCCACTATTCTCTGTCCACTACAGTCTTTCCACTATATTCTTTCCACTTAATCTGTCCACTTTAGTCTTTCCACTATTCTCTGTCCACTTTAGTCTTTCCACTATAGTCTCCACTTTATTCTGTCCACTACAGTCTTTCCACTATAGTCTTTCCACTATAGTCTGTCCACTTTAGTCTTTCCACTTTAGTTTTTCCACTTTAGTCTGTCCACTTCAGTCTTTCCACTATAGTCTGTCCAGTTTAGTCTTTCCACTTTAGTCTTTCCACTATAGTCTCCACTTTATTCTGTCCACTACAGTCTTTCCACTATAGTCTATCCACTTTAGACTTTCCACTATTCTCTGTCCACTTTAGTCTTTCCACTTTAGTCTTTCCACTATAGTCTCCACTTTATTCTGTCCACTACAGTCTTTCCACTATAGTCTTTCCACTATAGTCTGTCCACTTTAGTCTTTCCACTATTCTCTGTCCACTTTAGTCTTTCCACTATAGTCTGTCCACTTTAGTCTTTCCACTATTCTCTGTCCACTACAGTCTTTCCACTATAGTCTTTCCACTTAGTCTGTCCACTTTAGTCTTTCCACTATTCTCTGTCCACTTTAGTCTTTCCACTATAGTCTCCACTTTATTCTGTCCACTACAGTCTTTCCACTATAGTCTTTCCATTATAGTCTGTCCACTTTAGTCTTTCCACTATTCTCTGTCCACTTTAGTCTTTCCACTTTAGTCTTTCCACTATAGTCTCCACTTTATTCTGTCCACTACAGTCTTTCCACTATAGTCTTTCCACTAAAGTCTATCCACTTTAGTCTTTCCACTATTCTCTGTCCACTTTAGTCTTTCCACTATAGTCTTTCCAATATAGTCTGTCCACTTTAGTCTTTCCACTTTAGTCTTTCCACCTTAGTCTGTCCACTTTAGTCTTTCCACTATAGTCTGTCCACTTTAGTCTTTCCACTATTCTCTGTCCACTTTAGTCTTTCCACTTTAGTCTTTCCACTATAGTCTCCACTTTATTCTGTCCACTACAGTCTTTCCACTATAGTCTTTCCATTATAGTCTGTCCACTTTAGTCTTTCCACTATTCTCTGTCCACTTTAGTCTTTCCACTATAGTCTGTCCACTTTAGTCTTTCCACTATTCTCTGTCCACTACAGTCTTTCCTCTATAGTCTTTCCACTTAGTCTGTCCACTTTAGTCTTTCCACTATTCTCTGTCCACTTTAGTCTTTCCACTATAGTCTCCACTTTATTCTGTCCACTACAGTCTTTCCACTATAGTCTTTCAACTAAAGTCTATCAACTTTAGTCTTTCCACTATTCTCTGTCCACTTTAGTCTTTCCACTATAGTCTTTCCACTATAGTCTGTCCACTTTAGTCTTTCCACTTTAGTTTTTCCACTTTAGTCTGTCCACTTCAGTCTTTCCACTATAGTCTGTCCAGTTTAGTCTTTCCACTTTAGTCTTTCCACTATAGTCTCCACTTTATTGTGTCCACTACAGTCTTTAGACTATAGTCTTTCCACTAAAGTCTATCCACTTTAGACTTTCCACTATTCTCTGTCAACTTTAGTATTTCCACTTTAGTCTTTCCACTATAGTCTCCACTTTATTCTGTCCACTACAGTCTTTCCACTATAGTCTTTCCATTATAGTCTGTCCACTTTAGTCTTTCCACTATTCTCTGTCCACTTTAGTCTTTCCACTTTAGTCTTTCCACTATAGTCTCCACTTTATTCTGTCCACTACAGTCTTTCCACTATAGTCTTTCCACTAAAGTCTATCCACTTTAGTCTTTCCACTATTCTCAATCAACTTTAGTCTTTCCACTATACTCTCCACTTTATTCTGTCCACTACAGTCTTTCCACTATAGTCTTTCCACTATAGTCTGTCCACTTTAGTCTTTCCACTTTAGTCTTTCCACTATAGTCTCCACTTTATTCTGTCCACTATAGTCTTTCCACTATTCTCTGTCCACTTTAGTCTTTCCACTATAGTCTCCACTGTATTCTGTGCACTATAGTCTGTCCACTGTAGTCTTTCCACTATAGTCTCCACTTTATTCTGTCCACTACAGTTTTTCCACTATAGTCTTTCCACTAAAGTCTATCCACTTTAGACTTTCCACTATTCTCTGTCAACTTTAGTCTTTCCACTTTTGTCTTTCCACTATAGTCTCCACTTTATTCTGTCCACTACAGTCTTTCCACTATAGTCTTTCCATTATAGTCTTTCCACTATTCTCTGTCCACTTTAGTCTTTCCACTATAGTCTTTAAATATAGTCTGTCCACTTTAGTCTTTCCACTTTAGTCTTTCCACCTTAGTCTGTCCACTTTAGTCTTTCCACTATAGTCTGTCCACTTTAGTCTTTCCACTAAAGTCTATCCACTTTAGACTTTCCACTATTCTCTGTCAACTTTAGTCTTTCCACTTTTGTCTTTCCACTATAGTCTCCACTTTATTCTGTCCACTACAGTCTTTCCACTATAGTCTTTCCATTATAGTCTTTCCACTATTCTCTGTCCACTTTAGTCTTTCCACTATAGTCTTTAAATATAGTCTGTCCACTTTAGTCTTTCCACTTTAGTCTTTCCACCTTAGTCTGTCCACTTTAGTCTTTCCATTATAGTCTGTCCACTTTAGTCTTTCCACTATTCTCTGTCCACTATAGTCTGTCCACTTTAGTCTTTCCACTATTCTCTGTCCACTTTAGTCTTTCCACTATAGTCTTTAAATATAGTCTGTCCACTTTAGTCTTTCCACTTTAGTCTTTCCACCTTAGTCTGTCCACTTTAGTCTTTCCACTATAGTCTGTCCACTTTAGTCTTTCCACTATAGTCTGTCCACTTTAGTCTTTCCACTATTCTCTGTCCACTTTAGTCTTTCCACTTTAGTCTTTCCACTATAGTCTCCACTTTATTCTGTCCACTACAGTCTTTCCACTATAGTCTTTCCATTATAGTCTGTCCACTTTAGTCTTTCCACTATTCTCTGTCCACTTTAGTCTTTCCACTATAGTCTTTAAATATAGTCTGTCCACTTTAGTCTTTCCACTTTAGTCTTTCCACCTTAGTCTGTCCAATTCAGTCTTTCCACTATAGTCTGTCCACTTTAGTCTTTCCACTATTCTCTGTCCACTTTAGTCTTTCCACTATAGTCTTTCCACTATAGTCTGTCCACTGTAGTCTTTCCACTATAGTCTCCACTTTATTCTGTCCACTACAGTCTTTCCACTTTAGTCTTTCCTCTATTCTCTGTCAACTTTAGTCTTTCCACTTTAGTCTTTCCACTATAGTCTCCACTTTATTCTGTCCACTACAGTCTTTCCACTATAGTCTTTCCACTATAGTCTGTCCACTTTAGTCCTTCCACTATTCTCTGTCCACTTTAGTCTTTCCACTATAGTCTTTCCAATATAGTCTGTCCACTTTAGTCTTTCCACTTTAGTCTTTCCACCTTAGTCTGTCCACTTTAGTCTTTCCACTATAGTCTGTCCACTTTAGTCTTTCCACTATTCTCTGTCCACTTTAGTCTTTCCACTTTAGTCTTTCCACTATAGTCTCCACTTTATTCTGTCCACTACAGTCTTTCCACTATAGTCTTTCCACTATAGTCTGTCCACTTTAGTCTTTCCACTATTCTCTGTCCACTTTAGTCTTTCCACTATAGTCTGTCCACTTTAGTCTTTCCACTATTCTCTGTCCACTACAGTCTTTCCACTATAGTCTTTCCACTTAGTCTGTCCACTTTAGTCTTTAAACTATTCTCTGTCCACTTTAGTCTTTCCACTATAGTCTCCACTTTATTCTGTCCACTACAGTCTTTCCACTATAGTCTTTCCACTATAGTCTGTCCACTTTAGTCTTTCCACTTTAGTTTTTCCACTTTAGTCTGTCCACTTCAGTCTTTCCACTATAGTCTGTCCAGTTTAGTCTTTCCACTTTAGTCTTTCCACTAAAGTCTCCACTTTATTCTGTCCACTACAGTCTTTCCACTATAGTCTTTCCACTAAAGTCTATCCACTTTAGTCTTTCCACTATTCTGTGTCAACTTTAGTCTTTCCACTTTAGTCTTTCCACTATAGTCTCCACTTTATTCTGTTCACTACAGTCTTTCCACTATAGTCTTTCCATTATAGTCTGTCCACTTTAGTCTTTCCACTATTCTCTGTCCACTTTAGTCTTTCCACTATAGTCTTTCCAATATAGTCTGTCCACTTTAGTCTTTCCTCTTTAGTCTTTCCACTAAAGTCTATCCACTTTAGTCTTTCCACTATTCTCTGTCAACTTTAGTCTTTCCACTATAGTCTCCACTTTATTCTGTCCACTACAGTCTTTCCACTATAGTCTTTCCACTATAGTCTGTCCACTTTAGTCTTTCCACTTTAGTCTTTCCACTATAGTCTCCACTTTATTCTGTCCACTATAGTCTTTCCACTATTCTCTGTCCACTTTAGTCTTTCCACTATAGTCTCCACTTTATTCTGTGCACTATAGTCTGTCCACTGTAGTCTTTCCAATATAGTCTCCACTTTATTCTGTCCACTACAGTCTTTCCACTTTTGTCTTTCCACTTTAGTCTTTCCACTATTCTCTGTCAACTTTAGTCTTTCCACTTTAGTCTTTCCACTATAGTCTCCACTTTATTCTGTCCACTACAGTCTTTCCACTATATTCTTTCCACTATAGTCTGTCCACTTTAGTCTTTCCACTATTCTCTGTCCACTTTAGTCTTTCCACTATAGTCTTTCCAATATAGTCTGTCCACTTTAGTCTTTCCATTTTAGTCTTTCCACCTTAGTCTGTCCACTTTAGTCTTTCACTATAGTCTGTCCACTTTAGTCTTTCCACTATTCTCTGTCCACTTTAGTCTTTCCACTTTAGTCTTTCCACTATAGTCTCCACTTTATTCTGTCCACCACAGTGTTTCCACTATAGTCTTTCCACTATAGTCTGTCCACTTTAGTCTTTCCACTATTCTCTGTCCACTTTAGTCTTTCCACTATAGTCCCACTTTATTCTGTCCACTACAGTCTTTCCACTATAGGCTTTCCACTATAGTCTGTCCACTTTAGTCTTTCCACTTTAGCTTTTCCACTTTAGTCTGTCCACTTCAGTCTTTCCACTATAGTCTGTCCAGTTTAGTCATTCCACTTTAGTCTTTCCACTATAGTCTCCACTTTATTCTGTCCACTACAGTCTTTCCACTATAGTCTTTCCACTAAAGTCTATCCACTTTAATCTTTCCACTATTCTCTGTCAACTTTAGTCTTTCCACTATAGTCTCCACTTTATTCTGTCCACTACAGTCTTTCCACTATAGTCTTTCCACTATAGTCTGTCCACTTTAGTCTTTCCACTTTAGCTTTTCCACTTTAGTCTGTCCACTTCAGTCTTTCCACTATAGTCTGTCCAGTTTAGTCTTTCCACTGTAGTCTTTCCACTATAGTCTCCACTTTATTCTGTCCACTACAGTCTTTCCACTATAGTCTTTCCACTAAAGTCTATCCACTTTAGACTTTCCACTATTCTCTGTCAACTTTAGTCTTTCTACTTTAGTCTTTCCACTATAGTCTCCACTTTATTCTGTCCACTACAGTCTTTCCACTATAGTCTTTCCATTGTAGTCTGTCCACTTTAGTCTTTCCACTATTCTCTGTCCACTTTAGTATTTCCACTTTAGTCTTTCCACTATAGTCTCCACTTTCTTCTGTCCACTACAGTCTTTCCACTATAGTCTTTCCATTATAGTCTGTCCACTTTAGTCTTTCCACTATTCTCTGTCCACTATAGTCTGTCCACTTTAGTCTTTCCACTATTCTCTGTCCACTTTAGTCTTTCCACTATAGTCTGTCCACTTTAGTCTTTCCACTATAGTCTGTCCACTTTAGTCTTTCCACTACAGTCTTTCCACTATATTCTTTCCATTATAGTCCGTCCACTTTAGTCTTTCCACTATTCTCTGTCCACTTTAGTCTTTCCACTTTAGTCTTTCCACTATAGTCTCCACTTTATCCTGTCCACTACAGTCTTTCCACTATAGTCTTTCCACTATAGTCTTTCCAATATAGTCTGTCCACTTTAGTCTTTCCACTTTAGTCTTTCCACCTTAGTCTGTCCACTTTAGTCTTTCACTATAGTCTGTCCACTTTAGTCTTTCCACTATTCTCTGTCCACTTTAGTCTTTCCACTTTAGTCTTTCCACTATAGTCTCCACTTTATTCTGTCCACTACAGTCTTTCCACTATAGTCTTTCCACTATAGTCTGTCCACTTTAGTCTTTCCACTATTCTCTGTCCACTTTAGTCTTTCCACTATAGTCTCCACTTTATTCTGTCCACTACAGTCTTTCCACTATAGTCTTTCCACTATAGTCTGTCCACTTTAGTCTTTCCACTTTAGCTTTTCCACTTTAGTCTGTCCACTTCAGTCTTTCCACTATAGTCTGTCCAGTTTAGTCTTTCCACTTTAGTCTTTCCACTATAGTCTCCACTTTATTCTGTCCACTACAGTCTTTCCACTATAGTCTTTCCACTAAAGTCTATCCACTTTAGTCTTTCCACTATTCTCTGTCAACTTTAGTCTTTCCACTTTAGTCTTTCCACTATAGTCTCCACTTTATTCTGTCCACTACAGTCTTTCCACTATAGTCTTTCCACTATAGTCTGTCCACTTTAGTCTTTCCACTATTCTCTGTCCACTTTAGTCTTTCCACTATAGTCTTTAAGTATAGTCTGTCCACTTTAGTCTTTCCACTTTAGTCTTTCCACCTTAGTCTGTCCACTTTAGTCTTTCAACTATAGTCTGTCCACTTTAGTCTTTCCACTATTCTCTGTCCACTTTAGTCTTTTCACTTTAGTGTTTCCACTGTAGTCTCCACTTTATTCTGTCAACTACAGTCTTTCCACTATTGTCTTTCCATTATAGTCTGTCCACTTTAGTCTTTCCACTATTCTCTGTCCACTTTAGTCTTTCCACTTTAGTCTTTCCACTATAGTCTCCACTTTATTCTGTCCACTACAGTCTTTCCACTATAGTCTTTCCACTATAGTCTGTCCACTTTAGTCTTTCCACTTTAATCTTTCCACTATAGTCTGTCCACTTTAGTCTTTCCACTTTAGTCTTTCCGCTTTAGTCTGTCCAGTTAGTCTTTCCACTATAGTCTTTCCACTATAGTCTGTCCACTTTAGTCTTTCCACTTTAGTCTGTCCACTTTAGTCTTTCCACTTTAGTCTTTCCGCTTTAGTCTGTCCACTTAGTCTTTCCACTAGAGTCCGTCCACTTTAGTCTGTCCACTTTAGTCTTTCCACTATAATCTCCACTTTATTCTGTCCACTACAGTCTTTCCACTATAGTCTTTTCACTATAGTCTGTCCACTTTAGTCTTTCCACTTTAGTTTTTCCACTTTAGTCTGTCCACTTCAGTCTTTCCACTATAGTCTGTCCAGTTTAGTCTTTCCACTTTAGTCTTTCCACTATAGTCTCCACTTTATTCTGTCCACTACAGTCTTTCCACTATAGTCTTTCCACTTTAGTCTGTCCACTTTAGTCTTTCCACTATTCTCTGTCCACTTTAGTCTTTCCACTATAGTCTTTAAATATAGTCTGTCCACTTTAGTCTTTCCACTTTAGTCTTTCCACCTTAGTCTGTCCACTTTAGTCTTTCCACTATTCTCTGTCCACTTTAGTCTTTCCACTTTAGTCTTTCCACTATAGTCTCCACTTTATTCTGTCCACTACAGTCTTTCCACTATAGTCTGTCCACTTTATTCTTTCCACTATTCTCTGTCCACTTTAGTCTTTCCACTATAGTCTGTCCACTTTAGTCTTTCCACTATTCTCTGTCCACTACAGTCTTTCCACTATAGTCTTTCCACTTAGTCTGTCCACTTTAGTCTTTCCACTATTCTCTGTCCACTTTAGTCTTTCCACTATAGTCTCCACTTTATTCTGTCCACTACAGTCTTTCCACTATAGTCTTTCCACTATAGTCTGTCCACTTTAGTCTTTCCACTTTAGTTTTTCAACTTTAGTCTTTCCACTTCAGTCTTTCCACTATAGTCTGGCATGTTTAGTCTTTCCACTTTAGTCTTTCCACTATAGTCTCCACTTTATTCTGTCCACTACAGTCTTTCCACTATAGTCTTTCCACTAAAGTCTATCCACTTTAGACTTTCCACTATTCTCTGTCAACTTTAGTCTTTCCACTTTAGTCTTTCCACTATAGTCTCCACTTTATTCTGTCCACTACAGTCTTTCCACTATAGTCTTTCCATTATAGTCTGTCCACTTTAGTCTTTCCACTATTCTCTGTCCACTTTAGTCTTTCCACTTTAGTCTTTCCACTATAGTCTCCACTTTATTCTGTCCACTACAGTCTTTCCACTATAGTCTTTCCACTAAAGTCTATCCACTTTAGTCTTTCCACTATTCTCTGTCCACTTTAGTCTTTCCACTATAGTCTTTCTAATATAGTCTGTCCACTTTAGTCTTTCCACTTTAGTCTTTCCACCTTAGTCTGTCCACTTTAGTCTTTCCACTATAGTCTGTCCACTTTAGTCTTTCCACTATTCTCTGTCCACTTTAGTCTTTCCACTTTAGTCTTTCCACTATAGTCTCCACTTTATTCTGTCCACTACAGTCTTTCCACTATAGTCTTTCCACTATAGTCTGTCCACTTTAGTCTTTCCACTATTCTCTGTCCACTTTAGTCTTTCCACTATAGTCTGTCCACTTTAGTCTTTCAACTATTCTCTGTCCACTACAGTCTTTCCACTATAGTCTTTCCACTTAGTCTGTCCACTTTAGTCTTTCCACTATTCTCTGTCCACTTTAGTCTTTCCACTATAGTCTACACTTTATTCTGTCCACTACAGTCTTTCCACTATAGTCTTTCCACTATAGTCTGTCCACTTTAGTCTTTCCACTTTAGTTTTTCCACTTTAGTCTGTCCACTTCAGTCTTTCCACTATAGTCTGTCCAGTTTAGTCTTTCCACTTTAGTCTTTCCACTATAGTCTCCACTTTATTCTGTCCACTACAGTCTTTCCACTATAGTCTTTCCATTATAGTCTGTCCACTTTAGTGTTTCCACTATTCTCTGTCCACTTTAGTTTTTCCACTTTAGTCTTTCCACTATAGTCTCCACTTTATTCGGTCCACTACAGTCTTTCCACTATAGTCTTTCCACTAAAGTCTATCCACTTTAGTCTTTCCACTATTCTCTGTCAACTTTAGTCTTTCCACTATAGTCTCCACTTTATTCTGTCCACTACAGTCTTTCCACTATAGTCTTTCCACTATAGTCTGTCCACTTTAGTCTTTCCACTTTAGTCTTTCCACTATAGTCTCCACTTTATTCTGTCCACTATAGTCTTTCCACTATTCTCTGTCCACTTTAGTCTTTCCACTATAGTCTCCACTTTATTCTGTGCACTATAGTCTGTCCACTGTAGTCTTTCCACTATAGTCTCCACTTTATTCTGTCCACTACAGTCTTTCCACTATAGTCTTTCCACTAAAGTCTATCCACTTTAGACTTTCCACTATTCTCTGTCAACTTTAGTCTTTCCACTTTAGTCTTTCCACTATAGTCTCCACTTTATTCTGTCCACTACAGTCTTTCCACTATAGTCTTTCCATTATAGTCTGTCCACTTTAGTCTTTCCACTATTCTCTGTCCACTTTAGTCTTTCCACTTTAGTCTTTCCACTATAGTCTCCACTTTATTCTGTCCACTACAGTCTTTCCACTATAGTCTTTCCATTATAGTCTGTCCACTTTAGTCTTTCCACTATTCTCTGTCCACTATAGTCTGTCCACTTTAGTCTTTCCACTATTCTCTGTCCACTTTAGTCTTTCCACTATAGTCTTTAAATATAGTCTGTCCACTTTAGTCTTTCCACTTTAGTCTTTCCACCTTAGTCTGTCCACTTTAGTCTTTCCACTATAGTCTGTCCACTTTAGTCTTTCCACTATAGTCTGTCCACTATTCTCTGTCCACTATAGTCTGTCCACTTTAGTCTTTCCACTATTCTCAGTCCACTTTAGTCTTTCCACTATAGTCTTTAAATATAGTCTGTCCACTTTAGTCTTTCCACTTTAGTCTTTCCACCTTAGTCTGTCCAATTTAGTCTTTCCACTATAGTCTGTCCACTTTAGTCTTTCCACTATTCTCTGTCCACTTTAGTCTTTCCACTATAGTCTTTCCACTATAGTCTGTCCACTGTAGTCTTTCCACTATAGTCTCCACTTTATTCTGTCCACTACAGTCTTTCCACTTTAGTCTTTCCTCTATTCTCTGTCAACTTTAGTCTTTCCACTTTAGTCTTTCCACTATAGTCTCCACTTTATTCTGTCCACTACAGTCTTTCCACTATAGTCTTTCCACTATAGTCTGTCCACTTTAGTCTTTCCACTATTCTCTGTCCACTTTAGTCTTTCCACTATAGTCTTTCCAATATAGTCTGTCCACTTTAGTCTTTCCACTTTAGTCTTTCCACCTTAGTCCGTCCACTTTAGTCTTTCCACTATAGTCTGTCCACTTTAGTCTTTCCACTATTCTCTGTCCACTTTAGTCTTTCCACTTTAGTCTTTCCACTATAGTCTCCACTTTATTCTGTCCACTACAGTCTTTCCACTATAGTCTGTCCACTTTAGTCTTTCCACTATTCTCTGTCCACTTTAGTCTTTCCACTATAGTCTGTCCACTTTAGTCTTTCCACTATTCTCTGTCCACTACAGTCTTTCCACTATGGTCTTTCCACTTAGTCTGTCCACTTTAGTCTTTCCACTATTCTCTGTCCACTTTAGTCTTTCCACTTTAGTCTTTCCACTATAGTCTCCACTTTATTCTGTCCACTACAGTCTTTCCACTATAGTCTTTCCACTAAAGTCTATCCACTTTAGTCTTTCCACTATTCTCTGTCAACTTTAGTCTTTCCACTGTAGTCTCCACTTTATTCTGTCCACTACAGTCTTTCCACTATAGTCTTTCTACTATAGTCTGTCCACTTTAGTCTTTCCACTTTAGTCTTTCCACTATAGTCTCCACTTTATTCTGTCCACTATAGTCTTTCCACTATAGTCTTTCCACTATTCTCTGTCCACTTTAGTCTTTCCACTATAGTCTCCACTTTATTCTGTGCACTATAGTCTGTCCACTGTAGTCTTTCCACTATAGTCTCCACTTTATTCTGTCCACTACAGTCTTTCCACTTTTGTCTTTCCACTTTAGTCTTTCCACTATTCTCTGTCAACTTTAGTCTTTCCACTTTAGTTTTTCCACTATAGTCTCCACTTTATTCTGTCCACTACAGTCTTTCCACTATAGTCTTTCCACTATAGTCTGTCCACTTTAGTCTGTCCACTATTCTCTGTCCACTTTAGTCTTTCCACTATAGTCTTTCCAATATAGTCTGTCCACTTTAGTCTTTCCATTTTAGTCTTTCCACCTTAGTCTGTCCACTTTAGTCTTTCACTATAGTCTGTCCACTTTAGTCTTTCCACTATTCTCTGTCAACTTTAGTCTTTCCACTTTAGTTTTTCCACTATAGTCTCCACTTTATTCTGTCCACTACAGTCTTTCCACTATAGTCTTTCCACTATAGTCTGTCCACTTTAGTCTTTCCACTATTCTCTGTCCACTTTAGTCTTTCCACTATAGTCTCCACTTTATTCTGTCCACTACAGTCTTTCCACTATAGTCTTTCCACTATAGTCTGTCCACTTTAGTCTTTCCACTATTCTCTGTCCACTTTAGTCTTTCCACTATAGTCTTTAAATATAGTCTGTCCACTTTAGTCTTTCCACTTTAGTCTTTCCACCTTAGTCTGTCCACTTTAGTCTTTCCACTAGAGTCTGTCCACTTTAGTCTTTCCACTATAGTCTGTCCACTTTAGTCTTTCCACTATTATCTGTCCACTTTAGTCTTTCCACTTTAGTCTTTCCACTATAGTCTCCACTTTATTCTGTCCACTACAGTCTTTTCACTATAGTCTTTCCATTATAGTCTGTCCACTTTAGTCTTTCCACTATTCTCTGTCCACTTTAGTCTTTCCACTATAGTCTTTAAATATAGTCTGTCCACTTTAGTCTTTCCACTATTCTCTGTCCACTTTAGTCTTTCCACTATAGTCTTTAAATATAGTCTGTCCACTTTAGTCTTTCCACTTTAGTCTTTCCACCTTAGTCTGTCCACTTTAGCTTTTCCACTTTAGTCTGTCCACTTCAGTCTTTCCACTATAGTCTGTCCAGTTTAGTCTTTCCACTTTAGTCTTTCCACTATAGTCTCCACTTTATTCTGTCCACTACAGTCTTTCCACTAAAGTCTATCCACATTAGTCTTTCCACTATTCTCTGTCAACTTTAGTCTTTCCACTATAGTCTCCACTTTATTCTGTCCACTACAGTCTTTCCACTATAGTCTTTCCACTATAGTCTGTCCACTTTAGTCTTTCCACTATTCTCTGTCCACTTTAGTCTTTCCACTATAGTCTTTAAATATAGTCTGTCCACTTTAGTCTTTCCACTTTAGTCTTTCCACCTTAGTCTGTCCACTTTAGTCTTTCCACTATAGTCTGTCCACTTTAGTCTTTCCACTATAGTCTGTCCACTTTAGTCTTTCCACTATTCTCTGTCCACTTTAGTCTTTCCACTTTAGTCTTTCCACTATAGTCTCCACTTTATTCTGTCCACTACAGTCTTTCCACCATAGTCTTTCCATTATAGTCTGTCCACTTTAGTCTTTCCACTATTCTCTGTCCACTTTAGTCTTTCCACTATAGTCTTTAAATATAGTCTGTCCACTTTAGTCTTTCCACTTTAGTCTTTCCACCTTAGTCTGTCCAATTTAGTCTTTCCACTATAGTCTGTCCACTTTAGTCTTTCCACTATTCTCTGTCCACTTTAGTCTTTCCACTATAGTCTTTCCACTATAGTCTGTCCACTGTAGTCTTTCCACTATAGTCTCCACTTTATTCTGTCCACTACAGTCTTTCCACTTTAGTCTTTCCTCTATTCTCTGTCAACTTTAGTCTTTCCACTTTAGTCTTTCCACTATAGTCTCTACTTTATTCTGTCCACTACAGTCTTTCCACTATAGTCTTTCCACTATAGTCTGTCCACTTTAGTCTTTCCACTATTCTCTGTCCACTTTAGTCTTTCCACTATAGTCTTTCCAATATAGTCTGTCCACTTTAGTCTTTCCACTTTAGTCTTTCCACCTTAGTCTGTCCACTTTAGTCTTTCCACTATAGTCTGTCCACTTTAGTCTTTCCACTATTCTCTGTCCACTTTAGTCTTTCCACTATAGTCTCCACTTTATTCTGTCCACTACAGTCTTTCCACTATAGTCTTTCCACTATAGTCTGTCCACTTTAGTCTTTCCACTATTCTCTGTCCACTTTAGTCTTTCCACTATAGTCTGTCCACTTTAGTCTTTCCACTATTCTCTGTCCACTACAGTCTTTCCACTATAGTCTTTCCACTTAGTCTGTCCACTTTAGTCTTTCCACTATTCTCTGTCCACTTTAGTCTTTCCACTATAGTCTCCACTTTATTCTGTCCACTACAGTCTTTCCACTATAGTCTTTCCACTATAGTCTGTCCACTTTAGTCTTTCCACTTTATTTTTTCCACTTTAGTCTGTCCACTTCAGTCTTTCCACTATAGTCTGTCCAGTTTAGTCTTTCCACTTTAGTCTTTCCACTATAGTCTCCACTTTCTTCTGTCCACTACAGTCTTTCCACTATAGTCTTTCCACTAAAGTCTATCCACTTTAGTCTTTCCACTATTCTGTGTCAACTTTAGTCTTTCCACTTTAGTCTTTCCACTATAGTCTCCACTTTATTCTGTCCACTACAGTCTTTCCACTATAGTCTTTCCATTATAGTCTGTCCACTTTAGTCTTTCCACTATTCTCTGTCCACTTTACTCTTTCCACTTTAGTCTTTCCACTATAGTCTCCACTTTATTCTGTCCACTACAGTCTTTCCACTATAGTCTTTCCACTAAAGTCTATCCACTTTAGTCTTTCCACTATTCTCTGTCAACTTTAGTCTTTCCACTATAGTCTCCACTTTATTCTGTCCACTACAGTCTTTCCACTATAGTCTTTCCACTATAGTCTGTCCACTTTAGTCTTTCCACTTTAGTCTTTCCACTATAGTCTCCACTTTATTCTGTCCACTATAGTCTTTCCACTATAGTCTTTCCACTATTCTCTGTCCGCTTTAGTCTTTCCACTATAGTCTCCACTTTATTCTGTGCACTATAGTCTGTCCACTGTAGTCTTTCCACTATAGTCTCCACTTTATTCTGTCCACTACAGTCTTTCCACTTTTGTCTTTCCACTTTAGTCTTTCCACTATTCTCTGTCAACTTTAGTCTTTCCACTTTAGTCTTTCCACTATAGTCTCCACTTTATTCTGTCCACTACAGTCTTTCCACTATAGTCTTTCCACTATAATCTGTCCACTTTAGTCTTTCCACTATTCTCTGTCCACTTTAGTCTTTCCACTATAGTCTTTCCAATATAGTCTGTCCACTTTAGTCTTTCAGTTTTAGTCTTTCCACCTTAGTCTGTCCACTTTAGTCTTTCACTATAGTCTGTCCACTTTAGTCTTTCCACTATTCTCTGTCCACTTTAATCTTTCCACTATAGTCTCCACTTTATTCTGTCCACTACAGTGTTTCCACTATAGTCTTTCCACTATAGTCTGTCCACTTTAGTCTTTCCACTATTCTCTGTCCACTTTAGTCTTTCCACTATAGTCTCCACTTTATTCTGTCCACTACAGTCTTTCCACTATAGTCTTTCCACTATAGTCTGTCCACTTTAGTCTTTCCACTATAGCTTTTCCACTTTAGTCTGTCCACTTCAGTCTTTCCACTATAGTCTGTCCAGTTTAGTCTTTCCACTTTAGTCTTTCCACTATAGTCTCCACTTTATTCTGTCCACTACAGTCTTTCCACTAAAGTCTATCCACTTTAGTCTTTCCACTATTCTCTGTCAACTTTAGTCTTTCCACTATAGTCTCCACTTTATTCTGTCCACTACAGTCTTTCCACTATAGTCTTTCCACTATAGTCTGTCCACTTTAGTCTTTCCACTATTCTCTGTCCACTTTAGTCTTTCCACTATAGTCTTTAAATATAGTCTGTCCACTTTAGTCTTTCCACTTTAGTCTTTCCACCTTAGTCCGTCCACTTTAGTCTTTCAACTATAGTCTGTCCACTTTAGTCTTTCCACTATTCTCTGTCCACTTTAGTCTTTTCATTTTAGTGTTTCCACTATAGTCTCCACTTTATTCTGTCCACTACAGTCTTTCCACTATTGTCTTTCCATTATAGTCTGTCCACTTTAGTGTTTCCACTATTCTCTGTCCACTTTAGTCTTTCCACTTTAGTCTTTCCACTATAGTCTCCACTTTATTCTGTCCACTACAGTCTTTCAACTATAGTCTTTCCACTATAGTCTGTCCACTTTAGTCTTTCCACTTTAATCTTTCCACTATAGTCTGTCCACTTTAGTCTTTCCACTTTAGTCTTTCCGCTTTAGTCTGTCCAGTTAGTCTTTCCACTATAGTCTTTCCACTATAGTCTGTCCACTTTAGTCTTTCAACTTTAGTCTTTCCACTTTAGTCTGTCCACTTTAGTCTTTCCACTATAGTCTGTCCACTTTAGTCTTTCCACTTTAGTCTTTTTGCTTTAGTCTGTCCACTTAGTCTTTCCACTAGAGTCCGTCTACTTTAGTCTGTCCACTTTAGTCTTTCCACTATAATCTCCACTTTATTCTGTCCACTACAGTCTTTCCACTATAGTCTTTCCACTATAGTCTGTCCACTTTAGTCTTTCCACTTTAGTTTTTCCACTTTAGTCTGTCCACTTCAGTCTTTCCACTATAGTCTGTCCAGTTTAGTCTTTCCACTTTAGTCTTTCCACTATAGTCTCCACTTTATTCTGTCCACTACAGTCTTTCCACTATAGTCTTTCCACTATAGTCTGTCCACTTTAGTCTTTCCACTATTCTCTGTCCACTTTAGTCTTTCCACTATAGTCTTTAAATATAGTCTGTCCACTTTAGTCTTTCCACTTTAGTCTTTCCACCTTAGTCTGTCCACTTTAGTCTTTCCACTATAGTCTGTCCACTTTAGTCTTTCCACTATTCTCTGTCCACTTTAGTCTTTCCACTTTAGTCTTTCCACTATAGTCTCCACTTTATTCTGTCCACTACAGTCTTTCCACTATAGTCTTTCCACTATAGTCTGTCCACTTTAGTCTTTCCACTATTCTCTGTCCACTTTAGTCTTTCCACTATAGTCTGTCCACTTTAGTCTTTCCACTATTCTCTGTCCACTACAGTCTTTCCACTATAGTCTTTCCACTTAGTCTGTCCACTTTAGTCTTTCCACTATTCTCTGTCCACTTTAGTCTTTCCACTATAGTCTCCACTTTATTCTGTCCACTACAGTCTTTCCACTATAGTCTTTCCACTATAGTCTGTCCACTTTAGTCTTTCCACTATTCTCTGTCCACTTTAGTCTTTCCACTATAGTCTTTAAATATAGTCTGTCCACTTTAGTCTTTCCACTTTAGTCTTTCCACTATAGTCTCCACTTTATTCTGTCCACTACAGTCTTTCCACTATAGTCTTTCCATTATAGTCTGTCCACTTTAGTCTTTCCACTATTCTCTGTCCACTTTAGTCTTTCCACTTTAGTCTTTCCACTATAGTCTCCACTTTATTCTGTCCACTACAGTCTTTCCACTATAGTCTTTCCACTAAAGTCTATCCACTTTAGTCTTTCCACTATTCTCTGTCAACTTTAGTCTTTCCACTATAGTCTCCACTTTATTCTGTCCACTACAGTCTTTCCACTATAGTCTTTCCACTATAGTCTGTCCACTTTAGTCTTTCCACTTTAGTCTTTCCACTATAGTCTCCACTTTATTCTGTCCACTATAGTCTTTCCACTATAGTCTTTCCACTATTCTCTGTCCGCTTTAGTCTTTCCACTATAGTCTCCACTTTATTCTGTGCACTATAGTCTGTCCACTGTAGTCTTTCCACTATAGTCTCCACTTTATTCTGTCCACTACAGTCTTTCCACTTTTGTCTTTCCACTTTAGTCTTTCCACTATTCTCTGTCAACTTTAGTCTTTCCACTTTAGTCTTTCCACTATAGTCTCCACTTTATTCTGTCCACTACAGTCTTTCCACTATAGTCTTTCCACTATAGTCTGTCCACTTTAGTCTTTCCACTATTCTCTGTCCACTTTAGTCTTTCCACTATAGTCTTTCCAATATAGTCTGTCCACTTTAGTCTTTCCATTTTAGTCTTTCCACCTTAGTCTGTCCACTTTAGTCTGTCACTATAGTCTGTCCACTTTAGTCTTTCCACGATTCTCTGTCCACTTTAGTCTTTCCACTTTAGTCTTTCCACTATAGTCTCCACTTTATTCTGTCCACTACAGTGTTTCCACTATAGTCTTTCCACTATAGTCTGTCCACTTTAGTCTTTCCACTATTCTCTGTCCACTTTAGTCTTTCCACTATAGTCTCCACTTTATTCTGTCCACTACAGTCTTTCCACTATAGTCTTTCCACTATAGTCTGTCCACTTTAGTCTTTCCACTTTAGCTTTTCCACTTTAGTCTGTCCACTTCAGTCTTTCCACTATAGTCTGTCCAGTTTAGTCTTTCCACTTTAGTCTTTCCACTATAGTCTCCACTTTATTCTGTCCACTACAGTCTTTCCACTATAGTCTTTCCACTAAAGTCTATCCACTTTAGTCTTTCCACTATTCTCTGTCAACTTTAGTCTTTCCACTATAGTCTCCACTTTATTCTGTCCACTACAGTCTTTCCACTATAGTCTTTCCACTATAGTCTGTCCACTTTAGTCTTTCCACTATTCTCTGTCCACTTTAGTCTTTCCACTATAGTCTTTCAATATAGTCTGTCCACTTTAGTCTTTCCACTTTAGTCTTTCCACCTTAGTCTGTCCACTTTAGTCTTTCAACTATAGTCTGTCCACTTTAGTCTTTCCACTATTCTCTGTCCACTTTAGTCTTTTCATTTTAGTGTTTCCACTATAGTCTCCACTTTATTCTGTCCACTACAGCCTTTCCACTATTGTCTTTCCATTTTAGTCTGTCCACTTTAGTCTTTCCACTATTCTCTGTCCACTTTAGTCTTTCCACTTTAGTCTTTCCACTATAGTCTCCACTTTATTCTGTCCACTACAGTCTTTCCACTATAGTCTTTCCACTATAGTCTGTCCACTTTAGTCTTTCCACTTTAATCTTTCCACTATAGTCTGTCCACTTTAGTCTTTCCACTTTAGTCTTTCCGCTTTAGTCTGTCCAGTTAGTCTTTCCACTATAGTCTTTCCACTATAGTCTGTCCACTTTAGTCTTTCAACTTTAGTCTTTCCACTTTAGTCTGTCCACTTTAGTCTTTCCACTATAGTCTGTCCACTTTAGTCTTTCCACTTTAGTCTTTCCGCTTTAATCTGTCCACTTAGTCTTTCCACTAGAGTCCGTCTAATTTAGTCTGTCCACTTTAGTCTTTCCACTATAATCTCCACTTTATTCTGTCCACTACAGTCTTTCCACTATAGTCTTTCCACTATAGTCTGTCCACTTTAGTCTTTCCACTTTAGTTTTTCCACTTTAGTCTGTCCACTTCAGTCTTTCCACTATAGTCTGTCCAGTTTAGTCTTTCCACTTTAGTCTTTCCACTATAGTCTCCACTTTATTCTGTCCACTACAGTCTTTCCACTATAGTCTTTCCACTATAGTCTGTCCACTTTAGTCTTTCCACTATTCTCTGTCCACTTTAGTCTTTCCACTATAGTCTTTAAATATAGTCTGTCCACTTTAGTCTTTCCACTTAAGTCTTTCCACCTTAGTCTGTCCACTTTAGATTTTCCACTATAGTCTGTCCACTTTAGTCTTTCCACTATAGTCTGTCCACTTTAGTCTTTCCACTATTCTCTGTCCACTTTAGTCTTTCCACTTTAGTCTTTCCACTATAGTCTCCACTTTATTCTGTCCACTACAGTCTTTCCACTATAGTCTTTCCATTATAGTCTGTCCACTTTAGTCTTTCCACTTTAGTCTTTCCACTATAGTCTCCACTTTATTCTGTCCACTCTAGTCTTCCCACAATAGTCTGTCCACTTTAGTCTTTCCACTTTAGTTTTTCCACTATAGTCTCCACTTTATTCTGTCCACTCTAGTCTTTCCACTATAGTCTTTCCACTATTCTCTGTCCACTTTAGTCTTTCCACTACAGTCTCCACTTTATTCTGTCCACTACAGTCTTTCCACTATAGTCTTTCCACTATAGTCTGTCCACTGTAGTCTTTCCACTATAGTCTCCACTTTATTCTGTCCACTACAGTCTTTCCACTTTAGTCTTTCCACTATTCTCTGTCAACTTTAGTCTTTCCACTTTAGTCTTTCCACTATAGTCTCCACTTTATTCTGTCCACTACAGTCTTTCCACTATAGTCTGTCCACTTTAGTCTTTCCACTATTCTCTGTCCACTTTAGTCTTTCCACTATAGTCTTTCCGATATAGTCTGTCCACTTTAGTCTTTCTACTTTAGTCTTTCCACCTTAGTCTGTCCACTTTAGTCTTTCCACTGTAGTCTGTCCACTTTAGTCTTTCCACTATTCTCTGTCCACTTTAGTCTTTCTACTTTAGTCTTTCCACTATAGTCTCCACTTTATTCTGTCCACTACAGTCTTTCCACTTTAGTCTTTCCACTATTCTCTGTCAACTTTAGTCTTTCCACTTTAGTCATTCCACTATAGTGTCCACTTTATTCTGTCCACTACAGTCTTTCCACTATAGTCTTTCCATTATAGTCTGTCCACTTTAGTCTTTCCACTATTCTCTGTCCACTTTAGTCTTTCCACTATAGTCTCCACTTTATTCTGTCCACTACAGTCTTTCCACTTTAGTCTTTCCACTATTCTCTGTCAACTTTAGTCTTTCCACTTTAGTCTTTCCACTATAGTGTCCACTTTATTCTGTCCACTACAGTCTTTCCACTATAGTCTTTCCATTATAGTCTGTCCACTTTAGTCTTTCCACTATTCTCTGTCCCCTTTAGTCTTTCCACTATAGTCTCCACTTTATTCTGTCCACTAAAGTCTATCCACTTTAGTCTTTCCACTATTCTCTGTCAACTTTAGTCTTTCCACTTTAGTCTTTCCACTATAGTCTCCACTTTATTCTGTCCACTACAGTCTTTCCACTATAGTCTTTCCATTATAGTCTGTCCACTTTAGTCTTTCCACTATTCTCTGTCCACTTTAGTCTTTCCACTATAGTCTCCACTTTATTCTGTCCACTACAGTCTTTCCACTATAGTCTTTCCACTAAAGTCTATCCACTTTAGTCTTTCCGCTATTCTCTGTCAACTTTAGTCTTTCCACTATAGTCTCCACTTTATTCTGTCCACTACAGTCTTTCCACTATAGTCTTTCCACTATAGTCTGTCCACTTTAGTCTTTCCACTTTAGTCTTTCCACTATAGTCTCCACATTATTCTGTCCACTATAGTCTTTCCACTATAGTCTTTCCACTATTTTCTGTCCACTTTAGTCTTTCCACTATAGTCTCAACTTTATTCTGTGCACGATAGTCTGCCACTGTAGTCTTTCCACTATAGTCTCCACTTTATTCTGTCCACTACAGTCTTTCCACTTTTGTCTTTCCACTTTAGTCTTTCCACCATTCTCTGTCAACTTTAGTCTTTCCACTTTAGTCTTTCCACTATAGTCTCCACTTTATTCTGTCCACTACAGTCTTTCCACTATAGTCTTTCCACTATAGTCTGTCCACTTTAGTCTTTCCACTATTCTCTGTCCACTTTAGTCTTTCCACTATAGTCTTTCCAATATAGTCTGTCCACTTTAGTCTTTCCATTTTAGTCTTTCCACCTTAGTCTGTCCACTTTAGTCTTTCACTATAGTCTGTCCACTTTAGTCTTTCCACTATTCTCTGTCCACTTTAGTCTTTCCACTATAGTCTCCACTTTATTCTGTCCACTACAGTCTTTCCACTATAGTCTGTCCACTTTAGTCTTTCCACTTTAGCTTTTCCACTTTAGTCTGTCCACTTCAGTCTTTCCACTATAGTCTGTCCAGTTTAGTCTTTCCACTTTAGTCTTTCCACTATAGTCTCCACTTTATTCTGTCCACTAAAGTCTTTCCACTATAGTCTTTCCACTAAAGTCTATCCACTTTCGTCTTTCCACTATTCTCTGTCAACTTTAGTCTTTCCACTATAGTCTCCACTTTATTCTGTCCACTACAGTCTTTCCACTATAGTCTTGCCACTAAAGTCTATCCACTTTAGACTTTCCACTATTCTCTGTCAACTTTAGTCTTTCCACTTTAGTCTTTCCACTATAGTCTCCACTTTATTCTGTCCACTACAGTCTTTCCACTATAGTCTTTCCATTATAGTCTGTCCACTTTAGTCTTTCCACTATTCTCTGTCCACTTTAGTCTTTCCACTATAGTCTTTCCACCTTAGTCTGTCCACTTTAGTCTTTCCACTATAGTCTGTCCACTTTAGTCTTTCCACTATAGTCTGTCCACTTTAGTCTTTCCACTATTCTCTGTCCACTTTAGTCTTTCCACTTTAGTCTTTCCACTATAGTCTCCACTTTATTCTGTCCACTACAGTCTTTCCACTATAGTCTTTCCATTATAGTCTGTCCACTTTAGTCTTTCCACTATTCTCTGTCCACTTTAGTCTTTCCACTATAGTCTTTAAATATAGTCTGTCCGCTTTAGTCTTTCCACTTTAGTCTTTCCACCTTAGTCTGTCCAATTTAGTCTTTCCACTATAGTCTGTCCACTTTAGTCTTTCCACTATTCTCTGTCCACTTTAGTCTTTCCACTATAGTCTTTCCACTATAGTCTGTCCACTGTAGTCTTTCCACTATAGTCTCCACTTTATTCTGTCCACTACAGTCTTTCCACTTTAGTCTTTCCTCTATTCTCTGTCAACTTTAGTCTTTCCACTTTAGTCTTTCCACTATAGTCTCCACTTTATTCTGTCCACTACAGTCTTTCCACTATAGTCTTTCCACTATAGTCTGTCCACTTTAGTCTTTCCACTATTCTCTGTCCACTTTAGTTTTTCCACTATAGTCTTTCCAATATAGTCTGTCCACTTTAGTCTTTCCACTTTAGTCTTTCCACCTTAGTCCGTCCACTTTAGTCTTTCCACTATAGTCTGTCCACTTTAGTCTTTCCACTATTCTCTGTCCACTTTAGTCTTTCCACTTTAGTCTTTCCACTATAGTCTCCACTTTATTCTGTCCACTACAGTCTTTCCACTATAGTCTTTCCACTATAGTCTGTCCACTTTAGTCTTTCCACTATTCTCTGTCCACTTTAGTCTTTCCACTATAGTCTGTCCACTTTAGTCTTTCCACTATTCTCTGTCCACTACAGTCTTTCCACTATGGTCTTTCCACTTAGTCTGTCCACTTTAGTCTTTCCACTATTCTCTGTCCACTTTAGTCTTTCCACTTTAGTCTTTCCACTATAGTCTCCACTTTATTCTGTCCACTACAGTCTTTCCACTATAGTCTTTCCACTAAAGTCTATCCACTTTAGTCTTTCCACTATTCTCTGTCAACTTTAGTCTTTCCACTATAGTCTCCACTTTATTCTGTCCACTACAGTCTTTCCACTATAGTCTTTCCACTATAGTCTGTCCACTTTAGTCTTTCCACTTTAGTCTTTCCACTATAGTCTCCACTTTATTCTGTCCACTATAGTCTTTCCACTATAGTCTTTCCACTATTCTCTGTCCACTTTAGTCTTTCCACTATAGTCTCCACTTTATTCTGTGCACTATAGTCTGTCCACTGTAGTCTTTCCACTATAGTCTCCACTTTATTCTGTCCAATATAGTCTTTCCACTTTTGTCTTTCCACTTTAGTCTTTCCACTATAGTCTGTCCACTTTAGTCTTTCCACTTTAATCTTTCCACTATAGTCTGTCCACTTTAGTCTTTCCACTTTAGTCTTTCCGCTTTAGTCTGTCCAGTTAGTCTTTCCACTATAGTCTTTCCACTATAGTCTGTCCACTTTAGTCTTTCAACTTTAGTCTTTCCACTTTAGTCTGTCCACTTTAGTCTTTCCACTATAGTCTGTCCACTTTAGTCTTTCCACTTTAGTCTTTCCGCTTTAATCTGTCCACTTAGTCTTTCCACTAGAGTCCGTCTACTTTAGTCTGTCCACTTTAGTCTTTCCACTATAATCTCCACTTTATTCTGTCCACTACAGTCTTTCCACTATAGTCTTTCCACTATAGTCTGTCCACTTTAGTCTTTCCACTTTAGTTTTTCCACTTTAGTCTGTCCACTTCAGTCTTTCCACTATAGTCTGTCCAGTTTAGTCTTTCCACTTTAGTCTTTCCACTATAGTCTCCACTTTCTTCTGTCCACTACAGTCTTTCCACTATAGTCTTTCCACTATAGTCTGTCAACTTTAGTCTTTCCACTATTCTCTGTCCACTTTAGTCTTTCCACTATAGTCTTTAAATATAGTCTGTCCACTTTAGTCTTTCCACTTAAGTCTTTCCACCTTAGTCTGTCCACTTTAGTCTTTCCACTATAGTCTGTCCACTTTAGTCTTTCCACTATAGTCTGTCCACATTAGTCTTTCCACTATTCTCTGTCCACTTTAGTCTTTCCACTTTAGTCTTTCCACTATAGTCTCCACTTTATTCTGTCCACTGCAGTCTTTCCACTATAGTCTTTCCATTATAGTCTGTCCACTTTAGTCTTTCCACTATTCTCTGTCCACTTTATTCTTTCCACTATAGTCTCCACTTTATTCTGTCCTCTACAGTCTTTCCACTATAGTCTTTCCACTAAAGTCTATCCACTTTAGTCTTTCCACTATTCTCTGTCAACTTTAGTCTTTCCACTATAGTCTCCACTTTATTCTGTCCACTATAGTCTTTCCACTATAGTCTTCCCACAATAGTCTGTCCACTTTATTCTTTCCACTTTAGTCTTTCCACTATAGTCTCCACTTTATTCTGTCCACTCTAGTCTTTCCACTATAGTCTTTCCACTATTCTCTGTCCACTTTAGTCTTTCCACTACAGTCTCCACTTTATTCTGTCCACTACAGTCTTTCCACTATAGTCTTTCCACTATAGTCTGTCCACTGTAGTCTTTCCACTATAGTCTCCACTTTATTCTGTCCACTACAGTCTTTCCACTTTAGTCTTTCCACTATTCTCTGTCAACTTTAGTCTTTCCACTTTAGTCTTTCCACTATAGTCTCCACTTTATTCTGTCCACTACAGTCTTTCCACTATAGTCTGTCCACTTTAGTCTTTCCACTATTCTCTGTCCACTTTAGTCTTTCCACTATAGTCTTTCCAATATAGTCTGTCCACTTTAGTCTTTCTACTTTAGTCTTTCCACCTTAGTCTGTCCACTTTAGTCTTTCCACTGTAGTCTGTCCACTTTAGTCTTTCCACTATTCTCTGTCCACTTTAGTCTTTCTACTTTAGTCTTTCCACTATAGTCTCCACTTTATTCTGTCCACTACAGTCTTTCCACTTTAGTCTTTCCACTATTCTCTGTCAACTTTAGTCTTTCCACTTTAGTCATTCCACTATAGTGTCCACTTTATTCTGTCCACTACAGTCTTTCCACTATAGTCTTTCCATTATAGTCTGTCCACTTTAGTCTTTCCACTATTCTCTGTCCACTTTAGTCTTTCCACTATAATCTCCACTTTATTCTGTCCACTACAGTCTTTCCACTTTAGTCTTTCCACTATTCTCTGTCAACTTTAGTCTTTCCACTTTAGTCTTTCCACTATAGTGTCCACTTTATTCTGTCCACTACAGTCTTTCCACTATAGTCTTTCCATTATAGTCTGTCCACTTTAGTCTTTCCACTATTCTCTGTCCCCTTTAGTCTTTCCACTATAGTCTCCACTTTATTCTGTCCACTAAAGTCTATCCACTTTAGTCTTTCCACTATTCTCTGTCAACTTTAGTCTTTCCACTTTAGTCTTTCCACTATAGTCTCCACTTTATTCTGTCCACTACAGTCTTTCCACTATAGTCTTTCCATTATAGTCTGTCCACTTTAGTCTTTCCACTATTCTCTGTCCACTTTAGTCTTTCCACTTTAGTCTTTCCACTATAGTCTCCACTTTATTCTGTCCACTACAGTCTTTCCACTATAGTCTTTCCACTAAAGTCTATCCACTTTAGTCTTTCCACTATTCTCTGTCAACTTTAGTCTTTCCACTATAGTCTCCACTTTATTCTGTCCACTACAGTCTTTCCACTATAGTCTTTCCACTATAGTCTGTCCACTTTAGTCTTTCCACTTTAGTCTTTCCACTATAGTCTCCACTTTATTCTGTCCACTATAGTCTTTCCACTATAGTCTTTCCACTATTTTCTGTCCACTTTAGTCTTTCCACTATAGTCTCAACTTTATTCTGTGCACGATAGTCTGCCACTGTAGTCTTGCCACTATAGTCTCCACTTTATTCTGTCCACTACAGTCTTTCCACTTTTGTCTTTCCACTTTAGTCTTTCCACTATTCTCTGTCAACTTTAGTCTTTCCACTTTAGTCTTTCCACTAGTCTCCACTTTATTCTGTCCACTACAGTCTTTCCACTATAGTCTTTCCACTATAGTCTGTCCACTTTAGTCTTTCCACTATTCTCTGTCCACTTTAGTCTTTCCACTATAGTCTTTCCAATATAGTCTGTCCACTTTAGTCTTTCCATTTTAGTCTTTCCACCTTAGTCTGTCCACTTTAGTCTTTCACTATAGTCTGTCCACTTTAGTCTTTCCACTATTCTCTGTCCACTTTAGTCTTTCCACTATAGTCTCCACTTTATTCTGTCCACTACAGTCTTTCCACTATAGTCTGTCCACTTTAGTCTTTCCACTTTAGCTTTTCCACTTTAGTCTGTCCACTTCAGTCTTTCCACTATAGTCTGTCCAGTTTAGTCTTTCCACTTTAGTCTTTCCACTATAGTCTCCACTTTATTCTGTCCACTACAGTCTTTCCACTATAGTCTTTCCACTAAAGTCTATCCACTTTCGTCTTTCCACTATTCTCTGTCAACTTTAGTCTTTCCACTATAGTCTCCACTTTATTCTGTCCACTACAGTCTTTCCACTATAGTCTTTCCACTAAAGTCTATCCACTTTAGACTTTCCACTATTCTCTGTCAACTTTAGTCTTTCCACTTTAGTCTTTCCACTATAGTCTCCACTTTATTCTGTCCACTACAGTCTTTCCACTATAGTCTTTCCATTATAGTCTGTCCACTTTAGTCTTTCCACTATTCTCTGTCCACTTTAGTCTTTCCACTATAGTCTTTCCACCTTAGTCTGTCCACTTTAGTCTTTCCACTATAGTCTGTCCACTTTAGTCTTTCCACTATAGTCTGTCCACTTTAGTCTTTCCACTATTCTCTGTCCACTTTAGTCTTTCCACTTTAGTCTTTCCACTATAGTCTCCACTTTATTCTGTCCACTACAGTCTTTCCACTATAGTCTTTCCATTATAGTCTGTCCACTTTAGTCTTTCCACTATTCTCTGTCCACTTTAGTCTTTCCACTATAGTCTTTAAATATAGTCTGTCCACTTTAGTCTTTCCACTTTAGTCTTTCCACCTTAGTCTGTCCAATTTAGTCTTTCCACTATAGTCTGTCCACTTTAGTCTTTCCACTATTCTCTGTCCACTTTAGTCTTTCCACTATAGTCTTTCCACTATAGTCTGTCCACTGTAGTCTTTCCACTATAGTCTCCACTTTATTCTGTCCACTACAGTCTTTCCACTTTAGTCTTTCCTCTATTCTCTGTCAACTTTAGTCTTTCCACTTTAGTCTTTCCACTATAGTCTCCACTTTATTCTGTCCACTACAGTCTTTCCACTATAGTCTTTCCACTATAGTCTGTCCACTTTAGTCTTTCCACAATTCTCTGTCCACTTTAGTTTTTCCACTATAGTCTTTCCAATATAGTCTGTCCACTTTAGTCTTTCCACTTTAGTCTTTCCACCTTAGTCCGTCCACTTTAGTCTTTCCACTATAGTCTGTCCACTTTAGTCTTTCCACTATTCTCTGTCCACTTTAGTCTTTCCACTTTAGTCTTTCCACTATAGTCTCCACTTTATTCTGTCCACTACAGTCTTTCCACTATAGTCTTTCCACTATAGTCTGTCCACTTTAGTCTTTCCAATATTCTCTGTCCACTTTAGTCTTTCCACTATAGTCTGTCCACTTTAGTCTTTCCACTATTCTCTGTCCACTACAGTCTTTCCACTATGGTCTTTCCACTTAGTCTGTCCACTTTAGTCTTTCCACTATTCTCTGTCCACTTTAGTCTTTCCACTTTAGTCTTTCCACTATAGTCTCCACTTTATTCTGTCCACTACAGTCTTTCCACTATAGTCTTTCCACTAAAGTCTATCCACTTTAGTCTTTCCACTATTCTCTGTCAACTTTAGTCTTTCCACTATAGTCTCCACTTTATTCTGTCCACTACAGTCTTTCCACTATAGTCTTTCCACTATAGTCTGTCCACTTTAGTCTTTCCACTTTAGTCTTTCCACTATAGTCTCCACTTTATTCTGTCCACTATAGTCTTTCCACTATAGTCTTTCCACTATTCTCTGTCCACTTTAGTCTTTCCACTATAGTCTCCACTTTATTCTGTGCACTATAGTCTGTCCACTGTAGTCTTTCCACTATAGTCTCCACTTTATTCTGTCCACTACAGTCTTTCCACTTTTGTCTTTCCACTTTAGTCTTTCCACTATTCTCTGTCAACTTTAGTCTTTCCACTTTAGTTTTTCCACTATAGTCTCCACTTTATTCTGTCCAGTACAGTCTTTCCACTATAGTCTTTCCACTATAGTCTGTCCACTTTAGTCTTTCCACTATTCTCTGTCCACTTTAGTCTTTCCACTATAGTCTTTCCAATATAGTCTGTCCACTTTAGTCTTTCCATTTTAGTCTTTCCACCTTAGTCTGTCCACTTTAGTCTTTCACTATAGTCTGTCCACTTTAGTCTTTCCACTATTCTCTGTCCACTTTAGTCTTTCCACTTTAGTCTTTCCACTATAGTCTCCACTTTATTCTGTCCACTACAGTGTTTCCACTATAGTCTTTCCACTATAGTCTGTCCACTTTAGTCTTTCCACTATTCTCTGTCCACTTTAGTCTTTCCACTATAGTCTCCACTTTATTCTGTCCACTACAGTCTTTCCACTATAGTCTTTCCACTATAGTCTGTCCACTTTAGTCTTTCCACTATTCTCTGTCCACTTTAGTCTTTCCACTATAGTCTTTAAATATAGTCTGTCCACTTTAGTCTTTCCACTTTAGTCTTTCCACCTTAGTCTGTCCACTTTAGTCTTTCCACTATAGTCTGTCCACTTTAGTCTTTCCACTATAGTCTGTCCACTTTAGTCTTTCCACTATTCTCTGTCCACTTTAGTCTTTCCACTTTAGTCTTTCCACTATAGTCTCCACTTTATTCTGTCCACTACAGTCTTTCCACTATAGTCTTTCCATTATAGTCTGTCCACTTTAGTCTTTCCACTATTCTCTGTCCACTTTAGTCTTTCCACTATAGTCTTTAAATATAGTCTGTCCACTTTAGTCTTTCCACTATTCTCTGTCCACTTTAGTCTTTCCACTATAGTCTTTAAATATAGTCTGTCCACTTTAGTCTTTCCACTTTTGTCTTTCCACCTTAGTCTGTCCACTTTAGCTTTTCCACTTTAGTCTGTCCACTTCAGTCTTTCCACTATAGTCTGTCCAGTTTAGTCTTTCCACTTTAGTCTTTCCACTATGGTCTCCACTTTATTCTGTCCACTACAGTCTTTCCACTAAAGTCTATCCACTTTAGTCTTTCCACTATTCTCTGTCAACTTTAGTCTTTCCACTATAGTCTCCACTTTATTCTGTCCACCACAGTCTTTCCACTATAGTCTTTCCACTATAGTCGGTCCACTTTAGTCTTTCCACTATTCTCTGTCCACTTTAGTCTTTCCACTATAGTCTTTAAATATAGTCTGTCCACTTTAGTCTTTCCACTTTAGTCTTTCCACCTTAGTCTGTCCACTTTAGTCTTTCCACTATAGTCTGTCCACTTTAGTCTTTCCACTATAGTCCCCACTTTATTCTGTCCACTACAGTCTTTCCACTATAGTCTTTCCATTATAGTCTGTCCACTTTAGTCTTTCCACTATTCTCTGTCCACTTTAGTCTTTCCACTATAGTCTTTAAATATAGTCTGTCCACTTTAGTCTTTCCACTTTAGTCTTTCCACCTTAGTCTGTCCAATTTAGTCTTTCCACTATAGTCTGTCCACTTTAGTCTTTCCACTATTCTCTGTCCACTTTAGTCTTTCCACTATAGTCTTTCCACTATAGTCTGTCCACTGTAGTCTTTCTACTATAGTCTCCACTTTCTTCTGTCCACTACAGTCTTTCCACTTTAGTCTTTCCTCTATTCTCTGTCAACTTTAGTCTTTCCACTTTAGTCTTTCCACTATAGTCTCCACTTTATTCTGTCCACTACAGTCTTTCCACTATAGTCTTTCCACTATAGTCTGTCCACTTTAGTCTTTCCACTATTCTCTGTCCACTTTAGTCTTTCCACTATAGTCTTTCCAATATAGTCTGTCCACTTTAGTCTTTCCACTTTAGTCTTTCCACCTTAATCTGTCCACTTTAGTCTTTCCACTATAGTCTGTCCACTTTAGTCTTTCCACTATTCTCTGTCCACTTTAGTCTTTCCACTATAGTCTCCACTTTATTCTGTCCACTACAGTCTTTCCACTATAGTCTTTCCACTATAGTCTGTCCACTTTAGTCTTTCCACTTTATTTTTTCCACTTTAGTCTGTCCACTTCAGTCTTTCCACTATAGTCTGTCCAGTTTAGTCTTTCCACTTTAGTCTTTCCACTATAGTCTCCACTTTATTCTGTCCACTACAGTCTTTCCACTATAGTCTTTCCACTAAAGTCTATCCACTTTAGTCTTTCCACTATTCTGTGTCAACTTTAGTCTTTCCACTATAGTCTCCACTTTATTCTGTCCACTACAGTCTTTCCACTATAGTCTTTCCATTATAGTCTGTCCACTTTAGTCTTTCCACTATTCTCTGTCTACTACTTTAGTCTTTCCACTTTAGTCTTTCCACTATAGTCTCCACTTTATTCTGTCCACTACAGTCTTTCCACTATAGTCTTTCCATTATAGTCTGTCCACTTTAGTCTTTCCACTATTCTCTGTCCACTTTAGTCTTTCCACTATAGTCTTTAAATATAGTCTGTCCACTTTAGTCTTTCCACTTTAGTCTTTCCACCTTAGTCTGTCCAATTTAGTCTTTCCACTATAGTCTGTCCACTTTAGTCTTTCCACTATTCTCTGTCCACTTTAGTCTTTCCACTATAGTCTTTCCACTATAGTCTGTCCACTGTAGTCTTTCCACTATAGTCTCCACTTTCTTCTGTCCACTACAGTCTTTCCACTTTAGTCTTTCCTCTATTCTCTGTCAACTTTAGTCTTTCCACTTTAGTCTTTCCACTATAGTCTCCACTTTATTCTGTCCACTACAGTCTTTCCACTACAGTCTTTCCACTATAGTCTGTCCACTTTAGTCTTTCCACTATTCTCTGTCCACTTTAGTCTTTCCACTATAGTCTTTCCAATATAGTCTGTCCACTTTAGTCTTTCCACTTTAGTCTTTCCACCTTAATCTGTCCACTTTCGTCTTTCCACTATAGTCTGTCCACTTTAGTCTTTCCACTATTCTCTGTCCACTTTAGTCTTTCCACTATAGTCTCCACTTTATTCTGTCCACTACAGTCTTTCCACTATAGTCTTTCCACTATAGTCTGTCCACTTTAGTCTTTCCACTTTATTTTTTCCACTTTAGTCTGTCCACTTCAGTCTTTCCACTATAGTCTGTCCAGTTTAGTCTTTCCACTTTAGTCTTTCCACTATAGTCTCCACTTTATTCTGTCCACTACAGTCTTTCCACTATAGTCTTTCCACTAAAGTCTATCCACTTTAGTCTTTCCACTATTCTGTGTCAACTTTAGTCTTTCCACTATAGTCTCCACTTTATTCTGTCCACTACAGTCTTTCCACTATAGTCTTTCCATTATAGTCTGTCCACTTTAGTCTTTCCACTATTCTCTGTCCACTTTAGTCTTTCCACTTTAGTCTTTCCACTATAGTCTCCACTTTATTCTGTCCACTACAGTCTTTCCACTATAGTCTTTCCACTAAAGTCTATCCACTTTAGTCTTTCCACTATTCTCTGTCAACTTTAGTCTTTCCACTATAGTCTCCACTTTATTCTGTCCACTACAGTCTTTCCACTATAGTCTTTCCACTATAGTCTGTCCACTTTAGTCTTTCCACTTTAGTCTTTCCACTATAGTCTCCACTTTATTCTGTCCACTATAGTCTTTCCACTATAGTCTTTCCACTATTCTCTGTCCGCTTTAGTCTTTCCACTATAGTCTCCACTTTATTCTGTGCACTATAGTCTGTCCACTGTAGTCTTTCCACTATAGTCTCCACTTTATTCTGTCCACTACAGTCTTTCCACTTTTGTCTTTCCACTTTAGTCTTTCCACTATTCTCTGTCAACTTTAGTCTTTCCACTTTAGTCTTTCCACTATAGTCTCCACTTTATTCTGTCCACTACAGTCTTTCCACTATAGTCTTTCCACTATAGTCTGTCCACTTTAGTCTTTCCACTATTCTCTGTCCACTTTAGTCTTTCCACTATAGTCTTTCCAATATAGTCTGTCCACTTTAGTCTTTCAGTTTTAGTCTTTCCACCTTAGTCTGTCCACTTTAGTCTTTCACTATAGTCTGTCCACTTTAGTCTTTCCACTTTAGTCTTTCCGCTTTAGTCTGTCCAGTTAGTCTTTCCACTATAGTCTTTCCACTATAGTCTGTCCACTTTAGTCTTTCAACTTTAGTCTTTCCACTTTAGTCTGTCCACTTTAGTCTTTCCACTATAGTCTGTCCACTTTAGTCTTTCCACTTTAGTCTTTCCGCTTTAGTCTGTCCATTTAGTCTTTCCACTAGAGTCCGTCTACTTTAGTCTGTCCACTTTAGTCTTTCCACTATAATCTCCACTTTATTCTGTCCACTACAGTCTTTCCACTATAGTCTTTCCACTATAGTCTGTCCACTTTAGTCTTTCCACTTTAGTTTTTCCACTTTAGTCTGTCCACTTCAGTATTTCCACTATAGTCTGTCCAGCTTAGTCTTTCCACTTTAGTCTTTCCACTATAGTCTCCACTTTATTCTGTCCACTACAGTCTTTCCACTATAGTCTTTCCACTATAGTCTGTCCACTTTAGTCTTTCCACTATTCTCTGTCCACTTTAGTCTTTCCACTTTAGTCTTTCCACCTTAGTCTGTCCACTTTAGTCTTTCCACTATAGTCTCTCCACTTTAGTCTTTCCACTATTCTCTGTCCACTTTAGTCTTTCCACTTTAGTCTTTCCACTATAGTCTCCACTTTATTCTGTCCACTACAGTCTTTCCACTATAGTCTTTCCACTATAGTCTGTCCACTTTAGTCTTTCCACTATTCTCTGTCCACTTTAGTCTTTCCACTATAGTCTGTCCACTTTAGTCTTTCCACTATTCTCTGTCCACTACAGTCTTTCCACTATAGTCTTTCCACTTAGTCTGTCCACTTTAGTCTTTCCACTATTCTCTGTCCACTTTAGTCTTTCCACTATAGTCTCCACTTTATTCTGTCCACTACAGTCTTTCCACTATAGTCTTTCCACTATAGTCTGTCCACTTTAGTCTTTCCACTTTATTTTTTCCACTTTAGTCTGTCCACTTCAGTCTTTCCACTATAGTCTGTCCAGTTTAGTCTTTCCACTTTAGTCTTTCCACTATAGTCTCCACTTTATTCTGTCCACTACAGTCTTTCCACTATAGTCTTTCCACTAAAGTCTATCCACTTTAGTCTTTCCACTATTCTGTGTCAACTTTAGTCTTTCCACTTTAGTCTTTCCACTATAGTCTCAACTTTATTCTGTCCACTACAGTCTTTCCACTATAGTCTTTCCATTATAGTCTGTCCACTTTAGTCTTTCCACTATTCTCTGTCCACTTTAGTCTTTCCACTTTAGTCTTTCCACTATAGTCTCCACTTTATTCTGTCCACTACAGTCTTTCCACTATAGTCTTTCCACTAAAGTCTATCCACTTTAGTCTTTCAACTATTCTCTGTCAACTTTAGTCTTTCCACTATAGTCTCCACTTTATTCTGTCCACTACAGTCTTTCCACTATAGTCTTTCCACTATAGTCTGTCCACTTTAGTCTTTCCACTTTAGTCTTTCCACTATAGTCTCCACTTTATTCTGTCCACTATAGTCTTTCCACTATAGTCTTTCCACTATTCTCTGTCCGCTTTAGTCTTTCCACTATAGTCTCCACTTTATTCTGTGCACTATAGTCTGTCCACTGTAGTCTTTCCACTATAGTCTCCACTTTATTCTGTCCACTACAGTCTTTCCACTTTTGTCTTTCCACTTTAGTCTTTCCACTATTCTCTGTCAACTTTAGTCTTTCCACTTTAGTCTTTCCACTATAGTCTCCACTTTATTCTGTCCACTACAGTCTTTCCACTATAGTCTTTCCACTATAGTCTGTCCACTTTAGTCTTTCCACTATTCTCTGTCCACTTTAGTCTTTCCACTATAGTCTTTCCAATATAGTCTGTCCACTTTAGTCTTTCCATTTTAGTCTTTCCACCTTAGTCTGTCCACTTTAGTCTTTCACTATAGTCTGTCCACTTTAGTCTTTCCACTATTCTCTGTCCACTTTAGTCTTTCCACTTTAGTCTTTCCACTATAGTCTCCACTTTATTCTGTCCACTACAGTGTTTCCACTATAGTCTTTCCACTATAGTCTGTCCACTTTAGTCTTTCCACTATTCTCTGTCCACTTTAGTCTTTCCACTATAGTCTCCACTTTATTCTGTCCACTACAGTCTTTCCACTATAGTCTTTCCACTATAGTCTGTCCACTTTAGTCTTTCCACTTTAGCTTTTCCACTTTAGTCTGTCCACTTCAGTCTTTCCACTATAGTCTGTCCAGTTTAGTCTTTCCACTTTAGTCTTTCCACTATAGTCTCCACTTTATTCTGTCCACTACAGTCTTTCCACTATAGTCTTTCCACTAAAGTCTATCCACTTTAGTCTTTCCACTATTCTCTGTCAACTTTAGTCTTTCCACTATAGTCTCCACTTTATTCTGTCCACTACAGTCTTTCCACTATAGTCTTTCCACTATAGTCTGTCCACTTTAGTCTTTCCACTATTCTCTGTCCACTTTAGTCTTTCCACTATAGTCTTTAAATATAGTCTGTCCACTTTAGTCTTTCCACTTTAGTCTGTCCACTTTAGTCTTTCCACTATAGTCTGTCCACTTTAGTCTTTCCACTTTAGTCTTTCCGCTTTAGTCTGTCCACTTAGTCTTTCCACTAGAGTCCGTCTACTTTAGTCTGTCCACTTTAGTCTTTCCACTATAATCTCCACTTTATTCTGTCCACTACAGTCTTTCCACTATAGTCTTTCCACTATAGTCTGTCCACTTTAGTCTTTCCACTTTAGTTTTTCCACTTTAGTCTGTCCACTTCAGTCTTTCCACTATAGTCTGTCCAGCTTAGTCTTTCCACTTTAGTCTTTCCACTATAGTCTCCACTTTATTCTGTCCACTACAGTCTTTCCACTATAGTCTTTCCACTATAGTCTGTCCACTTTAGTCTTTCCACTATTCTCTGTCCACTTTAGTCTTTCCACTATAGTCTTTAAATATAGTCTGTCCACTTTAGTCTTTCCACTTTAGTCTTTCCACCTTAGTCTGTCCACTTTAGTCTTTCCACTATAGTCTCTCCACTTTAGTCTTTCCACTATTCTCTGTCCACTTTAGTCTTTCCACTTTAGTCTTTCCACTATATTCTCCACTTTATTCTGTCCACTACAGTCTTTCCACTATAGTCTTTCCACTATAGTCTGTCCACTTTAGTCTTTCCACTATTCTCTGTCCACTTTAGTCTTTCCACTATAGTCTGTCCACTTTAGTCTTTCCACTATTCTCTGTCCACTACAGTCTTTCCACTATAGTCTTTCCACTTAGTCTGTCCACTTTAGTCTTTCCACTATTCTCTGTCCACTTTAGTCTTTCCACTATAGTCTCCACTTTATTCTGTCCACTACAGTCTTTCCACTATAGTCTTTCCACTATAGTTTGTCCACTTTAGTCTTTCCACTTTATTTTATCCACTTTAGTCTGTCCACTTCAGTCTTTCCACTATAGTCTGTCCAGTTTAGTCTTTCCACTTTAGTCTTTCCACTATAGTCTCCACTTTATTCTGTCCACTACAGTCTTTCCACTATAGTCTTTCCACTAAAGTCTATCCACTTTAGTCTTTCCACTATTCTGTGTCAACTTTAGTCTTTCCACTTTAGTCTTTCCACTATAGTCTCCACTTTATTCTGTCCACTACAGTCTTTCCACTATAGTCTTTCCATTATAGTCTGTCCACTTTAGTCTTTCCACTATTCTCTGTCCACTTTAGTCTTTCCACTTTAGTCTTTCCACTATAGTCTCCACTTTATTCTGTCCACTACAGTCTTTCCACTATAGTCTTTCCACTAAAGTCTATCCACTTTAGTCTTTCCACTATTCTCTGTCAACTTTAGTCTTTCCACTATAGTCTCCACTTTATTCTGTCCACTACAGTCTTTCCACTATAGTCTGTCCACTTTAGTCTTTCCACTTTAGTCTTTCCACTATAGTCTCCACTTTATTCTGTCCACTATAGTCTTTCCACTATAGTCTTTCCACTATTCTCTGTCCGCTTTAGTCTTTCCACTATAGTCTCCACTTTATTCTGTGCACTATAGTCTGTCCACTGTAGTCTTTCCACTATAGTCTCCACTTTATTCTGTCCACTACAGTCTTTCCACTTTTGTCTTTCCACTTTAGTCTTTCCACTATTCTCTGTCAACTTTAGTCTTTCCACTTTAGTCTTTCCACTATAGTCTCCACTTTATTCTGTCCACTACAGTCTTTCCACTATAGTCTTTCCACTATAGTCTGTCCACTTTAGTCTTTCCACTATTCTCTGTCCACTTTAGTCTTTCCACTATAATCTTTCCAATATAGTCTGTCCACTTTAGTCTTTCCATTTTAGTCTTTCCACCTTAGTCTGTCCACTTTAGTCTTTCACTATAGTCTGTCCACTTTAGTCTTTCCACTATTCTCTGTCCACTTTAGTCTTTCCACTTTAGTCTTTCCACTATAGTCTCCACTTTATTCTGTCCACTACAGTGTTTCCACTATAGTCTTTCCACTATAGTCTGTCCACTTTAGTCTTTCCACTATTCTCTGTCCACTTTAGTCTTTCCACTATAGTCTCCACTTTATTCTGTCCACTACAGTCTTTCCACTATAGTCTTTCCACTATAGTCTGTCCACTTTAGTCTTTCCACTTTAGCTTTTCCACTTTAGTCTGTCCACTTCAGTCTTTCCACTATAGTCTGTCCAGTTTAGTCTTTCCACTTTAGTCTTTCCACTATAGTCTCCACTTTATTCTGTCCACTACAGTCTTTCCACTATAGTCTTTCCACTAAAGTCTATCCACTTTAGTCTTTCCACTATTCTCTGTCAACTTTAGTCTTTCCACTATAGTCTCCACTTTATTCTGTCCACTACAGTCTTTCCACTATAGTCTGTCCACTTTAGTCTTTCCACTATTCTCTGTCCACTTTAGCCTTTCCACTATAGTCTTTAAATATAGTCTGTCCACTTTAGTCTTTCCACTTTAGTCTTTCCACCTTAGTCTGTCCACTTTAGTCTTTCAACTATAGTCTGTCCACTTTAGTCTTTCCACTATTCTCTGTCCACTTTAGTCTTTTCATTTTAGTGTTTCCACTATAGTCTCCACTTTATTCTGTCCACTACAGTCTTTCCACTATTGTCTTTCCATTATAGTCTGTCCACTTTAGTCTTTCCACTATTCTCTGTCCACTTTAGTCTTTCCACTTTAGTCTTTCCACTATAGTCTCCACTTTATTCTGTCCACTACAGTCTTTCCACTATAGTCTTTCCACTATAGTCTGTCCACTTTAGTCTTTCCACTTTAATCTTTCCACTATAGTCTGTCCACTTTAGTCTTTCCACTTTAGTCTTTCCGCTTTAGTCTGTCCAGTTAGTCTTTCCACTATAGTCTTTCCACTATAGTCTGTCCACTTTAGTCTTTCAACTTTAGTCTTTCCACTTTAGTCTGTCCACTTTAGTCTTTCCACTATAGTCTGTCCACTTTAGTCTTTCCACTTTAGTCTTTCCGCTTTAATCTGTCCACTTAGTCTTTCCACTAGAGTCCGTCTACTTTAGTCTGTCCACTTTAGTCTTTCCACTATAATCTCCACTTTATTCTGTCCACTACAGTCTTTCCACTATAGTCTTTCCACTATAGTCTGTCCACTTTAGTCTTTCCACTTTAGTTTTTCCACTTTAGTCTGTCCACTTCAGTCTTTCCACTATAGTCTGTCCAGTTTAGTCTTTCCACTATAGTCTCCACTTTATTCTGTCCACTACAGTCTTTCCACTATAGTCTTTCCACTATAGTCTGTCCACTTTAGTCTTTCCACTATTCTCTGTCCACTTTAGTCTTTCCACTATAGTCTTTAAATATAGTCTGTCCACTTTAGTCTTTCCACTTAAGTCTTTCCACCTTAGTCTGTCCACTTTAGTCTTTCCACTATAGTCTGTCCACTTTAGTCTTTCCACTATAGTCTGTCCACTTTAGTCTTTCCACTATTCTCTGTCCACTTTAGTCTGTCCACTTTAGTCTTTCCACTATAATCTCCACTTTATTCTGTCCACTACAGTCTTTCCACTATAGTCTTTCCATTATAGTCTGTCCACTTTAGTCTTTCCACTATTCTCTGTCCACTTTATTCTTTCCACTATAGTCTCCACTTTATTCTGTCCACTACAATCTTTCCACTATAGTCTTTCCACTAAAGTCTATCCACTTTAGTCTTTCCACTATTCTCTGTCAACTTTAGTCTTTCCACTATAGTCTCCACTTTATTCTGTCCACTATAGTCTTTCCACTATAGTCTTCCCACAATAGTCTGTCCACTTTAGTCTTTCCACTTTAGTCTTTCCACTATAGTCTCCACTTTATTCTGTCCACTCTAGTCTTTCCACTATAGTCTTTCCACTATTCTCTGTCCACTTTAGTCTTTCCACTACAGTCTCCACTTTATTCTGTCCACTACAGTCTTTCCACTATAGTCTTTCCACTATAGTCTGTCCACTGTAGTCTTTCCACTATAGTCTCCACTTTATTCTGTCCACTACAGTCTTTCCACTTTAGTCTTTCCACTATTCTCTGTCAACTTTAGTCTTTCCACTTTAGTCTTTCCACTATAGTCTCCACTTTATTCTGTCCACTACAGTCTTTCCACTATAGTCTGTCCACTTTAGTCTTTCCACTATTCTCTGTCCACTTTAGTCTTTCCACTATAGTCTTTCCAATATAGTCTGTCCACTTTAGTCTTTCTACTTTAGTCTTTCCACCTTAGTCTGTCCACTTTAGTCTTTCCACTGTAGTCTGTCCACTTTAGTCTTTCCACTATTCTCTGTCCACTTTAGTCTTTCTACTTTAGTCTTTCCACTATAGTGTCCACTTTATTCTGTCCACTACAGTCTTTCCACTTTAGTCTTTCCACTAATCTCTGTCAACTTTAGTCTTTCCACTTTAGTCATTCCACTATAGTGTCCACTTTATTCTGTCCACTACAGTCTTTCCACTATAGTCTTTCCTTTATAGTCTGTCCACTTTAGTCTTTCCACTATTCTCTGTCCTCTTTAGTCTTTCCACTATAGTCTCCACTTTATTCTGTCCACTACAGTCTTTCCACTTTAGTCTTTCCACTATTCTCTGTCAACTTTAGTCTTTCCACTTTAGTCTTTCCACTATAGTGTCCACTTTATTCTGTCCACTACAGTCTTTCCACTATAGTCTTTCCATTATAGTCTGTCCACTTTAGTCTTTCCACTATTCTCTGTCCCCTTTAGTCTTTCCACTATAGTCTCCACTTTATTCTGTCCACTAAAGTCTATCCACTTTAGTCTTTCCACTATTCTCTGTCAACTTTAGTCTTTCCACTTTAGTCTTTCCACTATAGTCTCCACTTTATTCTGTCCACTACAGTCTTTCCACTATAGTCTTTCCATTATAGTCTGTCCACTTTAGTCTTTCCACTATTCTCTGTCCACTTTAGTCTTTCCACTTTAGTCTTTCCACTATAGTCTCCACTTTATTCTGTCCACTACAGTCTTTCCACTATAGTCTTTCCACTAAAGTCTATCCACTTTAGTCTTTCCACTATTCTCTGTCAACTTTAGTCTTTCCACTATAGTCTCCACTTTATTCTGTCCACTAAAGTCTTTCCACTATAGTCTTTCCACTATAGTCTGTCCACTTTAGTCTTTCCACTTTAGTCTTTCCACTATAGTCTCCACTTTATTCTGTCCACTATAGTCTTTCCACTATAGTCTTTCCACTATTTTCTGTCCACTTTAGTCTTTCCACTATAGTCTCAACTTTATTCTGTGCACGATAGTCTGCCACTGTAGTCTTTCCACTATAGTCTCCACTTTATTCTGTCCACTACAGTCTTTCCACTTTTGTCTTTCCACTTTAGTCTTTCCACTATTCTCTGTCAACTTTAGTCTTTCCACTTTAGTCTTTCCACTATAGTCTCCACTTTATTCTGTCCACTACAGTCTTTCCACTATAGTCTTTCCACTATAGTCTGTCCACTTAAGTCTTTCCACTATTCTCTGTCCACTTTAGTCTTTCCACTATAGTCTTTCCAATATAGTCTGTCCACTTTAGTCTTTCCATTTTAGTCTTTCCACCTTAGTCTGTCCACTTTAGTCTTTCACTATAGTCTGTCCACTTTAGTCTTTCCACTATTCTCTGTCCACTTTAGTCTTTCCACTATAGTCTCCACTTTATTCTGTCCACTACAGTGTTTCCACTATAGTCTTTCCACTATAGTCTGTCCACTTTAGTCTTTCCACTATTCTCTGTCCACTTTAGTCTTTCCACTATAGTCTCCACTTTATTCTGTCCACTACAGTCTTTCCACTATAGTCTGTCCACTTTAGTCTTTCCACTTTAGCTTTTCCACTTTAGTCTGTCCACTTCAGTCTTTCCACTATAGTCTGTCCAGTTTAGTCTTTCCACTTTAGTCTTTCCACTATAGTCTCCACTTTATTCTGTCCACTACAGTCTTTCCACTATAGTCTTTCCACTAAAGTCTATCCACTTTAGTCTTTCCACTATTCTCTGTCAACTTTAGTCTTTCCACTATAGTCTCCACTTTATTCTGTCCACTACAGTCTTTCCACTATAGTCTTTCCACTAAAGTCTATCCACTTTAGACTTTCGACTATTCTCTGTCAACTTTAGTCTTTCCACTTTAGTCTTTCCACTATAGTCTCCACTTTATTCTGTCCACTACAGTCTTTCCACTATAGTCTTTCCACTATAGTCTGTCCACTTTAGTCTTTCCACTATCTCTGTCCACTTTAGTCTTTCCACTATAGTCTCCACTTTATTCTGTCCACTACTGTCTTTCCACTATAGTCTTTCCACTATAGTGTGTCCACTTTAGTCTTTCCACTTTAGCTTTTCCACTTTAGTCTGTCCACTTCAGTCTTTCCACTATAGTCTGTCCAGTTTAGTCTTTCCACTTTAGTCTTTCCACTATAGTCTCCACTTTATTCTGTCCACTACAGTCTTTCCACTATAGTCTTTCCACTAAAGTCTATCCACTTTAGTCTTTCCACTATTCTCTGTCAACTTTAGTCTTTCCACTTTAGTCTTTCCACTATAGTCTCCACTTTATTCTGTCCACTACAGTCTTTCCACTATAGTCTTTCCACTATAGTCTGTCCACTTTAGTCTTTCCACTATTCTCTGTCCACTTTAGTCTTTCCACTTTAATCTTTCCACTATAGTCTGTCCACTTTAGTCTTTCCACTTTAGTCTTTCCGCTTTAGTCTGTCCAGTTAGTCTTTCCACTATAGTCTGTCCACTTTAGTCTTTCCACTTTAGTCTTTCCACTTTGGTCTGTCCACTTTAGTCTTTCCACTATAGTCTGTCCACTTTAGTCTTTCCACTTTAGTCTTTCCGCTTTAGTCTGTCCACTTAGTCTTTCCACTAGAGTCCGTCTACTTTAGTCTGTCCACTTTAGTCTTTCTGTCCACTACAGTCTTTCCACTATAGTCTTTCCACTATAGTCTGTCCACTTTAGTCTTTCCACTATTCTCTGTCCACTTTAGTCTTTCCACTATAGTCTTTAAATATAGTCTGTCCACTTTAGTCTTTCCACTTTAGTCTTTCCACCTTAGTCTGTCCACTTTAGTCTTTCAACTACAGTCTGTCCACTTTAGTCTTTCCACTATTCTCTGTCCACTTTAGTCTTTTCACTTTATTGTTTCCACTATAGTCTCCACTTTATTCTGTCCACTACAGTCTTTCCACCATTGTCTTTCCATTATAGTCTGTCCACTTTAGTCTTTCCACTATTCTCTGTCCACTTTAGTCTTTCCACTTTAGTCTTTCCACTATAGTCTCCACTTTATTCTGTCCACTACAGTCTTTCCACTATAGTCTTTCCACTATAGTCTGTCCACTTTAGTCTTTCCACTTTAATCTTTCCACTATAGTCTGTCCACTTTAGTCTTTCCACTTTAGTCTTTCCGCTTTAGTCTGTCCAGTTATTCTTTCCACTATAGTCTTTCCACTATAGTCTGTCCACTTTAGTCTTTCAACTTTAGTCTTTCCACTTTAGTCTGTCCACTTTAGTCTTTCCACTATAGTCTGTCCACTTTAGTCTTTCCACTTTAGTCTTTCCGCTTTAGTCTGTCCACTTAGTCTTTCCACTAGAGTCCGTCTACTTTAGTCTGTCCACTTTAGTCTTTCCACTTTAGTTTTTCCACTTTAGTCTGTCCACTTCAGTCTTTCCACTATAGTCTGTCCAGTTTAGTCTGTCCACTTTAGTCTTTCCACTATAGTCTCCACTTTATTCTGTCCACTACAGTCTTTCCACTATAGTCTTTCCACTATAGTCTGTCCACTTTAGTCTTTCCACTATTCTCTGTCCACTTTAGTCTTTCCACTTAAGTCTTTCCACTATAGTCTCCACTTTATTCTGTCCACTACAGTCTTTCCACTATAGTCTTTCCACTATAGTCTTTCCACTAAAGTCTATCCACTTTAGTCTTTCCACTATTCTCTGTCAACTTTAGTCTTTCCACTATAGTCTCCACTTTATTCTGTCCACTACAGTCTTTCCACTATAGTCTTTCCACTATAGTCTGTCCACTTTAGTCTTTCCACTTTAGTCTTTCCACTATAGTCTCCACTTTATTCTGTCCACTCTAGTCTTTCCACTATAGTCTTTCCACTATTCTCTGTCCACTTTAGTCTTTCCACTATAGTCTCCACTTTATTCTGTCCACTACAGTCTTTCCACTATAGTCTTTCCACTATAGTCTGTCCACTTTAGTCTTTCCACTATTCTCTGTCCACTTTAGTCTTTCCGCTATAGTCTTTCCAATATAGTCTGTCCACTTTAGTCTTTCTACTTTAGTCTTTCCACCTTAGTCTGTCCACTTTAGTCTTTCCACTATAGTCTGTCCACTTTAGTCTTTCCACTATTCTCTGTCCACTTTAGTCTTTCTACTTTAGTCTTTCCACTATAGTCTCCACTTTATTCTGTCCACTACAGTCTTTCCACTTTAGTCTTTCCACTATTCTCTGTCAACTTTAGTCTTTCCACTTTAGTCTTTCCACTATAGTGTCCACTTTATTCTGTCCACTACAGTCTTTCCACTATAGTCTTTCCATTATAGGCTGTCCACTTTAGTCTTTCCACTATTCTCTGTCCACTTTAGTCTTTCCACTATAGTCTCCACTTTATTCTGTCCACTAAAGTCTATCCACTTTAGTCTTTCCACTATTCTCTGTCAACTTTAGTCTTTCCACTTTAGTCTTTCCACTATAGTCTCCACTTTATTCTGTCCACTACAGTCTTTCCACTATAGTCTTTCCATTATAGTCTGTCCACTTTAGTCTTTCCACTATTCTCTGTCCACTTTAGTCTTTCCACTTTAGTCTTTCCACTATAGTCTCCACTTTATTCTGTCCACTACAGTCTTTCCACTATAGTCTTTCCACTAAAGTCTATCCACTTTAGTCTTTCCACTATTCTCTGTCAACTTTTTTAGTCTTTCCACTATAGTCTCCACTTTATTCTGTCCACTACAGTCTTTCCACTATAGTCTTTCCACTATAGTCTGTCCACTTTAGTCTTTCCACTTTAGTCTTTCCACTATAGTCTCCATTTTATTCTGTCCACTATAGTCTTTCAACTATAGTCTTTCCACTATTCTCTGTCCACTTTAGTCTTTCCACTATAGTCTCCACTTTATTCTGTGCACTATAGTCTGTCCACTGTAGTCTTTCCACTATAGTCTCCACTTTATTCTGTCCACTACAGTCTTTCCACTTTTGTCTTTCCACTTTAGTCTTTCCACTATTCTCTGTCAACTTTAGTCTTTCCACTTTAGTCTTTCCACTATAGTCTCCACTTTATTCTGTCCACTACAGTCTTTCCACTATAGTCTTTCCACTATAGTCTGTCCACTTTAGTTTTTCCACTATTCTCTGTCCACTTAAGTCTTTCCACTATAGTCTTTCCAATATAGTCTGTCCACTTTAGTCTTTCCATTTTAGTCTTTCCACTATAGTCTGTCCACTTTAGTCTTTCCACTTTATTTTTTCCACTTTAGTCTGTCCACTTCAGTCTTTCCACTAGAGTCTGTCCAGTTTAGTCTTTCCACTTTAGTCTTTCCACTATAGTCTCCACTTTATTCTGTCCACTACAGTCTTTCCACTATAGTCTTTCCACTATAGTCTGTCCACTTTAGTCTTTCCACTATTCTCTATCCACTTTAGTCTTTCCACTATAGTCTCCACTTTATTCTGTCCACTACAGTCTTTCCACTATAGTCTTTCCACTATAGTCTGTCCACTTTAGTCTTTCCACTTTATTTTTTCCACTTTAGTCTGTCCACTTCAGTCTTTCCACTAGAGTCTGTCCAGTTTAGTCTTTCCACTTTAGTCTTTCCACTATAGTCTCCACTTTATTCTGTCCACTACAGTCTTTCCACTATAGTCTTTCCACTAAAGTCTATCCACTTTAGTCTTTCCACTATTCTGTGTCAACTTTAGTCTTTCCACTATAGTCTCCACTTTATTCTGTCCACTACAGTCTTTCCACTATAGTCTTTCCACTATAGTCTGTCCACTTTAGTCTTTCCACTATTCTCTGTCCACTTTAGTCTTTCCACTATAGTCTTTAAATATAGTCTGTCCACTTTAGTCTTTCCACTTTAGTCTTTCCACCTTAGTCTGTCCACTTTAGTCTTTCAACTATAGTCTGTCCACTTTAGTCTTTCCACTATTCTCTGTCCACTTTAGTCTTTTCACTTTAGTGTTTCCACTATAGTCTCCACTTTATTCTGTCCACTACAGTCTTTCCACTACTGTCTTTCCATTATAGTCTGTCCACTTCAGTCTTTCCACTATAGTCTGTCCAGTTTAGTCTTTCCACTTTAGTCTTTCCGCTTTAGTCTGTCCAGTTAGTCTTTCCACTATAGTCTTTCCACTATAGTCTGTCCACTTTAGTCTTTCCACTTTAGTCTTTCCACCTTAGTCTGTCCACTTTAGTCTTTCCACTATAGTCTGTCCACTTTAGTCTTTCCACTATAGTCTGTCCACTTTAGTCTGTCCACTTTAGTCTTTCCACTTTAGTCTTTCCGCTTTAGTCTGTCCACTTAGTCTTTCCACTATAGTCTTTCCACTATAGTCTGTCCACTTTAGTCTTTCAACTTTAGTCTTTCCACTTTAGTCTGTCCACTTTAGTCTTTCCACTATAGTCTGTCCACTTTAGTCTTTCCACTTTAGTCTTTCCGTTTTAGTCTGTCCACTTAGTCTTTCCACTAGAGTCCGTCTGTCCACTTTAGTCTTTCCACTATAATCTCCACTTTATTCTGTCCACTACAGTCTTTCCACTATAGTCTTTCCACTATAGTCTGTCCACTTTAGTCTTTCCACTTTAGTTTTTCCACTTTAGTCTGTCCACTTCAGTCTTTCCACTATAGTCTGTCCAGTTTAGTCTTTCCACTTTAGTCCTTCCACTATAGTCTCCACTTTATTCTGTCCACTACAGTCTTTCCACTATAGTCTTTCCACTATAGTCTGTCCACTTTAGTCTTTCCACTATTCTCTGTCCACTTTAGTCTTTCCACTATAGTCTTTAAATATAGTCTGTCCACTTTAGTCTTTTCACTTTAGTCTTTCCACCTTAGTCTGTCCACTTTAGTCTTTCCACTATAGTCTGTCCACTTTAGTCTTTCCACTATAGTCTGTCCACTTTAGTCTTTCCACTATTCTCTGTCCACTTTAGTCTTTCCACTTTAGTCTTTCCACTATAGTCTCCACTTTATTCTGTCCACTACAGTCTTTCCACTATAGTCTTTCCATTATAGTCTGTCCACTTTAGTCTTTCCACTGGAAAGACTCCAAGTGGAAAGACTCCAGTGGAAAGACTTCCACTGGAAAGACTTTCCACTTTAGTGGAATAGTTCCACTATTGTCTTTCCATTATAGTCTGTCCACTTTAGTCTTTCCACTATTCTCTGTCCACTTTAGTCTTTCCACTTTAGTCTTTCCACTATAGTCTCCACTTTATTCTGTCCACTACAGTCTTTCCACTATAGTCTTTCCACTATAGTCGGTCCACTTTAGTCTTTCCACTTTAATCTTTCCACTATAGTCTGTCCACTTTAGTCTTTCCACTTTAGTCTTTCCGCTTTAGTCTTTCCACCTTAGTCTGTCCACTTTAGTCTTTCCACTATAGTCTGTCCACTTTAGTCTTTCCACTATAATCTGTCCACTTTAGTCTTTCCACTATTCTCTGTCCACTTTAGTCTTTCCACTTTAGTCTTTCCACTATAGTCTCCACTTTATTCTGTCCACTACAGTCTTTCCACTATAGTCTTTCCACTATAGTCTGTCCACTTTAGTCTTTCCACTTTAGTCTTTCCACCTTAGTCTGTCCACTTTAGTCTTTCCACTATAGTCTGTCCACTTTAGTCTTTCCACTATAATCTGTCCACTTTAGTCTTTCCACTATTCTCTGTCCACTTTAGTCTTTCCACTTTAGTCTTTCCACTATAGTCTCCACTTTATTCTGTCCACTACAGTCTTTCCACTATAGTCTTTCCACTATAGTCTGTCCACTTCAGTCTTTCCACTTTAATCTTTCCACTATAGTCTGTCCACTTTAGTCTTTCCACTTTAGTCTTTCCGCTTTAGTCTGTCCAGTTAGTCTTTCCACTATAGTCTTTCCACTATTCTCTGTCCACTTTAGTCTTTCCACTATAGTCTTTAAATATAGTCTGTCCACTTTAGTCTTTCCACTTTAGTCTTTCCACCTTAGTCTGTCCACTTTAGTCTTTCAACTATAGTCTGTCCACTTTAGTCTTTCCACTATTCTCTGTCCACTTTAGTCTTTTCACTTTAGTGTTTCCACTATAGTCTCCACTTTATTCTGTCCACTACAGTCTTTCCACTATTGTCTTTCCATTATAGTCTGTCCACTTTAGTCTTTCCACTATTCTCTGTCCACTTTAGTCTTTCCACTTTAGTCTTTCCACTATAGTCTCCACTTTATTCTGTCCACTACAGTCTTTCCACTTTAGTCTTTCCACTATAGTCTGTCCACTTTAGTCTTTCCACTTTAATCTTTCCACTATAGTCTGTCCACTTTAGTCTTTCCACTTTAGTCTTTCCGCTTTAGTCTGTCCAGTTAGTCTTTCCACTATAGTCTTTCCACTATAGTCTGTCCACTTTAGTCTTTCCACTTTAGTCTTTCCACCTTAGTCTGTCCACTTTAGTCTTTCCACTATAGTCTGTCCACTTTAGTCTTTCCACTATAGTCTGTCCACTTTAGTCTTTCCACTATTCTCTGTCCACTTTAGTCTTTCCGCTTTAGTCTGTCCACTTAGTCTTTCCACTATAGTCTTTCCACTATAGTCTGTCCACTTTAGTCTTTCAACTTTAGTCTTTCCACTTTAGTCTGTCCACTTTAGTCTTTCCACTATAGTCTGTCCACTTTAGTCTTTCCACTTTAGTCTTTCCGTTTTAGTCTGTCCACTTAGTCTTTCCACTAGAGTCCGTCTACTTTAGTCTGTCCACTTTAGTCTTTCCACTATAATCTCCACTTTATTCTGTCCACTACAGTCTTTCCACTATAGTCTTTCCACTATAGTCTGTCCACTTTAGTCTTTCCACTTTAGTTTTTCCACTTTAGTCTGTCCACTTCAGTCTTTCCACTATAGTCTGTCCAGTTTAGTCTTTCCACTTTAGTCCTTCCACTATAGTCTCCACTTTATTCTGTCCACTACAGTCTTTCCACTATAGTCTTTCCACTATAGTCTTTCCACTATAGTCTGTCCACTTTAGTCTTTCCACTATTCTCTGTCCACTTTAGTCTTTCCACTATAGTCTTTAAATATAGTCTGTCCACTTTAGTCTTTTCACTTTAGTCTTTCCACCTTAGTCTGTCCACTTTAGTCTTTCCACTATAGTCTGTCCACTTTAGTCTTTCCACTATAGTCTGTCCACTTTAGTCTTTCCACTATTCTCTGTCCACTTTAGTCTTTCCACTTTAGTCTTTCCACTATAGTCTCCACTTTATTCTGTCCACTACAGTCTTTCCACTATAGTCTTTCCATTATAGTCTGTCCACTTTAGTCTTTCCACTGGAAAGACTCCAAGTGGAAAGACTCCAGTGGAAAGACTTCCACTGGAAAGACTTTCCACTTTAGTGGAATAGTTCCACTATTGTCTTTCCATTATAGTCTGTCCACTTTAGTCTTTCCACTATTCTCTGTCCACTTTAGTCTTTCCACTTTAGTCTTTCCACTATAGTCTCCACTTTATTCTGTCCACTACAGTCTTTCCACTATAGTCTTTCCACTATAGTCGGTCCACTTTAGTCTTTCCACTTTAATCTTTCCACTATAGTCTGTCCACTTTAGTCTTTCCACTTTAGTCTTTCCGCTTTAGTCTTTCCACCTTAGTCTGTCCACTTTAGTCTTTCCACTATAGTCTGTCCACTTTAGTCTTTCCACTATAATCTGTCCACTTTAGTCTTTCCACTATTCTCTGTCCACTTTAGTCTTTCCACTTTAGTCTTTCCACTATAGTCTCCACTTTATTCTGTCCACTACAGTCTTTCCACTATAGTCTTTCCACTATAGTCTGTCCACTTTAGTCTTTCCACTTTAGTCTTTCCACCTTAGTCTGTCCACTTTAGTCTTTCCACTATAGTCTGTCCACTTTAGTCTTTCCACTATAATCTGTCCACTTTAGTCTTTCCACTATTCTCTGTCCACTTTAGTCTTTCCACTTTAGTCTTTCCACTATAGTCTCCACTTTATTCTGTCCACTACAGTCTTTCCACTATAGTCTTTCCACTATAGTCTGTCCACTTCAGTCTTTCCACTTTAATCTTTCCACTATAGTCTGTCCACTTTAGTCTTTCCACTTTAGTCTTTCCGCTTTAGTCTGTCCAGTTAGTCTTTCCACTATAGTCTTTCCACTATTCTCTGTCCACTTTAGTCTTTCCACTATAGTCTTTAAATATAGTCTGTCCACTTTAGTCTTTCCACTTTAGTCTTTCCACCTTAGTCTGTCCACTTTAGTCTTTCAACTATAGTCTGTCCACTTTAGTCTTTCCACTATTCTCTGTCCACTTTAGTCTTTTCACTTTAGTGTTTCCACTATAGTCTCCACTTTATTCTGTCCACTACAGTCTTTCCACTATTGTCTTTCCATTATAGTCTGTCCACTTTAGTCTTTCCACTATTCTCTGTCCACTTTAGTCTTTCCACTTTAGTCTTTCCACTATAGTCTCCACTTTATTCTGTCCACTACAGTCTTTCCACTTTAGTCTTTCCACTATAGTCTGTCCACTTTAGTCTTTCCACTTTAATCTTTCCACTATAGTCTGTCCACTTTAGTCTTTCCACTTTAGTCTTTCCGCTTTAGTCTGTCCAGTTAGTCTTTCCACTATAGTCTTTCCACTATAGTCTGTCCACTTTAGTCTTTCCACTTTAGTCTTTCCACCTTAGTCTGTCCACTTTAGTCTTTCCACTATAGTCTGTCCACTTTAGTCTTTCCACTATAGTCTGTCCACTTTAGTCTTTCCACTATTCTCTGTCCACTTTAGTCTTTCCGCTTTAGTCTGTCCACTTAGTCTTTCCACTATAGTCTTTCCACTATAGTCTGTCCACTTTAGTCTTTCAACTTTAGTCTTTCCACTTTAGTCTGTCCACTTTAGTCTTTCCACTATAGTCTGTCCACTTTAGTCTTTCCACTTTAGTCTTTCCGTTTTAGTCTGTCCACTTAGTCTTTCCACTAGAGTCCGTCTACTTTAGTCTGTCCACTTTAGTCTTTCCACTATAATCTCCACTTTATTCTGTCCACTACAGTCTTTCCACTATAGTCTTTCCACTATAGTCTGTCCACTTTAGTCTTTCCACTTTAGTTTTTCCACTTTAGTCTGTCCACTTCAGTCTTTCCACTATAGTCTGTCCAGTTTAGTCTTTCCACTTTAGTCCTTCCACTATAGTCTCCACTTTATTCTGTCCACTACAGTCTTTCCACTATAGTCTTTCCACTATAGTCTGTCCACTTTAGTCTTTCCACTATTCTCTGTCCACTTTAGTCTTTCCACTATAGTCTTTAAATATAGTCTGTCCACTTTAGTCTTTTCACTTTAGTCTTTCCACCTTAGTCTGTCCACTTTAGTCTTTCCACTATAGTCTGTCCACTTTAGTCTTTCCACTATAGTCTGTCCACTTTAGTCTTTCCACTTTAGTCTTTCCACTATAGTCTCCACTTTATTCTGTCCACTACAGTCTTTCCACTATAGTCTTTCCATTATAGTCTGTCCACTTTAGTCTTTCCACTGGAAAGACTCCAAGTGGAAAGACTCCAGTGGAAAGACTTCCACTGGAAAGACTTTCCACTTTAGTGGAATAGTTCCACTATTGTCTTTCCATTATAGTCTGTCCACTTTAGTCTTTCCACTATTCTCTGTCCACTTTAGTCTTTCCACTTTAGTCTTTCCACTATAGTCTCCACTTTATTCTGTCCACTACAGTCTTTCCACTATAGTCTTTCCACTATAGTCTGTCCACTTTAGTCTTTCCACTTTAATCTTTCCACTATAGTCTGTCCACTTTAGTCTTTCCACTTTAGTCTTTCCGCTTTAGTCTGTCCAGTTAGTCTTTCCACTATAGTCTTTCCACTATAGTCTGTCCACTTTAGTCTTTCCACTTTAGTCTTTCCACCTTAGTCTGTCCACTTTAGTCTTTCCACTATAGTCTGTCCACTTTAGTCTTTCCACTATAATCTGTCCACTTTAGTCTTTCCACTATTCTCTGTCCACTTTAGTCTTTGCACTTTAGTCTTTCCACTATAGTCTCCACTTTATTCTGTCCACTACAGTCTTTCCACTATAGTCTTTCCACTATAGTCTGTCCACTTCAGTCTTTCCACTTTAATCTTTCCACTATAGTCTGTCCACTTTAGTCTTTCCACTTTAGTCTTTCCGCTTTAGTCTGTCCAGTTAGTCTTTCCACTATAGTCTTTCCACTATTCTCTGTCCACTTTAGTCTTTCCACTATAGTCTTTAAATATAGTCTGTCCACTTTAGTCTTTCCACTTTAGTCTTTCCACCTTAGTCTGTCCACTTTAGTCTTTCAACTATAGTCTGTCCACTTTAGTCTTTCCACTATTCTCTGTCCACTTTAGTCTTTTCACTTTAGTGTTTCCACTATAGTCTCCACTTTATTCTGTCCACTACAGTCTTTCCACTATTGTCTTTCCATTATAGTCTGTCCACTTTAGTCTTTCCACTATTCTCTGTCCACTTTAGTCTTTCCACTTTAGTCTTTCCACTATAGTCTCCACTTTATTCTGTCCACTACAGTCTTTCCACTTTAGTCTTTCCACTATAGTCTGTCCACTTTAGTCTTTCCACTTTAATCTTTCCACTATAGTCTGTCCACTTTAGTCTTTCCACTTTAGTCTTTCCACCTTAGTCTGTCCACTTTAGTCTTTCCACTATAGTCTGTCCACTTTAGTCTTTCCACTATAGTCTGTCCACTTTAGTCTTCCACTATTCTCTGTCCACTTTAGTCTTTCCACTTTAGTCTTTCCACTATAGTCTCCACTTTATTCGGTCCACTACAGTCTTTCCACTATAGTCTTTCCATTATAGTCTGTCCACTTTAGTCTTTCCACTATTCTCTGTCCACTTTAGTCTTTCCACTTTAGTCTTTCCACTATAGTCTCCACTTTATTCTGTCCACTACAGTCTTTCCACTATAGTCTTTCCACTATAGTCTGTCCACCATAGTCGTTCCACTATAGTCTGTCCACTGTAGACTTCCACTATAGTCTCCACTTTATTCTGTCCACTACAGTCTTTCCACTATAGTCTTTCCATTATAGTCTGTCCACTTTAGTCTTTCCACTATTCTCTGTCCACTTTAGTCTTTCCACTTTAGTCTTTCCACTATAGTCTCCACTTTATTCTGTCCACTACAGTCTTTCCACTATAGTCTTTCCACTAAAGTCTATCCACTTTAGTCTTTCAACTATTCTCTGTCAACTTTAGCCTTTCCACTATAGTCTCCACTTTATTCTGTCCACTACAGTCTTTCCACTATAGTCTGTCCATTTTAGTCTTTCCACTTTAGTCTTTCCACTATAGTCTCCACTCTATTCTGTCCACTATAGTCTTTCCACTATTCTCTGTCCACTTTAGTCTTTCCACTATAGTCTCCACTTTATTCTGTCCACTAAAGTCTTTCCACCATAGTCTTTCCACTATAGTCTGTCCACTGTAGACTTCCACTATAGTCTCCACTTTATTCTGTCCACTACAGTCTTTCCACTATAGTCTTTCCACTAAAGTCTATCCACTTTAGTCTTTCCACTATTCTCTGTCAACTTTAGTCTTTCCACTTTAGTCTTTCCACTATAGTCTCCACTTTATTCTGTCCACTACAGTCTTTCCACTAGAGTCTTTCCACTATAGTCTGTCCACTTTAGTCTTTCCACTTTAGTCTTTCCACCTTAGTCTGTCCACTTTATTCTTTCCACTATAGTCTGTCCACTTTAGTCTTTCCACTATTCTCTGTCCACTTTAGTCTTTTCACTTTAGTGTTTCCACTATAGTCTCCACTTTCTTCTGTCCACTACAGTCTTTCCACTATTGTCTTTCCATTATAGTCTGTCCACTTTAGTCTTTCCACTATTCTCTGTCCACTTTAGTCTTTCCACTTTAGTCTTTCCACTATAGTCTCCACTTTATTCTGTCCACTACAGTCTTTCCACTATAGTCTTTCCACTATAGTCTGTCCACTTTAGTCTTTCCACTTTCATCTTTCCACTATAGTCTGTCCACTTTAGTCTTTCCACTTTAGTCTTTCCGCTTTAGTCTGTCCAGTTAGTCTTTCCACTATAGTCTTTGCACTATAGTCTGTCCACTTTAGTCTTTCCACTTTAGTCTTTCCACTATAGTCTCCACTTTATTCTGTCCACTACAGTCTTTCCACTATAGTCTTTCCACTAAAGTCTATCCACTTTAGTCTTTCCACTATTCTCTGTCAACTTTAGTCTTTCCACTATAGTCTCCACTTTATTCTGTCCACTACAGTCTTTCCACTATAGTCTTTCCACTATAGTCTGTCCACTTTAGTCTTTCCACTTTAGTCTTTCCACTATAGTCTCCACTTTATTCTGTCCACTATAGTCTTTCCACTATAGTCTTTCCACTATTCTCTGTCCACTTTAGTCTTTCCACTATAGTCTCCACTTTATTCTGTCCACTACAGTCTTTCCACTATAGTCTTTCCACTATAGTCTGTCCACTGTAGTCTTTCCACTATAGTCTCCACTTTATTCTGTCCACTACAGTCTTTCCACTTTAGTCTTTCCACTATTCTCTGTCAACTTTAGTCTTTCCACTTTAGTCTTTCCACTATAGTCTCCACTTTATTCTGTCCACTACAGTCTTTCCACTATAGTCTTTCCACTATAGTCTGTCCACTTTAGTCTTTCCACTCTTATCTGTCCACTTTAGTCTTTCCACTATAGTCTTTCCAATATAGTCTGTCCACTTTAGTCTTTCCACTTTAGTCTTTCCACCTTAGTCTGTCCACTTTAGTCTTTCCACTATAGTCTTTCCACTTTAGTCTTTCCACTATTCTCTATCCACTTTAGTCTTTCCACTTTAGTCTTTCCACTATAGTCTCCACTTTATTCTGTCCACTACAGTCTTTCCACTTTAGTCTTTCCACTATTCTCTGTCAACTTTAGTCTTTCCACTTTAGTCTTTCCACTATAGTCTCCACTTTATTCTGTCCACTACAGTCTTTCCACTTTAGTCTTTCCACTATTCTCTGTCAACTTTAGTCTTTCCACTTTAGTCTTTCCACTATTCTCTGTCCACTTTAGTCTTTCCACTACTGTCTTTCCAATATAGTCTGTCCACTACAGTCTTTCCACTATAGTCTTTCCACTATAGTCTGTCCACTTTAGTCTTTCCACTTTAATCTTTCCACTATAGTCTGTCCACTTAGTCTTTCCACTAGAGTCTGTCTACTTTAGTCTGTCCACTTTAGTCTTTCCACTATAATATATTCTGTCCGAACTGGTGTTCGCCAAGGGGGAGTCTTATCTCCCTACATCTTCAAATCGGCTATATCTTCTTGTCTCGATTCTTTGCTTCCTGCTTACTTCTATAAAGACTATACCTTCAGCTACATAGCCTATGCGGACGACTTGCTCTTAGTAAGCCGTAGCCGATCCACACTCACAAAAAATGTAAGTAAGCTGTCGTCAGAACTTCTGAAAATTGGCCTTGAAGTTAACCTTTCAAAATGTGAGTACCTGCATTTCAACCCTTCGTCAAATTGTTCGAGTGCATCTAAAGCTTCTATATCTCTTGGATCGTTCATCGTCAAATCAACAGACTCTCTACGGTGGCTCGGCATAACATTCAAATCTTCATTGTCAAAATTTTGCTCATCGGTTGTTCAAGAAGTTTATAAGTCGATCCGTAGCGCCTATGGGCGCATCGTCCCCAACCGGGGGCGCTATAATCGTAAAGCTTTGGGAAATTTGTACAGCACCTTCTGCGCTCCTTCTATACTATTTCGTTCTGGCGTCACTCATGTTCTGCGAAAGAAGGAGATTAAAAAGATGAGATCATGTTATTTTAAATATGCAAAGCACCTCCTCCACTTGTCGAAATTATGTCATAACCATACATTGACGGAGAAATTCAAAATTCAAGACGCAAGTGTTACCCTTTTGGATGTTTCGTCATCACTTTCAAAACTCATGGACAACAAGGCCCAACCAGCACACGATGTCGTCCACTGCTTCCTGACCGAAGATTAAAAATTAAGTGTCTTTTTCTGTGTGTATATATGTGTTTTGTTTATTTTCTTTACTTTTGTCATTTGCTCCGCCTTTTCAAAATGGCGGGTCATAAATAAATTACTTACTTACTTACTTAATATCCACTTTATTCTGTACACTACAGTCTTTCCACTATAGTCTTTCCACTATAGTCTGTCCACTTTAGTCTTTCCGCTTTAATCTTTCCACTATAGTCTGTCCACTTTAGTCTTTCCACTTTAGTCGTTCCGCTTTAGTCTGTCCAGTTAGTCTTTCCACTATAGTCTTTCCACTATAGTCTGTCCACTTTAGTCTTTCCACTTTAGTCTTTCCACTTTAGTCTGTCCACTTTAGTCTTTCCGCTATAGTCTGTCCACTTTAGTCTTTCCACTTTAGTCTTTCCGCTTTAGTCTGTCCACTTAGTCTTTCCACTAGAGTCTGTGTACTTTAGTCTGTCCACTTTAGTCTTTCACTATAATCTCCACTTTATTCTGTCCACTACAGTCTTTCCTTGGATGTTTCGTCATCACTTTCAAAACTCATGGACAACAAGGCCCAACCAGCACACGATGTCGTCCACTGCTTCCTGACCGAAGATTAAAAATTAAGTGTCTTTTTCTGTGTGTATATATGTGTTTTGTTTATTTTCTTTACTTTTGTCATTTGCTCCGCCTTTTCAAAATGGCGGGTCATAAATAAATTACTTACTTACTTACTTAATATCCACTTTATTCTGTCCACTACAGTCTTTCCACTATAGTCTTTCCACTATAGTCTGTCCACTTTGGTCTTTCCACTATTCTCTGTCCACTTTAGTCTTTCCACTATAGTCTTTAAATATAGTCTGTCCACTTTAGTCTTTCCACTTTAGTTTTTCCACCTTAGTCTGTCCACTTTAGTCTTTCAACTATTGTCTGTCCACTTTAGTCTTTCCACTATTCTCTGTCCACTTTAGTCTTTTCACTTTAGTGTTTCCACTATAGTCTCCACTTTATTCTGTCCACTACAGTCTTTCCACTATGTCTTTCCATTATAGTCTGTCCACTTTAGTCTTTCCACTATTCTCTGTCCACTTTAGTCTTTCCACTATAGTCTCCACTTTATTCTGTCCACTACAGTCTTTCCACTATAGTCTTTCCACTATAGTCTGTCCACTTTAGTCTTTCCACTTTAATCTTTCCACTATAGTCTGTCCACTTTAGTCTTTCCACTTTAGTCTTTCCGCTTTAGTCTGTCCAGTTAGTCTTTCCACTATAGTCTTTCCACTATAGTCTGTCCACTTTAGTCTTTCAACTTTAGTCTTTCCACTTTAGTCTGTCCACTTTAGTCTTTCCACTATAGTCTGTCCACTTTAGTCTTTCCACTTTAGTCTTTCCGTTTTAGTCTGTCCACTTAGTCTTTCCACTAGAGTCCGTCTACTTTAGTCTGTCCACTTTAGTCTTTCCACTATAATCTCCACTTTATTCTGTCCACTACAGTCTTTCCACTATAGTCTTTCCACTATAGTCTGTCCACTTTAGTCTTTTCAGTTTAGTTTTTCCACTTTAGTCTGTTCACTTCAGTCTTTCCACTATAGTCTGTCCAGTTTAGTCTTTCCACTTTAGTCTTTCCACTATAGTCTCCACTTTATTCTGTCCACTACAGTCTTTCCACTATAGTCTTTCCACTATAGTCTGTCCACTTTAGTCTTTCCACTATTCTCTGTCCACTTTAGTCTTTCCACTATAGTCTTTAAATATAGTCTGTCCACTTTAGTCTTTCCACTTTAGTCTTTCCACCTTAGTCTGTCCACTTTAGTCTTTCCACTATAGTCTGTCCACTTTAGTCTTTCCACTATAGTCTGTCCACTTTAGTCTTTCCACTATTCTCTGTCCACTTTAGTCTTTCCACTTTAGTCTTTCCACTATAGTCTCCACTTTATTCTGTCCACTACAGTCTTTCCACTATAGTCTTTCCATTATAGTCTGTCCACAATAGTCTTTCCACTATTCTCTGTCCACTTTAGTCTTTCCACTATAGTCTCCACTTTATTCTGTCCACTACAGTCTTTCCACTATAGTCTTTCCACTAAAGTCTATCCACTTTAGTCTTTCCACTATTCTCTGTCAACTTTAGTCTTTCCACTATAGTCTCCACTTTATTCTGTCCACTACAGTCTTTCCACTATAGTCTTTCCACTATAGTCAGTCCACTTTAGTCTTTCCACTTTAGTCTTTCCACTATAGTCTCCACTTTATTCTGTCCACTATAGTCTTTCCACTATAGTCTTTCCACTATTCTCTGTCTACTTTAGTCTTTCCACTATAGTCTCCACTTTATTCTGTCCACTACAGTCTTTCCACTATAGTCTTTCCACTATAGTCTGTTCACTGTAGTCTTTCCACTATAGTCTCCACTTTATTCTGTCCACTACAGTCTTTCCACTTTAGTCTTTCCACTATTCTCTGTCAACTTTAGTCTTTCCACTTTAGTCTTTCCACTATAGTCTCCACTTTATTCTGTCCACTACAGTCTTTCCACTATAGTCTTTCCACTATAGTCTGTCCACTTTAGTCTTTCCACTATTCTCTGTCCACTTTAGTCTTTCCACTACAGTCTTTCCAATATAGTCTGTCCACTTTAGTCTTTCCACTTTAGTCTTTCCACCTTAGTCTGTCCACTTTAGTCTTTCCACTATAGTCTTTCCACTTTAGTCTTTCCACTATTCTCTGTCCACTTTAGTCTTTCCACTATAGTCTCCACTTTATTCTGTCCACTACAGTCTTTCCACTTTATTCTTTCCACTATTCTCTGTCAACTTTAGTCTTTCCACTTTAGTCTTTCCACTATAGTGTCCACTTTATTCTGTCCACTACAGTCTTTCCACTATAGTCTTTCCATTATAGTCTGTCCACTTTAGTCTTTCCACTATTCTCTGTCCACTTTAGTCTATCCACTATAGTCTCCACTTTATTCTGTCCACTACAGTCTTTCCACTATAGTCTTTCCACTATCGTCTGTCCACTTTAGTCTTTCCATTTTAGTCTTTCCACCTTAGTCTGTCAATTTAGTCTTTCCACTATAGTCTGTCCACTTTAGTCTTTCCACTATAGTCTGTCCACTTTAGTCTTTCCACTATTCTCTGTCCACTTTAGTCTTTCCACTTTAGTCTTTCCACCATAGTCTCCATTTTATTCTGTCCACTACAGTCTTTCCACTATAGTCTTTCCACTAAAGTCTATCCACTTTAGTCTTTCCACTATTCTCTGTCAACTTTAGTCTTTCCACTATAGTCTCCACTTTATTCTGTCCACTACAGTCTTTCCACTATAGTCTTTCCACTATAGTCTGTCCACTTTAGTCTTTCCACTTTAGTCTTTCCACTATAGTCTCCACTTTATTCTGTCCACTACAGTCTTTCCACTATAGTCTTTCCACTATAGTCTGTCCACTTTAGTCTTTCCACTATTCTCTGTCCACTTTAGTCTTTCCACTATAGTCTTTCCAATATAGTCTGTCCACTTTAGTCTTTCCACTTTAGTCTTTCCACCTTAGTCTGTCCACTTTAGTCTTTCCACTATAGTCTGTCCACTATAGTCTTTCCACTATTCTCTGTCCACTTTAGTCTTTCCACTATAGTCTCCACTTTATTCTGTCCACTACAGTCTTTCCACTATAGTCTCTCCACTATAGTCTGTCCACTGTAGTCTTTCCACTATAGTATCCACTTTATTCTGTCCACTACAGTCTTTCCACTATAGTCTTTCCACTATAGTCTGTCCACTTTAGTCTTTCCACTTTAGTTTTTCCACTTTAGTCTGTCCACTTCAGTCTTTCCACTATAGTCTGTCCAGTTTAGTCTTTCCATTTTAGTCTTTCCACTATAGTCCCCACTTTATTCTGTCCACTACAGTCTTTCCACTATAGTCTTTCCACTAAAGTCTATCCACTTTAGTCTTTCCACTATTCTCTGTCAACTTTAGTCTTTCCACTTTAGTCTTTCCACTATAGTCTCCACTTTATTCTGTCCACTACAGTCTTTCCACTATAGTCTTTCCATTATAGTCTGTCCACTTTGGTCTTTCCACTATTCTCTGTCCACTTTAGTCTTTCCACTTTAGTCTTTCCACTATAGTCTCCACTTTATTCTGTCCACTACAGTCTTTCCACTATAGTCTTTCCACTAAAGTCTATCCACTTTAGTCTTTCCACTATTCTCTGTCAACTTTAGTCTTTCCACTATAGTCTCCACTTTATTCTGTACACTACAGTCTTTCCACTATAGTCTTTAAATATAGTCTGTCCACTTTAGTCTTTCCACTTTAGTCTTTCCACCTTAGTCTGTCCACTTTAGTCTTTCCACTATAGTCTGTCCACTTTAGTCTTTCCACTATAGTCTGTCCACTTTAGTCTTTCCACTATTCTCTGTCCACTTTAGTCTTTCCACTTTAGTCTTTCCACTATAGTCTCCACTTTATTCTGTCCACTACAGTCTTTCCACTTTAGTCTTTCCACTATAGTCTCCACTTTATTCTGTCCACTAAAGTCTTTCCACCATAGTCTTTCCACTATAGTCTGTCCACTTTAGTCTTTCCACTATTCTCTGTCCACTTTAGTCTTTCCACTATAGTCTTTCCAATATAGTCTGTCCACTTTAGTCTTTCCACTTTAGTCTTTCCACCTTAGTCTGTCCACTTTAGTCTTTCCACTATAGTCTGTCCACTATAGTCTTTCCACTATTCTCTGTCCACTTTAGTCTTTCCACTATAGTCTCCACTTTATTCTGTCCACTACAGTCTTTCCACTATAGTCTTTCCACTATAGTCTGTCCACTGTAGTCTTTCCACTATAGTCTCCACTTTATTCTGTCCACTACAGTCTTTCCACTATAGTCTTTCCACTATAGTCTGTCCACTTTAGTCTTTCCACTTTAGTTTTTCCACTTTAGTCTGTCCACTTCAGTCTTTCCACTATAGTCTGTCCAGTTTAGTCTTTCCACTTTAGTCTTTCCACTATAGTCTCCACTTTATTCTGTCCACTACAGTCTTTCCACTATTGTCTTTCCATTATAGTCTGTCCACTTTAGTCTTTCCACTATTCTCTGTCCACTTTAGTCTTTCCACTTTAGTCTTTCCACTATAGTCTCCACTTTATTCTGTCCACTACAGTCTTTCCACTATAGTCTTTCCACTATAGTCTGTCCACTTTAGTCTTTCCACTTTAATCTTTCCACTATAGTCTGTCCACTTTAGTCTTTCCACTTTAGTCTTTCCGCTTTAGTCTGTCCAGTTAGTCTTTCCACTATAGTCTTTCCACTATAGTCTGTCCACTTTAGTCTTTCCACTTTAGTCTTTCCACTATAGTCTCCACTTTATTCTGTCCACTACAGTCTTTCCACTATAGTCTTTCCACTATAGTCTGTCCACTTTAGTCTTTCCGCTTTAATCTTTCCACTATAGTCTGTCCACTTTAGTCTTTCCACTTTAGTCGTTCCGCTTTAGTCTGTCCAGTTAGTCTTTCCACTATAGTCTTTCCACTATAGTCTGTCCACTTTAGTCTTTCCACTTTAGTCTTTCCACTTTAGTCTGTCCACTTTAGTCTTTCCGCTATAGTCTGTCCACTTTAGTCTTTCCACTTTAGTCTTTCCGCTTTAGTCTGTCCACTTAGTCTTTCCACTAGAGTCTGTCTACTTTAGTCTGTCCACTTTAGTCTTTCCACTATAATCTCCACTTTATTCTGTCCACTACAGTCTTTCCACTATAGTCTTTCCACTATAGTCTGTCCAATTTAGTCTTTCCACTTTAGTTTTTCCACTTTAGTCTGTCCACTTCAGTCTTTCCACTATAGTCTGTCCAGTTTAGTCTTTCCACTTTAGTCTTTCCACTATAGTCTCCACTTTATTCTGTCCACTACAGTCTTTCAACTATAGTCTTTCCACTATAGTCTGTCCACTTTAGTCTTTCCACTATTCTCTGTCCACTTTAGTCTTTCCACTATAGTCTTTAAATATAGTCTGTCCACTTTAGTCTTTCCACTTTAGTCTTTCCACCTTAGTCTGTCCACTTTAGTCTTTCAACTATAGTCTGTCCACTTTAGTCTTTCCACTTTTCTCTGTCCACTTTAGTCTTTTCACTTTAGTGTTTCCACTATAGTCTCCACTTTATTCTGTCCACTACAGTCTTTCCACTATTGTCTTTCCATTATAGTCTGTCCACTTTAGTCTTTCCACTATTCTCTGTCCACTTTAGTCTTTCCACTTTAGTCTTTCCACTATAGTCTCCACTTTATTCTGTCCACTACAGTCTTTCCACTATAGTCTTTCCACTATAGTCTGTCCACTTTAGTCTTTCCACTTTAATCTTTCCACTATAGTCTGTCCACTTTAGTCTTTCCACTTTAGTCTTTCCGCTTTAGTCTGTCCAGTTAGTCTTTCCAATATAGTCTTTCCACTATAGTCTGTCCACTTTAGTCTTTCAACTTTAGTCTTTCCACTTTAGTCTGTCCACTTTAGTCTTTCCACTATAGTCTGTCCACTTTAGTCTTTCCACTTTAGTCTTTCCGTTTTAGTCTGTCCACTTAGTCTTTCCACTAGAGTCCGTCTACTTTAGTCTGTCCACTTTAGTCTTTCCACTATAATCTCCACTTTATTCTGTCCACTACAGTCTTTCCACTATAGTCTTTCCACTAGAGTCTGTCCACTTTATTCTGTACACTACAGTCTTTCCACTATAGTCTTTCCACTATAGTCTGTCCACTTTAGTCTTTCCACTTTAGTTTTTCCACTTTAGTCTGTCAACTTCAGTCTTTCCACTATAGTCTGTCCAGTTTAGTCTTTCCACTTTAGTCTTTCCACTATAGTCTCCACTTTATTCTGTCCACTACAGTCTTTCCACTATAGTCTTTCCACTATAGTCTGTCCACTTTGGTCTTTCCACTATTCTCTGTCCACTTTAGTCTTTCCACTATAGTCTTTAAATATAGTCTGTCCACTTTAGTCTTTCCACTTTAGTTTTTCCACCTTAGTCTGTCCACTTTAGTCTTTCAACTATTGTCTGTCCACTTTAGTCTTTCCACTATTCTCTGTCCACTTTAGTCTTTTCACTTTAGTGTTTCCACTATAGTCTCCACTTTATTCTGTCCACTACAGTCTTTCCACTATGTCTTTCCATTATAGTCTGTCCACTTTAGTCTTTCCACTATTCTCTGTCCACTTTAGTCTTTCCACTATAGTCTCCACTTTATTCTGTCCACTACAGTCTTTCCACTATAGTCTTTCCACTATAGTCTTTCCACTATAGTCTTTCCACTATAGTCTGTCCACTTTAGTCTTTCAACTTTAGTCTTTCCACTTTAGTCTGTCCACTTTAGTCTTTCCACTATAGTCTGTTCACTTTAGTCTTTCCACTTTAGTCTTTCCGTTTTAGTCTGTCCACTTAGTCTTTCCACTAGAGTCCGTCTACTTTAGTCTGTCCACTTTAGTCTTTCCACTATAATCTCCACTTTATTCTGTCCACTACAGTCTTTCCACTATAGTCTTTCCACTATAGTCTGTCCACTTTAGTCTTTCCAGTTTAGTTTTTCCACTTTAGTCTGTTCACTTCAGTCTTTCCACTATAGTCTGTCCAGTTTAGTCTTGCCACTTTAGTCTTTCCACTATAGTCTCCACTTTATTCTGTCCACTACAGTCTTTCCACTATAGTCTTTCCACTATAGTCTGTCCACTTTAGTCTTTCCACTATTCTCTGTCCACTTTAGTCTTTCCACTATAGTCTTTAAATATAGTCTGTCCACTTTAGTCTTTCCACTTTAGTCTTTCCACCTTAGTCTGTCCACTTTAGTCTTTCCACTATAGTCTGTCCACTTTAGTCTTTCCACTATAGTCTGTCCACTTTAGTCTTTCCACTATTCTCTGTCCACTTTAGTCTTTCCACTTTAGTCTTTCCACTATAGTCTCCACTTTATTCTGTCCACTACAGTCTTTCCACTATAGTCTTTCCATTATAGTCTGTCCACAATAGTCTTTCCACTATTCTCTGTCCACTTTAGTCTTTCCACTATAGTCTCCACTTTATTCTGTCCACTACAGTCTTTCCACTATAGTCTTTCCACTAAAGTCTATCCACTTTAGTCTTTCCACTATTCTCTGTCAACTTTAGTCTTTCCACTATAGTCTCCACTTTATTCTGTCCACTACAGTCTTTCCACTATAGTCTTTCCACTATAGTCAGTCCACTTTAGTCTTTCCACTTTAGTCTTTCCACTATAGTCTCCACTTTATTCTGTCCACTATAGTCTTTCCACTATTCTCTGTCTACTTTAGTCTTTCCACTATAGTCTCCACTTTATTCTGTCCACTACAGTCTTTCCACTATAGTCTTTCCACTATAGTCTGTCCACTGTAGTCTTTCCACTATAGTCTCCACTTTATTCTGTCCACTACAGTCTTTCCACTTTAGTCTTTCCACTATTCTCTGTCAACTTTAGTCTTTCCACTTTAGTCTTTCCACTATAGTCTCCACTTTATTCTGTCCACTACAGTCTTTCCACTATAGTCTTTCCACTATAGTCTGTCCACTTTAGTCTTTCCACTATTCTCTGTCCACTTTAGTCTTTCCACTACAGTCTTTCCAATATAGTCTGTCCACTTTAGTCTTTCCACTTTAGTCTTTCCACCTTAGTCTGTCCACTTTAGTCTTTCCACTATAGTCTTTCAACTTTAGTCTTTCCACTATTCTCTGTCCACTTTAGTCTTTCCACTATAGTCTCCACATTATTCTGTCCACTACAGTCTTTCCACTTTATTCTTTCCACTATTCTCTGTCAACTTTAGTCTTTCCACTTTAGTCTTTCCACTATAGTGTCCACTTTATTCTGTCCACTACAGTCTTTCCACTATAGTCTTTCCATTATAGTCTGTCCACTTTAGTCTTTCCACTATTCTCTGTCCACTTTAGTCTATCCACTATAGTCTCCACTTTATTCTGTCCACTACAGTCTTTCCACTATAGTCTTTCCACTATAGTCTGTCCACTTTAGTCTTTCCACTTTAGTCTTTCCACTTTAGTCTGTCCACTTTAGTCTTTCCGCTATAGTCTGTCCACTTTAGTCTTTCCACTTTAGTCTTTCCGCTTTAGTCTGTCCACTTAGTCTTTCCACTAGAGTCTGTCTACTTTAGTCTGTCCACTTTAGTCTTTCCACTATAATCTCCACTTTATTCTGTCCACTACAGTCTTTCCACTATAGTCTTTCCACTATAGTCTGTCCACTTTAGTCTTTCCACTTTAGTTTTTCCACTTTAGTCTGTCCACTTCAGTCTTTCCACTATAGTGTGTCCAGTTTAGTCTTTCCACTTTAGTCTTTCCACTATAGTCTCCACTTTATTCTGTCCACTACAGTCTTTCAACTATAGTCTTTCCACTATAGTCTGTCCACTTTAGTCTTTCCACTATTCTCTGTCCACTTTAGTCTTTCCACTATAGTCTTTAAATATAGTCTGTCCACTTTAGTCTTTCCACTTTAGTCTTTCCACCTTAGTCTGTCCACTTTAGTCTTTCAACTATAGTCTGTCCACTTTAGTCTTTCCACTTTTCTCTGTCCACTTTAGTCTTTTCACTTTAGTGTTTCCACTATAGTCTCCACTTTATTCTGTCCACTACAGTCTTTCCACTATTGTCTTTCCATTATAGTCTGTCCACTTTAGTCTTTCCACTATTCTCTGTCCACTTTAGTCTTTCCACTTTAGTCTTTCCACTATAGTCTCCACTTTATTCTGTCCACTACAGTCTTTCCACTATAGTCTTTCCACTATAGTCTGTCCACTTTAGTCTTTCCACTTTAATCTTTCCACTATAGTCTGTCCACTTTAGTCTTTCCACTTTAGTCTTTCCGCTTTAGTCTGTCCAGTTAGTCTTTCCAATATAGTCTTTCCACTATAGTCTGTCCACTTTAGTCTTTCAACTTTAGTCTTTCCACTTTAGTCTGTCCACTTTAGTCTTTCCACTATAGTCTGTCCACTTTAGTCTTTCCACTTTAGTCTTTCCGTTTTAGTCTGTCCACTTAGTCTTTCCACTAGAGTCCGTCTACTTTAGTCTGTCCACTTTAGTCTTTCCACTATAATCTCCACTTTATTCTGTCCACTACAGTCTTTCCACTATAGTCTTTCCACTAGAGTCTGTCCACTTTATTCTGTACACTACAGTCTTTCCACTATAGTCTTTCCACTATAGTCTGTCCACTTTAGTCTTTCCACTTTAGTTTTTCCACTTTAGTCTGTCAACTTCAGTCTTTCCACTATAGTCTGTCCAGTTTAGTCTTTCCACTTTAGTCTTTCCACTATAGTCTCCACTTTATTCTGTCCACTACAGTCTTTCCACTATAGTCTTTCCACTATAGTCTGTCCACTTTGGTCTTTCCACTATTCTCTGTCCACTTTAGTCTTTCCACTATAGTCTTTAAATATAGTCTGTCCACTTTAGTCTTTCCACTTTAGTTTTTCCACCTTAGTCTGTCCACTTTAGTCTTTCAACTATTGTCTGTCCACTTTAGTCTTTCCACTATTCTCTGTCCACTTTAGTCTTTTCACTTTAGTGTTTCCACTATAGTCTCCACTTTATTCTGTCCACTACAGTCTTTCCACTATGTCTTTCCATTATAGTCTGTCCACTTTAGTCTTTCCACTATTCTCTGTCCACTTTAGTCTTTCCACTATAGTCTCCACTTTATTCTGTCCACTACAGTCTTTCCACTATAGTCTTTCCACTATAGTCTGTCCACTTTAGTCTTTCCACTTTAATCTTTCCACTATAGTCTGTCCACTTTAGTCTTTCCACTTTAGTCTTTCCGCTTTAGTCTGTCCAGTTAGTCTTTCCACTATAGTCTTTCCACTATAGTCTGTCCACTTTAGTCTTTCAACTTTAGTCTTTCCACTTTAGTCTGTCCACTTTAGTCTTTCCACTATAGTCTGTCCACTTTAGTCTTTCCACTTTAGTCTTTCCGTTTTAGTCTGTCCACTTAGTCTTTCCACTAGAGTCCGTCTACTTTAGTCTGTCCACTTTAGTCTTTCCACTATAATCTCCACTTTATTCTGTCCACTACAGTCTTTCCACTATAGTCTTTCCACTATAGTCTGTCCACTTTAGTCTTTCCAGTTTAGTTTTTCCACTTTAGTCTGTTCACTTCAGTCTTTCCACTATAGTCTGTCCAGTTTAGTCTTGCCACTTTAATCTTTCCACTATAGTCTCCACTTTATTCTGTCCACTACAGTCTTTCCACTATAGTCTGTCCACTTTAGTCTTTCCACTATTCTCTGTCCACTTTAGTCTTTCCACTATAGTCTTTAAATATAGTCTGTCCACTTTAGTCTTTCCACTTTAGTCTTTCCACCTTAGTCTGTCCACTTTAGTCTTTCCACTATAGTCTGTCCACTTTAGTCTTTCCACTATAGTCTGTCCACTTTAGTCTTTCCACTATTCTCTGTCCACTTTAGTCTTTCCACTTTAGTCTTTCCACTATAGTCTCCACTTTATTCTCTCCACTACAGTCTTTCCACTATAGTCTTTCCATTATAGTCTGTCCACAATAGTCTTTCCACTATTCTCTGTCCACTTTAGTCTTTCCACTATAGTCTCCACTTTATTCTGTCCACTACAGTCTTTCCACTATAGTCTTTCCACTAAAGTCTATCCACTTTAGTCTTTCCACTATTCTCTGTCAACTTTAGTCTTTCCACTATAGTCTCCACTTTATTCTGTCCACTACAGTCTTTCCACTATAGTCTTTCCACTATAGTCAGTCCACTTTAGTCTTTCCACTTTAGTCTTTCCACTATAGTCTCCACTTTATTCTGTCCACTATAGTCTTTCCACTATTCTCTGTCTACTTTAGTCTTTCCACTATAGTCTCCACTTTATTCTGTCCACTACAGTCTTTCCACTATAGTCTTTCCACTATAGTCTGTCCACTGTAGTCTTTCCACTATAGTCTCCACTTTATTCTGTCCACTACAGTCTTTCCACTTTAGTCTTTCCACTATTCTCTGTCAACTTTAGTCTTTCCACTTTAGTCTTTCCACTATAGTCTCCACTTTATTCTGTCCACTACAGTCTTTCCACTATAGTCTTTCCACTATAGTCTGTCCACTTTAGTCTTTCCACTATTCTCTGTCCACTTTAGTCTTTCCACTACAGTCTTTCCAATATAGTCTGTCCACTTTAGTCTTTCCACTTTAGTCTTTCCACCTTAGTCTGTCCACTTTAGTCTTTCCACTATAGTCTTTCAACTTTAGTCTTTCCACTATTCTCTGTCCACTTTAGTCTTTCCACTATAGTCTCCACATTATTCTGTCCACTACAGTCTTTCCACTTTATTCTTTCCACTATTCTCTGTCAACTTTAGTCTTTCCACTTTAGTCTTTCCACTATAGTGTCCACTTTATTCTGTCCACTACAGTCTTTCCACTATAGTCTTTCCATTATAGTCTGTCCACTTTAGTCTTTCCACTATTCTCTGTCCACTTTAGTCTATCCACTATAGTCTCCACTTTATTCTGTCCACTACAGTCTTTCCACTATAGTCTTTCCACTATAGTCTGTCCACTTTAGTCTTTCCATTTTAGTCTTTCCACCTTAGTCTGTCAATTTAGTCTTTCCACTATAGTCTGTCCACTTTAGTCTTTCCACTATAGTCTGTCCACTTTAGTCTTTCCACTATTCTCTGTCCACTTTAGTCTTTCCACTTTAGTCTTTCCACCATAGTCTCCATTTTATTCTGTCCACTACAGTCTTTCCACTATAGTCTTTCCACTAAAGTCTATCCACTTTAGTCTTTCCACTATTCTCTGTCAACTTTAGTCTTTCCACTATAGTCTCCACTTTATTCTGTCCACTACAGTCTTTCCACTATAGTCTTTCCACTATAGTCTGTCCACTTTAGTCTTTCCACTTTAGTCTTTCCACTATAGTCTCCACTTTATTCTGTCCACTACAGTCTTTCCACTATAGTCTTTCCACTATAGTCTGTCCACTTTAGTCTTTCCACTATTCTCTGTCCACTTTAGTCTTTCCACTATAGTCTTTCCAATATAGTCTGTCCACTTTAGTCTTTCCACTTTAGTCTTTCCACCTTAGTCTGTCCACTTTAGTCTTTCCACTATAGTCTGTCCACTATAGTCTTTCCACTATTCTCTGTCCACTTTAGTCTTTCCACTATAGTCTCCACTTTATTCTGTCCACTACAGTCTTTCCACTATAGTCTCTCCACTATAGTCTGTCCACTGTAGTCTTTCCACTATAGTATCCACTTTATTCTGTCCACTACAGTCTTTCCACTATAGTCTTTCCACTATAGTCTGTCCACTTTAGTCTTTCCACTTTAGTTTTTCCACTTTAGTCTGTCCACTTCAGTCTTTCCACTATAGTCTGTCCAGTTTAGTCTTTCCATTTTAGTCTTTCCACTATAGTCCCCACTTTATTCTGTCCACTACAGTCTTTCCACTATAGTCTTTCCACTAAAGTCTATCCACTTTAGTCTTTCCACTATTCTCTGTCAACTTTAGTCTTTCCACTTTAGTCTGTCCACTATAGTCTCCACTTTATTCTGTCCACTACAGTCTTTCCACTATAGTCTTTCCATTATAGTCTGTCCACTTTGGTCTTTCCACTATTCTCTGTCCACTTTAGTCTTTCCACTTTAGTCTTTCCACTATAGTCTCCACTTTATTCTGTCCACTACAGTCTTTCCACTATAGTCTTTCCACTAAAGTCTATCCACTTTAGTCTTTCCACTATTCTCTTTCAACTTTAGTCTTTCCACTATAGTCTCCACTTTATTCTGTACACTACAGTCTTTCCACTATAGTCTTTAAATATAGTCTGTCCACTTTAGTCTTTCCACTTTAGTCTTTCCACCTTAGTCTGTCCACTTTAGTCTTTCCACTATAGTCTGTCCACTTTAGTCTTTCCACTATAGTCTGTCCACTTTAGTCTTTCCACTATTCTCTGTCCACTTTAGTCTTTCCACTTTAGTCTTTCCACTATAGTCTCCACTTTATTCTGTCCACTACAGTCTTTCCACTTTAGTCTTTCCACTATAGTCTCCACTTTATTCTGTCCACTAAAGTCTTTCCACCATAGTCTTTCCACTATAGTCTGTCCACTTTAGTCTTTCCACTATTCTCTGTCCACTTTAGTCTTTCCACTATAGTCTTTCCAATATAGTCTGTCCACTTTAGTCTTTCCACTTTAGTCTTTCCACCTTAGTCTGTCCACTTTAGTCTTTCCACTATAGTCTGTCCACTATAGTCTTTCCACTATTCTCTGTCCACTTTAGTCTTTCCACTATAGTCTCCACTTTATTCTGTACACTACAGTCTTTCCACTATAGTCTTTCCACTATAGTCTGTCCACTGTAGTCTTTCCACTATAGTCTCCACTTTATTCTGTCCACTACAGTCTTTCCACTATAGTCTTTCCACTATAGTCTGTCCACTTTAGTCTTTCCACTTTAGTTTTTCCACTTTAGTCTGTCCACTTCAGTCTTTCCACTATAGTCTGTCCAGTTTAGTCTTTCCACTTTAGTCTTTCCACTATAGTCTCCACTTTATTCTGTCCACTACAGTCTTTCCACTATTGTCTTTCCATTATAGTCTGTCCACTTTAGTCTTTCCACTATTCTCTGTCCACTTTAGTCTTTCCACTTTAGTCTTTCCACTATAGTCTCCACTTTATTCTGTCCACTACAGTCTTTCCACTATAGTCTTTCCACTATAGTCTGTCCACTTTAGTCTTTCCACTTTAATCTTTCCACTATAGTCTGTCCACTTTAGTCTTTCCACTTTAGTCTTTCCGCTTTAGTCTGTCCAGTTAGTCTTTCCACTATAGTCTTTCCACTATAGTCTGTCCACTTTAGTCTTTCCACTTTAGTCTTTCCACTATAGTCTCCACTTTATTCTGTCCACTACAGTCTTTCCACTATAGTCTTTCCACTATAGTCTGTCCACTTTAGTCTTTCCGCTTTAATCTTTCCACTATAGTCTGTCCACTTTAGTCTTTCCACTTTAGTTTTTCCACTTTAGTCTGTCCACTTCAGTCTTTCCACTATAGTCTGTCCAGTTTAGTCTTTCCACTTTAGTCTTTCCACTATAGTCTCCACTTTATTCTGTCCACTACAGTCTTTCCACTATAGTCTTTCCACTATAGTCTGTCCACTTTAGTCTTTCCACTATTCTCTGTCCACTTTAGTCTTTCCACTATAGTCTTTAAATATAGTCTGTCCACTTTAGTCTTTCCACTTTAGTCTTTCCACCTTAGTCTGTCCACTTTAGTCTTTCAACTATAGTCTGTCCACTTTAGTCTTTCCACTTTTCTCTGTCCACTTTAGTCTTTTCACTTTAGTGTTTCCACTATAGTCTCCACTTTATTCTGTCCACTACAGTCTTTCCACTATTGTCTTTCCATTATAGTCTGTCCACTTTAGTCTTTCCACTATTCTCTGTCCACTTTAGTCTTTCCACTTTAGTCTTTCCACTATAGTCTCCACTTTATTCTGTCCACTACAGTCTTTCCACTATAGTCTTTTCACTATAGTCTGTCCACTTTAGTCTTTCCACTTTAATCTTTCCACTATAGTCTGTCCACTTTAGTCTTTCCACTTTAGTCTTTCCGCTTTAGTCTGTCCAGTTAGTCTTTCCAATATAGTCTTTCCACTATAGTCTGTCCACTTTAGTCTTTCAACTTTAGTCTTTCCACTTTAGTCTGTCCACTTTAGTCTTTCCACTATAGTCTGTCCACTTTAGTCTTTCCACTTTAGTCTTTCCGTTTTAGTCTGTCCACTTAGTCTTTCCACTAGAGTCCGTCTACTTTAGTCCGTCCACTTTAGTCTTTCCACTATAATCTCCACTTTATTCTGTCCACTACAGTCTTTCCACTATAGTCTTTCCACTAGAGTCTGTCCACTTTATTCTGTACACTACAGTCTTTCCACTATAGTCTTTCCACTATAGTCTGTCCACTTTAGTCTTTCCACTTTAGTTTTTCCACTTTAGTCTGTCAACTTCAGTCTTTCCACTATAGTCTGTCCAGTTTAGTCTTTCCACTTTAGTCTTTCCACTATAGTCTCCACTTTATTCTGTCCACTACAGTCTTTCCACTATAGTCTTTCCACTATAGTCTGTCCACTTTGGTCTTTCCACTATTCTCTGTCCACTTTAGTCTTTCCACTATAGTCTTTAAATATAGTCTGTCCACTTTAGTCTTTCCACTTTAGTTTTTCCACCTTAGTCTGTCCACTTTAGTCTTTCAACTATTGTCTGTCCACTTTAGTCTTTCCACTATTCTCTGTCCACTTTAGTCTTTTCACTTTAGTGTTTCCACTATAGTCTCCACTTTATTCTGTCCACTACAGTCTTTCCACTATGTCTTTCCATTATAGTCTGTCCACTTTAGTCTTTCCACTATTCTCTGTCCACTTTAGTCTTTCCACTATAGTCTCCACTTTATTCTGTCCACTACAGTCTTTCCACTATAGTCTTTCCACTATAGTCTGTCCACTTTAGTCTTTCCACTTTAATCTTTCCACTATAGTCTGTCCACTTTAGTCTTTCCACTTTAGTCTTTCCGCTTTAGTCTGTCCAGTTAGTCTTTCCACTATAGTCTTTCCACTATAGTCTGTCCACTTTAGTCTTTCAACTTTAGTCTTTCCACTTTAGTCTGTCCACTTTAGTCTTTCCACTATAGTCTGTCCACTTTAGTCTTTCCACTTTAGTCTTTCCGTTTTAGTCTGTCCACTTAGTCTTTCCACTAGAGTCCGTCTACTTTAGTCTGTCCACTTTAGTCTTTCCACTATAATCTCCACTTTATTCTGTCCACTACAGTCTTTCCACTATAGTCTTTCCACTATAGTCTGTCCACTTTAGTCTTTCCAGTTTAGTTTTTCCACTTTAGTCTGTTCACTTCAGTCTTTCCACTATAGTCTGTCCAGTTTAGTCTTGCCACTTTAATCTTTCCACTATAGTCTCCACTTTATTCTGTCCACTACAGTCTTTCCACTATAGTCTGTCCACTTTAGTCTTTCCACTATTCTCTGTCCACTTTAGTCTTTCCACTATAGTCTTTAAATATAGTCTGTCCACTTTAGTCTTTCCACTTTAGTCTTTCCACCTTAGTCTGTCCACTTTAGTCTTTCCACTATAGTCTGTCCACTTTAGTCTTTCCACTATAGTCTGTCCACTTTAGTCTTTCCACTATTCTCTGTCCACTTTAGTCTTTCCACTTTAGTCTTTCCACTATAGTCTCCACTTTATTCTCTCCACTACAGTCTTTCCACTATAGTCTTTCCATTATAGTCTGTCCACAATAGTCTTTCCACTATTCTCTGTCCACTTTAGTCTTTCCACTATAGTCTCCACTTTATTCTGTCCACTACAGTCTTTCCACTATAGTCTTTCCACTAAAGTCTATCCACTTTAGTCTTTCCACTATTCTCTGTCAACTTTAGTCTTTCCACTATAGTCTCCACTTTATTCTGTCCACTACAGTCTTTCCACTATAGTCTTTCCACTATAGTCAGTCCACTTTAGTCTTTCCACTTTAGTCTTTCCACTATAGTCTCCACTTTATTCTGTCCACTATAGTCTTTCCACTATTCTCTGTCTACTTTAGTCTTTCCACTATAGTCTCCACTTTATTCTGTCCACTACAGTCTTTCCACTATAGTCTTTCCACTATAGTCTGTCCACTGTAGTCTTTCCACTATAGTCTCCACTTTATTCTGTCCACTACAGTCTTTCCACTTTAGTCTTTCCACTATTCTCTGTCAACTTTAGTCTTTCCACTTTAGTCTTTCCACTATAGTCTCCACTTTATTCTGTCCACTACAGTCTTTCCACTATAGTCTTTCCACTATAGTCTGTCCACTTTAGTCTTTCCACTATTCTCTGTCCACTTTAGTCTTTCCACTACAGTCTTTCCAATATAGTCTGTCCACTTTAGTCTTTCCACTTTAGTCTTTCCACCTTAGTCTGTCCACTTTAGTCTTTCCACTATAGTCTTTCAACTTTAGTCTTTCCACTATTCTCTGTCCACTTTAGTCTTTCCACTATAGTCTCCACATTATTCTGTCCACTACAGTCTTTCCACTTTATTCTTTCCACTATTCTCTGTCAACTTTAGTCTTTCCACTTTAGTCTTTCCACTATAGTGTCCACTTTATTCTGTCCACTACAGTCTTTCCACTATAGTCTTTCCATTATAGTCTGTCCACTTTAGTCTTTCCACTATTCTCTGTCCACTTTAGTCTATCCACTATAGTCTCCACTTTATTCTGTCCACTACAGTCTTTCCACTATAGTCTTTCCACTATAGTCTGTCCACTTTAGTCTTTCCATTTTAGTCTTTCCACCTTAGTCTGTCAATTTAGTCTTTCCACTATAGTCTGTCCACTTTAGTCTTTCCACTATAGTCTGTCCACTTTAGTCTTTCCACTATTCTCTGTCCACTTTAGTCTTTCCACTTTAGTCTTTCCACCATAGTCTCCATTTTATTCTGTCCACTACAGTCTTTCCACTATAGTCTTTCCACTAAAGTCTATCCACTTTAGTCTTTCCACTATTCTCTGTCAACTTTAGTCTTTCCACTATAGTCTCCACTTTATTCTGTCCACTACAGTCTTTCCACTATAGTCTTTCCACTATAGTCTGTCCACTTTAGTCTTTCCACTTTAGTCTTTCCACTATAGTCTCCACTTTATTCTGTCCACTACAGTCTTTCCACTATAGTCTTTCCACTATAGTCTGTCCACTTTAGTCTTTCCACTATTCTCTGTCCACTTTAGTCTTTCCACTATAGTCTTTCCAATATAGTCTGTCCACTTTAGTCTTTCCACTTTAGTCTTTCCACCTTAGTCTGTCCACTTTAGTCTTTCCACTATAGTCTGTCCACTATAGTCTTTCCACTATTCTCTGTCCACTTTAGTCTTTCCACTATAGTCTCCACTTTATTCTGTCCACTACAGTCTTTCCACTATAGTCTCTCCACTATAGTCTGTCCACTGTAGTCTTTCCACTATAGTATCCACTTTATTCTGTCCACTACAGTCTTTCCACTATAGTCTTTCCACTATAGTCTGTCCACTTTAGTCTTTCCACTTTAGTTTTTCCACTTTAGTCTGTCCACTTCAGTCTTTCCACTATAGTCTGTCCAGTTTAGTCTTTCCATTTTAGTCTTTCCACTATAGTCCCCACTTTATTCTGTCCACTACAGTCTTTCCACTATAGTCTTTCCACTAAAGTCTATCCACTTTAGTCTTTCCACTATTCTCTGTCAACTTTAGTCTTTCCACTTTAGTCTGTCCACTATAGTCTCCACTTTATTCTGTCCACTACAGTCTTTCCACTATAGTCTTTCCATTATAGTCTGTCCACTTTGGTCTTTCCACTATTCTCTGTCCACTTTAGTCTTTCCACTTTAGTCTTTCCACTATAGTCTCCACTTTATTCTGTCCACTACAGTCTTTCCACTATAGTCTTTCCACTAAAGTCTATCCACTTTAGTCTTTCCACTATTCTCTTTCAACTTTAGTCTTTCCACTATAGTCTCCACTTTATTCTGTACACTACAGTCTTTCCACTATAGTCTTTAAATATAGTCTGTCCACTTTAGTCTTTCCACTTTAGTCTTTCCACCTTAGTCTGTCCACTTTAGTCTTTCCACTATAGTCTGTCCACTTTAGTCTTTCCACTATAGTCTGTCCACTTTAGTCTTTCCACTATTCTCTGTCCACTTTAGTCTTTCCACTTTAGTCTTTCCACTATAGTCTCCACTTTATTCTGTCCACTACAGTCTTTCCACTTTAGTCTTTCCACTATAGTCTCCACTTTATTCTGTCCACTAAAGTCTTTCCACCATAGTCTTTCCACTATAGTCTGTCCACTTTAGTCTTTCCACTATTCTCTGTCCACTTTAGTCTTTCCACTATAGTCTTTCCAATATAGTCTGTCCACTTTAGTCTTTCCACTTTAGTCTTTCCACCTTAGTCTGTCCACTTTAGTCTTTCCACTATAGTCTGTCCACTATAGTCTTTCCACTATTCTCTGTCCACTTTAGTCTTTCCACTATAGTCTCCACTTTATTCTGTACACTACAGTCTTTCCACTATAGTCTTTCCACTATAGTCTGTCCACTGTAGTCTTTCCACTATAGTCTCCACTTTATTCTGTCCACTACAGTCTTTCCACTATAGTCTTTCCACTATAGTCTGTCCACTTTAGTCTTTCCACTTTAGTTTTTCCACTTTAGTCTGTCCACTTCAGTCTTTCCACTATAGTCTGTCCAGTTTAGTCTTTCCACTTTAGTCTTTCCACTATAGTCTCCACTTTATTCTGTCCACTACAGTCTTTCCACTATTGTCTTTCCATTATAGTCTGTCCACTTTAGTCTTTCCACTATTCTCTGTCCACTTTAGTCTTTCCACTTTAGTCTTTCCACTATAGTCTCCACTTTATTCTGTCCACTACAGTCTTTCCACTATAGTCTTTCCACTATAGTCTGTCCACTTTAGTCTTTCCACTTTAATCTTTCCACTATAGTCTGTCCACTTTAGTCTTTCCACTTTAGTCTTTCCGCTTTAGTCTGTCCAGTTAGTCTTTCCACTATAGTCTTTCCACTATAGTCTGTCCACTTTAGTCTTTCCACTTTAGTCTTTCCACTATAGTCTCCACTTTATTCTGTCCACTACAGTCTTTCCACTATAGTCTTTCCACTATAGTCTGTCCACTTTAGTCTTTCCGCTTTAATCTTTCCACTATAGTCTGTCCACTTTAGTCTTTCCACTTTAGTTTTTCCACTTTAGTCTGTCCACTTCAGTCTTTCCACTATAGTCTGTCCAGTTTAGTCTTTCCACTTTAGTCTTTCCACTATAGTCTCCACTTTATTCTGTCCACTACAGTCTTTCCACTATAGTCTTTCCACTATAGTCTGTCCACTTTAGTCTTTCCACTATTCTCTGTCCACTTTAGTCTTTCCACTATAGTCTTTAAATATAGTCTGTCCACTTTAGTCTTTCCACTTTAGTCTTTCCACCTTAGTCTGTCCACTTTAGTCTTTCAACTATAGTCTGTCCACTTTAGTCTTTCCACTTTTCTCTGTCCACTTTAGTCTTTTCACTTTAGTGTTTCCACTATAGTCTCCACTTTATTCTGTCCACTACAGTCTTTCCACTATTGTCTTTCCATTATAGTCTGTCCACTTTAGTCTTTCCACTATTCTCTGTCCACTTTAGTCTTTCCACTTTAGTCTTTCCACTATAGTCTCCACTTTATTCTGTCCACTACAGTCTTTCCACTATAGTCTTTTCACTATAGTCTGTCCACTTTAGTCTTTCCACTTTAATCTTTCCACTATAGTCTGTCCACTTTAGTCTTTCCACTTTAGTCTTTCCGCTTTAGTCTGTCCAGTTAGTCTTTCCAATATAGTCTTTCCACTATAGTCTGTCCACTTTAGTCTTTCAACTTTAGTCTTTCCACTTTAGTCTGTCCACTTTAGTCTTTCCACTATAGTCTGTCCACTTTAGTCTTTCCACTTTAGTCTTTCCGTTTTAGTCTGTCCACTTAGTCTTTCCACTAGAGTCCGTCTACTTTAGTCTGTCCACTTTAGTCTTTCCACTATAATCTCCACTTTATTCTGTCCACTACAGTCTTTCCACTATAGTCTTTCCACTAGAGTCTGTCCACTTTATTCTGTACACTACAGTCTTTCCACTATAGTCTTTCCACTATAGTCTGTCCACTTTAGTCTTTCCACTTTAGTTTTTCCACTTTAGTCTGTCAACTTCAGTCTTTCCACTATAGTCTGTCCAGTTTAGTCTTTCCACTTTAGTCTTTCCACTATAGTCTCCACTTTATTCTGTCCACTACAGTCTTTCCACTATAGTCTTTCCACTATAGTCTGTCCACTTTGGTCTTTCCACTATTCTCTGTCCACTTTAGTCTTTCCACTATAGTCTTTAAATATAGTCTGTCCACTTTAGTCTTTCCACTTTAGTTTTTCCACCTTAGTCTGTCCACTTTAGTCTTTCAACTATTGTCTGTCCACTTTAGTCTTTCCACTATTCTCTGTCCACTTTAGTCTTTTCACTTTAGTGTTTCCACTATAGTCTCCACTTTATTCTGTCCACTACAGTCTTTCCACTATGTCTTTCCATTATAGTCTGTCCACTTTAGTCTTTCCACTATTCTCTGTCCACTTTAGTCTTTCCACTATAGTCTCCACTTTATTCTGTCCACTACAGTCTTTCCACTATAGTCTTTCCACTATAGTCTGTCCACTTTAGTCTTTCCACTTTAATCTTTCCACTATAGTCTGTCCACTTTAGTCTTTCCACTTTAGTCTTTCCGCTTTAGTATGTCCAGTTAGTCTTTCCACTATAGTCTTTCCACTATAGTCTGTCCACTTTAGTCTTTCAACTTTAGTCTTTCCACTTTAGTCTGTCCACTTTAGTCTTTCCACTATAGTCTGTCCACTTTAGTCTTTCCACTTTAGTCTTTCCGTTTTAGTCTGTCCACTTAGTCTTTCCACTAGAGTCCGTCTACTTTAGTCTGTCCACTTTAGTCTTTCCACTATAATCTCCACTTTATTCTGTCCACTACAGTCTTTCCACTATAGTCTTTCCATTATAGTCTGTCCACTTTAGTCTTTCCAGTTTAGTTTTTCCACTTTAGTCTGTTCACTTCAGTCTTTCCACTATAGTCTGTCCAGTTTAGTCTTTCCACTTTAGTCTTTCCACTATAGTCTCCACTTTATTCTGTCCACTACAGTCTTTCCACTATAGTCTTTCCACTATAGTCTGTCCACTTTAGTCTTTCCACTATTCTCTGTCCACTTTAGTCTTTCCACTATAGTCTTTAAATATAGTCTGTCCACTTTAGTCTTTCCACTTTAGTCTTTCCACCTTAGTCTGTCCACTTTAGTCTTTCCACTATAGTCTGTCCACTTTAGTCTTTCCACTATAGTCTGTCCACTTTAGTCTTTCCACTATTCTCTGTCCACTTTAGTCTTTCCACTATAGTCTCCACTTTATTCTGTCCACTACAGTCTTTCCACTATAGTCTTTCCATTATAGTCTGTCCACAATAGTCTTTCCACTATTCTCTGTCCACTTTAGTCTTTCCACTATAGTCTCCACTTTATTCTGTCCACTACAGTCTTTCCACTATAGTCTTTCCACTAAAGTCTATCCACTTTAGTCTTTCCACTATTCTCTGTCAACTTTAGTCTTTCCACTATAGTCTCCACTTTATTCTGTCCACTACAGTCTTTCCACTATAGTCTTTCCACTATAGTCAGTCCACTTTAGTCTTTCCACTTTAGTCTTTCCACTATAGTCTCCACTTTATTCTGTCCACTATAGTCTTTCCACTATAGTCTTTCCACTATTCTCTGTCTACTTTAGTCTTTCCACTATAGTCTCCACTTTATTCTGTCCACTACAGTCTTTCCACTATAGTCTTTCCACTATAGTCTGTCCACTGTAGTCTTTCCACTATAGTCTCCACTTTATTCTGTCCACTACAGTCTTTCCACTTTAGTCTTTCCACTATTCTCTGTCAACTTTAGTCTTTCCACTTTAGTCTTTCCACTATAGTCTCCACTTTATTCTGTCCACTACAGTCTTTCCACTATAGTCTTTCCACTATAGTCTGTCCACTTTAGTCTTTCCACTATTCTCTGTCCACTTTAGTCTTTCCACTACAGTCTTTCCAATATAGTCTGTCCACTTTAGTCTTTCCACTTTAGTCTTTCCACCTTAGTCTGTCCACTTTAGTCTTTCCACTATAGTCTTTCCACTTTAGTCTTTCCACTATTCTCTGTCCACTTTAGTCTTTCCACTATAGTCTCCACTTTATTCTGTCCACTACAGTCTTTCCACTTTATTCTTTCCACTATTCTCTGTCAACTTTAGTCTTTCCACTTTAGTCTTTCCACTATAGTATCCACTTTATTCTGTCCACTACAGTCTTTCCACTATAGTCTTTCCATTATAGTCTGTCCACTTTAGTCTTTCCACTATTCTCTGTCCACTTTAGTCTATCCACTATAGTCTCCACTTTATTCTGTCCACTACAGTCTTTCCACTATAGTCTTTCCACTATAGTCTGTCCACTTTAGTCTTTCCATTTTAGTCTTTCCACCTTAGTCTGTCAATTTAGTCTTTCCACTATAGTCTGTCCACTTTAGTCTTTCCACTATAGTCTGTCCACTTTAGTCTTTCCACTATTCTCTGTCCACTTTAGTCTTTCCACTTTAGTCTTTCCACCATAGTCTCCATTTTATTCTGTCCACTACAGTCTTTCCACTATAGTCTTTCCACTAAAGTCTATCCACTTTAGTCTTTCCACTATTCTCTGTCAACTTTAGTCTTTCCACTATAGTCTCCACTTTATTCTGTCCACTACAGTCTTTCCACTATAGTCTTTCCACTATAGTCTGTCCACTTTAGTCTTTCCACTTTAGTCTTTCCACTATAGTCTCCACTTTATTCTGTCCACTACAGTCTTTCCACTATAGTCTTTCCACTATAGTCTGTCCACTTTAGTCTTTCCACTATTCTCTGTCCACTTTAGTCTTTCCACTATAGTCTTTCCAATATAGTCTGTCCACTTTAGTCTTTCCACTTTAGTGTTTCCACCTTAGTCTGTCCACTTTAGTCTTTCCACTATAGTCTGTCCACTATAGTCTTTCCACTATTCTCTGTCCACTTTAGTCTTTCCACTATAGTCTCCACTTTATTCTGTCCACTACAGTCTTTCCACTATAGTCTCTCCACTATAGTCTGTCCACTGTAGTCTTTCCACTATAGTATCCACTTTATTCTGTCCACTACAGTCTTTCCACTATAGTCTTTCCACTTTATTCTGTCCACTACAGTCTTTCCACTATAGTCTTTCCACTAAAGTCTATCCACTTTAGTCTTTCCACTAGTCTCTGTCAACTTTAGTCTTTCCACTTTAGTCTTTCCACTATAGTCTCCACTTTATTCTGTCCACTACAGTCTTTCCACTATAGTCTTTCCATTATAGTCTGTCCACTTTGGTCTTTCCACTATTCTCTGTCCACTTTAGTCTTTCCACTTTAGTCTTTCCACTATAGTCTCCACTTTATTCTGTCCACTACAGTCTTTCCACTATAGTCTTTCCACTAAAGTCTATCCACTTTAGTCTTTCCACTATTCTCTGTCAACTTTAGTCTTTCCACTATAGTCTCCACTTTATTCTGTACACTACAGTCTTTCCACTATAGTCTTTAAATATAGTCTGTCCACTTTAGTCTTTCCACTTTAGTCTTTCCACCTTAGTCTGTCCACTTTAGTCTTTCCACTATAGTCTGTCCACTTTAGTCTTTCCACTATAGTCTGTCCACTTTAGTCTTTCCACTATTCTCTGTCCACTTTAGTCTTTCCACTTTAGTCTTTCCACTATAGTCTCCACTTTATTCTGTCCACTACAGTCTTTCCACTTTAGTCTTTCCACTATAGTCTCCACTTTATTCTGTCCACTAAAGTCTTTCCACCATAGTCTTTCCACTATAGTCTGTCCACTTTAGTCTTTCCACTATTCTCTGTCCACTTTAGTCTTTCCACTATAGTCTTTCCAATATAGTCTGTCCACTTTAGTCTTTCCACTTTAGTCTTTCCACCTTAGTCTGTCCACTTTAGTCTTTCCACTATAGTCTGTCCACTATAGTCTTTCCACTATTCTCTGTCCACTTTAGTCTTTCCACTATAGTCTCCACTTTATTCTGTCCACTACAGTCTTTCCACTATAGTCTTTCCACTATAGTCTGTCCACTGTAGTCTTTCCACTATAGTCTCCACTTTATTCTGTCCACTACAGTCTTTCCACTATAGTCTTTCCTCTATAGTCTGTCCACTTTAGTCTTTCCACTTTAGTTTTTCCACTTTAGTCTGTCCACTTCAGTCTTTCCACTATAGTCTGTCCAGTTTAGTCTTTCCACTTTAGTCTTTCCACTATAGTCTCCACTTTATTCTGTCCACTACAGTCTTTCCACTATTGTCTTTCCATTATAGTCTGTCCACTTTAGTCTTTCCACTATTCTCTGTCCACTTTAGTCTTTCCACTTTAGTCTTTCCACTATAGTCTCCACTTTATTCTGTCCACTACAGTCTTTCCACTATAGTCTTTCCACTATAGTCTGTCCACTTTAGTCTTTCCACTTTAATCTTTCCACTATAGTCTGTCCACTTTAGTCTTTCCACTTTAGTCTTTCCGCTTTAGTCTGTCCAGTTAGTCTTTCCACTATAGTCTTTCCACTATAGTCTGTCCACTTTAGTCTTTCCACTTTAGTCTTTCCACTATAGTCTCCACTTTATTCTGTCCACTACAGTCTTTCCACTATAGTCTTTCCACTATAGTCTGTCCACTTTAGTCTTTCCACTATTCTCTGTCCACTTTAGTCTTTCCACTATAGTCTTTAAATATAGTCTGTCCACTTTAGTCTTTCCACTTTAGTCTTTCCACCTTAGTCTGTCCACTTTAGTCTTTCAACTATAGTCTGTCCACTTTAGTCTTTCCACTTTTCTCTGTCCACTTTAGTCTTTTCACTTTAGTGTTTCCACTATAGTCTCCACTTTATTCTGTCCACTACAGTCTTTCCACTATTGTCTTTCCATTATAGTCTGTCCACTTTAGTCTTTCCACTATTCTCTGTCCACTTTAGTCTTTCCACTTTAGTCTTTCCACTATAGTCTCCACTTTATTCTGTCCACTACAGTCTTTCCACTATAGTCTTTCCACTATAGTCTGTCCACTTTAGTCTTTCCACTTTAATCTTTCCACTATAGTCAGTAGTATAGAAAAAGGGGGGACTAGACCAACAACCCCCAAATTTCAAAACCCCATTTTAACATCGATTTCTTAAATTTTAACATGCTTTTTTCCAAATTATCCCCCTTTTTAAAGATATTTGTATTTTCTTTTTTCCCGAAAAAAGGGCCCAAGAAATAGGAAATATTAACCTTTATACTACATATAAACTACTACTTTTTTTTTTATCCAAATATCATTTTTTCATTTTTATCCAAATATCAATTACTGAGTAAACAGTTCCAAGTCAACATATTGTTCCGAGTTCTTATTTACACGCAAAATAGGCTGTAAAATAAGATTGTTCTTTAGAAGTAATTCATCAGCAATTGCATTGTATCTCTGTGGTATAAACAGATCACACATCTTCTTGTTATGATTGATAACTACAACTAACTTATCCCCATATTTTGTTTTAGCCATTCTCATTTTAACGATGGTATATTTCAATCCTAATACCAACTGTTCTTTCTTGATTGTCTCATTGTATTTATTCATGCTGATTGTATTCAAGACCTCCATTTATACTATAGGTAAATTGTTTAAAAAATTACTTCCTTAGGCTTGCTTCCAAACTTAGCAATTCGGAGCACATACGCCATCTCGTAAACAATACTGCAGATAGCATGATCAGTCGGATGTAATCCAGACGGTGCATACTACGTGAACGCAAAACACTTCTGCCACCTGCGCAACTCCACAATTTCTTTCTTAACTGGTCAGAGGCAATCTAGATCGCGTATGCTCCGAGAAATACAAACAAATCAGCCGTCTCGGTAACTGTGCTCTCTGTGCATTGAGCCTTTGCTCCATGAAACACATACTGAAACAAGTGAATTTCTTTACGTCTGAGAAAACGCAGTCGGGAGAAATTTATTAATAAAAATATTCCCCTAATAAATGATGGAAACTGCAGAGGTTATTCAACGTTGTAAAACCATTATATCAAACAACGAATCGGTTATACGAAGTTTACCGAAATACAAAATTAATGAACTTCGTACATATGCAAAAATTAACAATATCAAAACAAATGGTGAAACGAAAAAGGAAATAACTAATAAGATAATAAAGCAACTTAATAGGAATATTTTGCTTGCGGAAGATACAATTAATATTCGGCGTAGAAATGAAAGGATTCGGAACAAAAATAGACCATCAAATTATACACCAGAGCCAGCATTAAGGAAGATATTAGAACATGAGATAAAAGAAAATAATATTGCTATTGGAAATATAAAAAAAGAGGAGAAACGGATAATAGAAAAGGATACAAGTGAATTAAAAAGGTTTCTAAAAAACAAAGGCCTACCCACTCGTGGTAACAGAGATGAAGTTATAGAACGCATTAAGGAATACTATGGTAGGATAATTAATAAGCAGAAAGAAACTATAGATAAAACTAGAGGTATCCTGAGAGATCAAACAGAAAGAGGTGATAAAAATAAACACAAACTTATCGATTTATCTAATCTCTTTATAAATAAGAAACAAATCAAAGAAGAAACAGCGATTCCCAATTATATGTTTAAAACAGAAGAAGAACAACACCCCGCTATTGTAAGAGAAAATGAAAACATTTACACAGTAAACGTATCAATCCAAAGCAACGGAAGAGACGAAAATACTCTCATTAATTTTGTTTTTGAGGATTTGCAACGAAGAATGAATGAAATATACCAATACAGAGTTCAGTTTGTGACCAAGGTTATTTTTTATCGGCAAGAGAACGATGAGGAAGTAGAAGTATTTTACAACAGTACTTCTTGGATTTTAAACAAAAATAGCGTTCTTACTCCTAACCATTTAGATGATAACAACAGAAGACTTAGTTCTCTGAGTAATACCCCTCGATCTGGATTACAATTTAGGCGATATGATGCAATCGACTATAGGATGACTCGAATCGAATCCTACATGGGAGGAACGTACAAAACACTGCCAGATTTCGTAAAAAATAAAAAGGCTTGCATAAATATAAAAAATAAAGATCAAAAATGCTTTCTTTGGTGTATCTTGGCACATTTATACCCAGCTAAAGATCATGTTGACAGACTATCAAATTATAAACAGTATGAAAATGAATTTGATTTCAAAGGAATTACCAACTACCCGATGGATACCAAAGAAATTCACAAATTTGAAAACAAATACAATATCAAGATTTGCTTATTCCGATTGGACAAAGAAAAAATAATCAGAAGTCATGTACTAAAAAGTACAATTAATGGTAAAACAGCAAAACATATCATTAATTTATTATATTTCGATAATCATTATGTACTAGTAAAGGACTTGAACAGATTAGTCGGTACTCAAATCTCTAAAAAGAAAACAAAGACATACCTCTGCACTTTTTGTGGAAGGCATTTTAAAAAGGAAGAACAATTTGAAAAACATGAACTGAAACATAACTGTGAAGATCCTGATATTATAATGCCTCCTGAAGGTTCTAAAATTCAATTTAAAAATATTTCAAAACAGATGAAAGTACCGTACTGCATAATCGCAGACTTTGAGTCTTATAATGAAGAATACAATCAAGTCCACGGAAAGAAAACAATCAAAGTGGCTGAACAGAAAGCGTTTGCATACGGGATTCAGGTGTGCTGTTCTTTTGATTCAAAGCAGAATAAATACTATGATTATTTTGGTGAAGACGCTGCAAAACATTTTGTGAAAACCATTACAGAAGTGTCCACAGAAATTGCACACAAGTATGAAAACAGACAAAGAAATCACATTTATACCGACGAAGAAATTAAAGAAAAATGGAAGACACTAAAAAACAAGACTTGCCATATCTGTAACACAGAAATTACTGAAAATCCCCACTTTGATCACGACCATATGACAGGAAAGGATAGAGGTTTCACACACGCTGAATGTAACATGAAATACAGGATTCCCAAGCATATCCCTGTAGTCCTACACAACTTATCCAAGTATGACTCCCATCTATTTGTGAAAGAATTAGTACCTGATAACGGGATTTTTGAAAGTGCTGAAAGTTTCATTTCATTTTCGAAATCAATAAGTATTCCAAGACAGGATAAGGAAATAAAATATGAAATCAGATTTATAGATTCTATTCGATTCATGGCTTCATCACTGGACAAACTATCAGCAAATTTAGCGAAATGTGACTGTAAAGTATCCTGTAATCATCTGAGAGAGAATTTCAAGTACACATCTGACAGTTTCAGAAACGATGCTGAATTTAAAGAAATAATTAAAAAGGGGGTGTATCCTTATGAATTTGTGGATAGTTTCAGTAAAATGGATTGTACAAAGTTACCACCCATAGAAAGCTTTTATTCTAGGTTAACGGGAAAAGGTATTGACAAAGCTGATTATAAAAGAGCGGTGTCCATATGGAAACAATTTAATTGCGAAACATTACTTGATTATACCAAGTTGTACCTAAAAAGTGACGTTTTAATATTATCAGATGTTGTAGAGAATTTCAGAAATGTATGTATACATAATTATGACCTGGATCCACTTCATTACTTCTCAGCTCCAGGACTAACATGGGACGCTTTCCTAAAGCATTCAACAGTAGAATTACCGTTATTCTCAAAGGAAGACATGTATACATTCGTTGAAAAGGGGATAAGAGGTGGTGTATCTCAGTGTATAAAAAGATATGCGAAAGCAAATAATAAATATATGAGCGGTTATGATAAGAATAAATCATCTAATTATCTAATGTATTTTGACAAGAATAATTTGTATGGGTGGGCGATGTCGCAAAAATTACCCGCAAAAGATTTCCAATTCATTTCCATACCAGAAGCTTTGAAAGAGAGAAATGAAAACAGTTCACTCGAGTATTATAACCATCTAAAAAATCATGTTAACTCGGTGATACAATTACCGAATGTAGGTGCTATATATGAAGTAGATTTCGAATATCCAAAAGAACTACACGAATTACACAAAGATTTACCATTAGCACCCGAACATTTCAATGGCAAACTATGTACAACCTTACTGGATAAAAACAATTACGTAGTTCACCACAGGAATCTAGAATTCTATTTACAAAAAGGTCTGAAACTGAAAAAAGTACATAGAATACTAGGATTCACTGAAAGTGCTTACTTAAAAGGATACATAGATCACAACACAGCACTTAGAACTAAAGGTACAAATGATTTTGAAAAGGACTTTTTTAAGCTGATGAATAACGCTTGCTTTGGAAAAACCATGGAGAACGTAAGGAAACGAGCTGATATGGAAATAATAACTGACGATAAAACTAGAGAAAAAATAATAAAGAAACCCAACTTTAAATCTGAGATTATTTTCAGTGAAAACTTTTCTGTAGCGAGGATGTCAAAGGAAAAGATAAAATTAGACAAACCCATGTTTATCGGTTTTGCTGTACTGGAACTATCCAAGCTATTGATGTATGAATTCCATTATGATTATATGAAACCTAAATATGGGGATACAATAGATTTATGTTATATGGATACTGATTCTTTCATCTATGACATACGAACCGAGGATTTCTATCAAGATATTAAACCGGATTTGAATGAGAGGTTTGATACATCTGATTATGCGAAAGATAATCCATATGGGTTTCCTAATGTAAACAAGAAAGTGATAGGAATTATGAAAGATGAATTAGCAGGACAAGTGATGACAGAGTTTGTTGGGTTGCGGTCGAAAGTATATGCTTATTTAAAGGACAACCAAGACCTTTCAAAAGCTAGCAAAAAACTAAAAGGAATAAAAACAAACATAGTGAAAGATAAAATTACGATTCAAAACTACAAGGATGTTCTGTTTGGAAACGTTGGAAACCTTTCAGTAACCCAGTACAACTTAAGGTCATACAAACACAATATGTTTCTAGAAGAACAGAATAAAAAAGCCCTAGATCCTAAGGATGATAAAAGGATTGTATCCAGTGATAAATTCACAACTTTTCCATTAGGTTACAAACAATAAATATTCAAGTACCTACTTAAAAATTTCAAGTACCTAGTTAAAAAAGTCAACTACCTACTTCAAAATTCAAGTACCTAGTTAAAAAATTCAAGTACCTAGTTAAAAAATTCAAGTACCTACTTCAGTAAATCTTATAATGAAAAATTCTTCCTAAATAAATGAATGAAAAGGCACCAATAAAAGTGTATGATTTTAGCGAAAAGAATAACTATCAGAACAAACACGAACTTGCACCTCAGTGGCCATTTAGATTATTAATTTGTGGAAGTTCAGGAACAGGAAAAACCAATTTACTCTTGAATTTAATTTATGAATACATCTGTTTCAACCGAATATACTTGTATGCAAAAGATCTTGAAGAAGACAAATATAAAGACCTTATAGACAATTTAACCACCTTGGAATTAAAATGTAAAACGAATATTTTAACCGTAAGTAATGACCTTAATGATATTATCGATGTTGACGACCTAGACCCCAATTATCAGAACTTGATTATCTTTGACGATTTTGTAACTGAAAAAGACCAGAAGAAAATAGAAGATTTATTCATAAGAGGAAGAAAGAAAAATGCTTCAATTGTTTACTTGTCTCAGAGCTATCATAAAACGCCAAAGGTGGTAAGACTTCAGTGTAATTATTTTGCATTCTTTCAGTGTTCTAATCCAAAAGAAGTAAAATTAATTAGACAAAGCCATGTATCCAGTATAGACAATGAAAAATTTCTGAAACAATTCGAGGCTGCAACCAAGGGCTATGGGTTTTTCTTCATAGATTTAAAAACAAAAGATAAGACCCTGAAGTACAGGAAAAACTTTGAAAAATTTACTGGATAATTTGTTTCTATTATAAATGAATAAATTTGGTAGTGTTGGAAAAAAGGTTGCTAACGAATCGAAAGTTACTGACGAAAATGGTAACATTAACCTACACGATAGACGAATTATAAATTTAGGTGATGCGAAAACAGATAAGGATGCTATTAGCTTAAGATCTATGACTGTGATTTTGAATCAATTTAAAGAACAGATGACTGCGGGAAAAGTGCAAACCAATCAATATTTTAGCGAAGATATCAACAGATTAACTGCGGTAGATGATTCTCCTGATAATGCATTGATAAGGATCAAAGATAAAGGATTATTTGTAAAACAAACAATTAAAGCCACTGAAACAGAAATTGATGCTGGGGATAAAGTAATCACAAATGTTCAAGACCCTAGAAACAAAAAGGATGCTGTTAATTTAGATAGGTTAACAACAGACCTTTTAAAATATGACGAAAAGCTTCTTAACCAACAAACCCTTAGCAAAAGTATTGAAACAAAGATTGGTGACCTTAGGAAAATCATTGACAAAAAGACTCTTGACCTTAGCAAAAGCATTGACAAAAAGGTTCTTGACCTTAGGAAAAATGATTTTGACCATGAAGTCCATATCAATGGTATTGAAAGAGCAGTCGTAAACATTTTAAAAAGGCTTTTAGAGCAAAAACCTGTTGATCAAGATTTTGTTACGAAAACAGAAGACTTTATGAAAACTAAACTAAAGAAATAAAATTTATATGATAAATTATTTTTCTAATAAATGGTTGAAACAATGGAGTATACAGTTTATTTGTCAAAGCTTCAGAAAGGAAAGCTGAAGAAATGCTTTGGCGCTAAACAAAAATGTCAGATACGTGTTAGTCATAGTAGACAGAATGAACGAGAACCAGTCAAGTTACTTTTAAGTAAACGACAAATTGATAAAATTGAAACATGTAAAATGAATAATAAGGGCTGTGATATTGATGTATCATACAAACAGATGAAAGAAGCGATTCAAAAGGGTGGATTACTTCCATTCTTAATACCGTTAGCAGTAGCCCTTGGTAAGGCAGCTTTAACAAGCGGAGCTGCTGCTTTGGGTACATTCGCTGGTAAGAAATTGGTGGATAACATAACCAACACAGGTGGGGCGCTTACACTTCCTGGAACACAAAAAGTTGTGGGACGTGGAAGGCCTAAGAAGGAAACCGATGATGTCAACACAGGTGGTGCGCTTACACTTCCTGGAACACAAAAAGTTGTAGGTCATGGTGTACGGGGAAGGCCTAGGAAGTCAAAAAACGGGGACATCAAAAAAGAAGCAAAAGTAAAGTAGGACCTCTAACCAATTTTGATATTATGGATGCATTAGAGAGTATACCACATTTTAGAGGTGTTTTCTCTATAGATACGCTACCCAAACAGATAAATAGTATAGAATGTGGTGTAGTTAATTATGATAAACTCGGAATGCCTGGAACTCACTGGGTGGCGTACTGTAATCTACCTGATAATCCTTATGTAGAATTTTTTTATTCTTTCGGTATACCCCCAGGAAAAGAAATAATTAAATATCTAAAAACTTCAAAGAAAAAAATAGCTTATGAAAATCTTGCCGTTCAGAATATAGATGAATTAAACTGTGGATTGCATTGTATTTCCTACATTAAGCGCAGTTCTTAGTTTATTCATCTCTCGTCTTTTTGTTTATAAAAATTGTTTTCTAATAAATGGAGATTTATTGTATGAAATGTAAAAAGAAAACTGACACTGAATCAATGTTTAAAGCAGTGTCACAGAAAAATAATGTTCCAATGGTGAAAGGTAATTGCGTTATCTGTGGTTCAATGAAAAATCGCTTTTTAAAAAAAACCTCGACGCAGAAAAAGATATTTTAAAGACGTATTATTCAAATTATTCAGGGGTTGATGATATTCACAGAAAATTAAAAGAAAATGGTGTGAAGGTTTCCAAGGATAAAATAAAAAATGTGTTGCAAAATGAGAATGTGTATACGTTACACAAACCTTCCTATCACAATTTTGAAAGGAGACGAGTGTATGTTCACCATGTAGACGAGCAATGGCAAGCTGATTTAGTTGACATGCAGAAATATAAAAAAGCGAATGATAAAACAAATTACATCTTGACTGTCATTGATTGTTTTAGTAAATATGCTTGGTGTATCCCTCTGAAAGATAAAACGGGTGCTGAAATAATCAAGGCATTCAGTTATATATTTAAAGAAAGAATTCCTAAGAAACTACAAACTGATAAAGGTAAAGAATTTGTAATGCGAAATGTTCAAACATTTTTGAAAAATAACGACATACACTGGTTTGCATCTGAAAGTGAATTGAAAGCGCAAATCGTTGAACGATTCAATAGAACGTTGAAAGAAAAGTTATGGAAATATTTTACTCACAATAACACTACTAAATGGATTGATATTTTACCTTTATTTGTTAGAAATTATAATAACTCTTATCATCGTTCAATACAAATGAAACCAGTAGATGCTAGTAAAAAGGTAAATCAAAAAAAGGTTTACAATGCTTTGTTTCCTCCATGTGATTACAAAGTCACAGGAAATTACAAAGTAGGAGATTTAGTTAGAATTAAAAAAGAAAAAAGTATTTTTGATAAAGGTTATTTACCTAACTACACGAATGAAGTATTCCAGATAGCAACCGTTAGACCTACCACCCCCATTACTTATGAAATATCTGACAAAAGTGGGGAATTAATTCAAGGAGGGTTTTATGAAAAAGAACTTTCAAAATTTATTATGAAATAAAATTACTTGTATATAAATGGATTCAAGACGCATGAGTGATATGTTATCGGGTATAGTTAAGAACAGAGAAATTCAAAGAAAACAAGTTCAACAATACGAGATGGAGAAAGCAGGGTTTCGGGAATATGCTTCAGAATTAAACGCTCCAGTTGTTATGGCACAAAAAGAAAACATGAAGACACAAAAAGATTACACTGAAGCGATCATGAAGAAATTACAAAAGAATGATGAAAATTCAAGCAGACGGTTTCAAAGATTAGGTAATGCATTTAAAACTTCAGAGGAATCGAGTTCAAAGGAATCGAGTAGAGCGCCAACTCCTGCTTTAGAACCAACTCCCGCTTTAGCCCCATTATCCATTGAAATGAATAAAGGTATTACCCAAGAGTTTTTAAATCAGATTAATTCAAAACATGCAGAATCCTGGGATGACAATGATCCTTATTTTAAAATACCTATGTATTACATTAGTAATCCTATGGATATAGAGGAGGCTATGAATCATTTAACAACTATAAGTAAAAGTTATGGTGGGACAAAGAGTAAAGGTTACTCTAACCATGATCAAATTATTGAATTTATAAGAGTTTACAAGGATAGGTTAAGAACCATTCAAAATAATTGGGGATTAGTCAAACAGCAAGGAACTGGAATATTTATGAATTGTGATGAAATGATTAAAAAATTGTACACTTTGATAGGTAGTAGAGTGAACGGGAATACATCTGATGAGGTGAGGAATGAAGCTATTGATATTTTGGATTCGTTAATGCGAAATAAATTCTTAAACAAGAGAGAATACAATTCAATATATAAAAAATATTTCTAATAAATGGTGTTGTTAAACATTGAAGGTAATGAAAGTATCATTGATATAACATTTAGTCAACCAATCGAATTGAATCGTAATTGGGATTATGAAATAGGTTTGAATCAGTGTACTTTGTGGTATTCGTGGCATAATATAAGTGATAAATTTGGGAATAATACATTTCAATACAGGAAAGATGAAGAGGGGGGATGGATAAATGTTACTATTCCTAATGGGATGTATAACGATGATTGTTTGAATTATTTTTTGTGTCAGTATTTTGATACACCAAAAGATAAATGTCCTATTGTAATCTCATCAAATCCAGCATCTATGAGATTTGTCATCATATTACAAGAAAAATACATGTTTAGATTTAATAGTGACTTGTGTCAGATTTTAGGCTTTGAGAAGGATATTGAGATATCTTATAAAATTAATGAAGGTACAAAACTTCCGAATATAACAAGAAGTGTCGATAAAATTCAAATTCACTGCTCTCTTGTAAACAGTTCTATCGTAAACAAAAGTAAATCAGATGTCATTTGGACATTTGTTCCGAATACTGAACCGGGTTGCCAAATTGTTGAGAATCCTAGACAATTAATATATCTTCCTATCAACACAAAAGACTTTATTTACTCGTTGAGAATGACAATAACTGATCAGCTTGGAAGACCGATTGATCTGAATGGTGATAACGTAGGATACGTACTGCATTTAAGAAAAGCTTAAAGGATTATTGAAATAAAATTATTTACTTATAAATGTTGTTAAATAATAAGCGATTACTTTACAATAAGCAGTACGGAAGTGGAATCGGTAGTATATTCAAAAACATTGCTAATTCCCAGTTATTCCAGACGTCAGCAAAACAAATAAAAGATGGAGCATTGTCAATGTATAATAATATTATAAAACCGAGATTTGAGCTGCTGAAAAACAGAGCAATAGAATATGGAAAAGATTTGATTGATGTCAACAAGAAGGAACTGATTGATGTGATTGGAAATAAGAAATCGATGAAGGATCTTATAGGTACAAATCAAAGAAGTCAGGACTTGATTAAAACGTTAATGACTGGAAATGGGTTAAAGATTCTGAAATGATTTTTATTGAATAATTTCCTTCTTATATAAATGGCAGTAAATAAAATTATTAGTCCGCAATGGAACATATTTGATGAGCCACTTGTGGATGATACAGTGGTCAAGTATGAATTTAAAGAAATTCGAGAAACAGATGTGAATGTATCCAATAAGTCAGAGTTTGAATTTGTAACAAAGAAATTAGATTCCTGGTTCTATCCAAGTGAAAGTTATCTTGAGGTAGGCGTAAGGATAGTTAAAGAGAATGGAACTAATATAGGTTCAACCGATGTTGCTACGTTGACGAATAATGGATTTAATTTATTTAGTACCGCTGAGTATGTCATAAACGATACACCTGTTGAAAAAATTAATCATGTTGGCATTACAACTACCGTTACAAAGCTGATTGAATACTCTGATGATTACTCTAGAAGTGCTGCTAGAAACCATTTTTGGTACAAGGATTATAATCAAGGAACTGATATCAACCCTATAACTAGTTCATTTACCGTACCTGCAGAAGGAAAACTAACAGCAGGAAATATGAATGTCACTTCTAAGCCTAATCCCAATTATAATAAAGGGTTTGAAAAGAGATATAATAGAACTAAAAACAGCAAATTAGTGAATATGTATTTACCATTATCAGAGATGTTTGGATTCTTGAAAGGAAACAAACGATTTTTTAGAGGTGCATCGCACAGAATATGTCTAAGAAGAAATGATGATAATAATATGATTGTAAACAATGGAAATACTAATTTTAAAGTCGTCATTGAGTATTTATCCTGGAAAATTCCTGTTATAGCTCCTAGTATTGAAATGATGAGTCAATTGGAAAAGGGTTTGGCAAAGGATAAAAAGTATAATTTGATGTGGGAAGCTTGTAATACTTATAAAAGTGATGTTAGTCAGAATAAGGAACACACCTGGAAAGTTGTGTCTGAGAGAAATAGTCCTACGAAAATCGTTGTGATGTTACAGAAAAATGAAAAGCATAACAACCAAAAAAAGAATAATATGGTGTTTGATCATATGAATTTGACGGATATAGAGGTTAGAATTAACGGGGATAAATACCCAGAAGAACCCCTCAAATGCGACTTTAGTGAGGAAAAATGCACATACTCGAATCTTTACAACAGATACATACACATGGGTTATAAGCAATTAGCGTTTGATACTGGTAGTGTAGTCAATATCGAAGAATTTAAAGAAGTATATCCACTATTTTGTTTCGATGTTTCTAAACACGAGTCAAATATTTATAATGGAACCACTGCTGATATTGAAATTAGTATAACTTTAAATGATCCTCAACCCGTACCATACAATATTTACTGTGTTCTATATTATGAAAGAAAAGCTACATTGGATATCATTAATAAAAATATGTATGTGAGTTTGTGATTTGGATTTTTATTAAAGAAAATCAGCCGCTAATAAATGGAGGTCTTGAATACAATCAGCATGAATAAATACAATGAGACAATCAAGAAAGAACAGTTTGTATTAGGATTGAAATATACCATCGTTAAAATGAGAATGGCTAAAACAAAATATGGGGATAAGTTAGTTGTAGTTATCAATCATAACAAGAAGATGTGTGATCTGTTTATACCACAGAGATACAATGCAATTGCTGATGAATTACTTCTAAAGAACAATCTTATTTTACAGCCTATTTTGCGTGTAAATAAGAACTCGGAACAATATGTTGACTTGGAACTGTTTACTCAGTAATTGATATTTGGATAAAAATGAAAAAATGATATTTGGATAAAAAAAAAAGTAGTAGTTTATATGTAGTATAAAGGTTAATATTTCCTATTTCTTGGGCCCTTTTTTCGGGAAAAAAGAAAATACAAATATCTTTAAAAAGGGGGATAATTTGGAAAAAAGCATGTTAAAATTTAAGAAATCGATGTTAAAATGGGGTTTTGAAATTTGGGGGTTGTTGGTCTAGTCCCCCCTTTTTCTATACTACTATAGTCTGTCCACTTTAGTCTTTCCACTTTAGTCTTTCCGCTTTAGTCTGTCCAGTTAGTCTTTCCAATATAGTCTTTCCACTATAGTCTGTCCACTTTAGTCTTTCAACTTTAGTCTTTCCACTTTAGTCTGTCCACTTTAGTCTTTCCACTATAGTCTGTCCACTTTAGTCTTTCCACTTTAGTCTTTCCGTTTTAGTCTGTCCACTTAGTCTTTCCACTAGAGTCCGTCTACTTTAGTCTGTCCACTTTAGTCTTTCCACTATAATCTCCACTTTATTTTGTCCACTACAGTCTTTCCACTATAGTCTTTCCACTAGAGTCTGTCCACTTTAGTCTGTCCACTTCAGTCTTTCCACTATAGTCTGTCCAGTTTAGTCTTTCCACTTTAGTCTTTCCACTATAGTCTCCACTTTATTCTGTCCACTACAGTCTTTCCTCTATAGTCTTTCCACTATAGTCTGTCCACTTTAGTCTTTCCACTATTCTCTGTCCACTTTAGTCTTTCCACTATAGTCTTTAAATATAGTCTGTCCACTTTAGTCTTTCCACTTTAGTCTTTCCACCTTAGTCTGTCCACTTTAGTCTTTCCACTATAGTCTGTCCACTTTAGTCTTTCCACTATAGTCTGTCCACTTTAGTCTTTCCACTATTCTCTGTCCACTTTAGTCTTTCCACTTTAGTCTTTCCACTATAGTCTCCACTTTATTCTGTCCACTACAGTCTTTCCACTATAGTCTTTCCATTATAGTCTGTTCACAATAGTCTTTCCACTATTCTCTGTCCACTTTAGTCTTTCCACTATAGTCTCCACTTTATTCTGTCCACTACAGTCTTTCCACTATAGTCTTTCCACTAAAGTCTATCCACTTTAGTCTTTCCACTATTCTCTGTCAACTTTAGTCTTTCCACTATAGTCTCCACTTTATTCTGTCCACTTTAGTCTTTCCACTTTAGTCTTTCCACTATAGTCTCCACTTTATTCTGTCCACTATAGTCTTTCCACTATAGTCTTTCCACTATTCTCTGTCCACTTTAGTCTTTCCACTATAGTGGAAATATTCTGTTTATTCTGTCCACTACAGTCTTTCCACTTTAGTCTTTCCACTATTCTCTGTCAACTTTAGTCTTTCCACTTTAGTCTTTCCACTATAGTCTCCACTTTATTCTGTCCACTACAGTCTTTCCACTATAGTCTTTCCACTATAGTCTGTCTACTTTAGTCTTTCCACTATTCTCTGTCCACTTTAGTCTTTCCACTATAGTCTTTCCAATATAGTCTGTCCACTTTAGTCTTTCCACTTTAGTCTTTCCACCTTAGTCTGTCCACTTTAGTCTTTCCACTATAGTCTTTCCACTTTAGTCTTTCCACTATTCTCTATCCACTTTAGTCTTTCCACTTTAGTCTTTCCACTATAGTCTCCACTTTATTCTGTCCACTACAGTCTTTCCACTTTATTCTTTCCACTATTCTCTTTCAACTTTAGTCTTTCCACTTTAGTCTTTCCACTATAGTGTCCACTTTATTCTGTCCACTACAGTCTTTCCACTATAGTCTTTCCATTATAGTCTGTCCACTTTAGTCTTTCCACTATTCTCTGTCCACTTTAGTCTTTCCACTATAGTCTCCACTTTATTCTGTCCACTACAGTCTTTCCACTATAGTCTTTCCACTATAGTCTGTCCACTTTAGTCTTTCCACTTTAGTCTTTCCACCTTAGTCTGTCCAGTTTAGTCTTTCCACTATAGTCTGTCCACTTTAGTCTTTCCACTATAGTCTGTCCACTTTAGTCTTTCCACTATTCTCTGTCCACTTTAATCTTTCCACTTTAGTCTTTCCACTATAGTCTCCACTTTATTCTGTCCACTACAGTCTTTCCACTATAGTCTTTCCACTAAAGTCTATCCACTTTAGTCTTTCCACTATTCTCTGTCAACTTTAGTCTTTCCACTATAGTCTCCACTTTATTCTGTCCACTACAGTCTTTCCACTATAGTCTTTCCACTATAGTCTGTCCACTTTAGTCTTTCCACTTTAGTCTTTCCACTATAGTCTCCACTTTATTCTGTCCACTACAGTCTTTTCACTATAGTCTTTCCACTATAGTCTGTCCACTTTAGTCTTTCCACTTTAGTTTTTCCACTTTAGTCTGTCCACTTCAGTCTTTCCACTATAGTCTGTCCAGTTTAGTCTTTCCACTTTAGTCTTTCCACTATAGTCTCCACTTTATTCTGTCCACTACAGTCTTTCCACTATTGTCTTTCCATTATAGTCTGTCCACTTTAGTCTTTCCACTATTCTCTGTCCACTTTAGTCTTTCCACTTTAGTCTTTCCACTATAGTCTCCACTTTATTCTGTCCACTACAGTCTTTCCACTATAGTCTTTCCACTATAGTCTGTCCACTTTAGTCTTTCCACTTTAATCTTTCCACTATAGTCTGTCCACTTTAGTCTTTCCACTTTAGTCTTTCCGCTTTAGTCTGTCCAGTTAGTCTTTCCACTATAGTCTTTCCACTATAGTCTGTCCACTTTAGTCTTTCCACTTTAGTCTTTCCACTATAGTCTCCACTTTATTCTGTCCACTACAGTCTTTCCACTATAGTCTTTCCACTATAGTCTGTCCACTTTAGTCTTTCCGCTTTAATCTTTCCACTATAGTCTGTCCACTTTAGTCTTTCCACTTTAGTCGTTCCGCTTTAGTCTGTCCAGTTAGTCTTTCCACTATAGTCTTTCCACTATAGTCTGTCCACTTTAGTCTTTCCACTTTAGTCTTTCCACTTTAGTCTGTCCACTTTAGTCTTTCCGCTATAGTCTGTCCACTTTAGTCTTTCCACTTTAGTCTTTCCGCTTTAGTCTGTCCACTTAGTCTTTCCACTAGAGTCTGTCTACTTTAGTCTGTCCACTTTAGTCTTTCCACTATAATCTCCACTTTATTCTGTCCACTACAGTCTTTCCACTATAGTCTTTCCACTATAGTCTGTCCACTTTAGTCTTTCCACTTTAGTTTTTCCACTTTAGTCTGTCCACTTCAGTCTTTCCACTATAGTCTGTCCAGTTTAGTCTTTCCACTTTAGTCTTTCCACTATAGTCTCCACTTTATTCTGTCCACTACAGTCTTTCCACTATAGTCTTTCCACTATAGTCTGTCCACTTTAGTCTTTCCACTATTCTCTGTCCACTTTAGTCTTTCCACTATAGTCTTTAAATATAGTCTGTCCACTTTAGTCTTTCCACTTTAGTCTTTCCACCTTAGTCTGTCCACTTTAGTCTTTCAACTATAGTCTGTCCACTTTAGTCTTTCCACTTTTCTCTGTCCACTTTAGTCTTTTCACTTTAGTGTTTCCACTATAGTCTCCACTTTATTCTGTCCACTACAGTCTTTCCACTATTGTCTTTCCATTATAGTCTGTCCACTTTAGTCTTTCCACTATTCTCTGTCCACTTTAGTCTTTCCACTTTAGTCTTTCCACTATAGTCTCCACTTTATTCTGTCCACTACAGTCTTTCCACTATAGTCTTTCCACTATAGTCTGTCCACTTTAGTCTTTCCACTTTAATCTTTCCACTATAGTCTGTCCACTTTAGTCTTTCCACTTTAGTCTTTCCGCTTTAGTCTGTCCAGTTAGTCTTTCCAATATAGTCTTTCCACTATAGTCTGTCCACTTTAGTCTTTCAACTTTAGTCTTTCCACTTTAGTCTGTCCACTTTAGTCTTTCCACTATAGTCTGTCCACTTTAGTCTTTCCACTTTAGTCTTTCCGTTTTAGTCTGTCCACTTAGTCTTTCCACTAGAGTCCGTCTACTTTAGTCTGTCCACTTTAGTCTTTCCACTATAATCTCCACTTTATTCTGTCCACTACAGTCTTTCCACTATAGTCTTTCCACTAGAGTCTGTCCACTTTAGTCTGTCCACTTCAGTCTTTCCACTATAGTCTGTCCAGTTTAGTCTTTCCACTTTAGTCTTTCCACTATAGTCTCCACTTTATTCTGTCCACTACAGTCTTTCCTCTATAGTCTTTCCACTATAGTCTGTCCACTTTAGTCTTTCCACTATTCTCTGTCCACTTTAGTCTTTCCACTATAGTCTTTAAATATCGTCTGTCCACTTTAGTCTTTCCACTTTAGTCTTTCCACCTTAGTCTGTCCACTTTAGTCTTTCCACTATAGTCTGTCCACTTTAGTCTTTCCACTATAGTCTGTCCACTTTAGTCTTTCCACTATTCTCTGTCCACTTTAGTCTTTCCACTTTAGTCTTTCCACTATAGTCTCCACTTTATTCTGTCCACTACAGTCTTTCCACTATAGTCTTTCCATTATAGTCTGTTCACAATAGTCTTTCCACTATTCTCTGTCCACTTTAGTCTTTCCACTATAGTCTCCACTTTATTCTGTCCACTACAGTCTTTCCACTATAGTCTTTCCACTAAAGTCTATCCACTTTAGTCTTTCCACTATTCTCTGTCAACTTTAGTCTTTCCACTATAGTCTCCACTTTATTCTGTCCACTTTAGTCTTTCCACTTTAGTCTTTCCACTATAGTCTCCACTTTATTCTGTCCACTATAGTCTTTCCACTATAGTCTTTCCACTATTCTCTGTCCACTTTAGTCTTTCCACTATAGTGGAAATATTCTGTTTATTCTGTCCACTACAGTCTTTCCACTTTAGTCTTTCCACTATTCTCTGTCAACTTTAGTCTTTCCACTTTAGTCTTTCCACTATAGTCTCCACTTTATTCTCTCCACTACAGTCTTTCCACTATAGTCTTTCCACTATAGTCTGTCTACTTTAGTCTTTCCACTATTCTCTGTCCACTTTAGTCTTTCCACTATAGTCTTTCCAATATAGTCTGTCCACTTTAGTCTTTCCACTTTAGTCTTTCCACCTTAGTCTGTCAACTTTAGTCTTTCCACTATAGTCTTTCCACTTTAGTCTTTCCACTATTCTCTATCCACTTTAGTCTTTCCACTTTAGTCTTTCCACTATAGTCTCCACTTTATTCTGTCCACTACAGTCTTTCCACTTTATTCTTTCCACTATTCTCTTTCAACTTTAGTCTTTCCACTTTAGTCTTTCCACTATAGTGTCCACTTTATTCTGTCCACTACAGTCTTTCCACTATAGTCTTTCCATTATAGTCTGTCCACTTTAGTCTTTCCACTATTCTCTGTCCACTTTAGTCTTTCCACTATAGTCTCCACTTTATTCTGTCCACTACAGTCTTTCCACTATAGTCTTTCCACTATAGTCTGTCCACTTTAGTCTTTCCACTTTAGTCTTTCCACCTTAGTCTGTCCAGTTTAGTCTTTCCACTATAGTCTGTCCACTTTAGTCTTTCCACTATAGTCTGTCCACTTTAGTCTTTCCACTATTCTCTGTCCACTTTAATCTTTCCACTTTAGTCTTTCCACTATAGTCTCCACTTTATTCTGTCCACTACAGTCTTTCCACTATAGTCTTTCCACTAAAGTCTATCCACTTTAGTCTTTCCACTATTCTCTGTCAACTTTAGTCTTTCCACTATAGTCTCCACTTTATTCTGTCCACTACAGTCTTTCCACTATAGTCTTTCCACTATAGTCTGTCCACTTTAGTCTTTCCACTTTAGTCTTTCCACTATAGTCTCCACTTTATTCTGTCCACTACAGTCTTTCCACTATAGTCTTTCCACTATAGTCTGTCCACTTTAGTCTTTCCACTATTCTCTGTCCACTTTAGTCTTTCCACTATAGTCTTTCCAATATAGTCTGTCCACTTTAGTCTTTCCACTTTAGTCTTTCCACCTTAGTCTGTCCACTTTAGTCTTTCCACTATAGTCTGTCCACTATAGTCTTTCCACTATTCTCTGTCCACTTTAGTCTTTCCACTATAGTCTCCACTTTATTCTGTCCACTACAGTCTTTCCACTATAGTCTTTCCACTATAGTCTGTCCACTGTAGTCTTTCCACTATCGTCTCCACTTTATTCTGTCCACTACAGTCTTTCCACTTTATTCTGTCCACTAAAGTCTTTCCACTATAGTCTTTCCACTAAAGTCTATCCACTTTAGTCTTTCCACTATTCTCTGTCAACTTTAGTCTTTCCACTTTAGTCTTTCCACTATAGTATCCACTTTATTCTGTCCACTACAGTCTTTCCACTATAGTCTTTCCATTATAGTCTGTCCACTTTGGTCTTTCCACTATTCTCTGTCCACTTTAGTCTTTCCACTTTAGTCTTTCCACTATAGTCTCCACTTTATTCTGTCCACTACAGTCTTTCCACTATAGTCTTTCCACTAAAGTCTATCCACTTTAGTCTTTCCACTATTCTCTGTCAACTTTAGTCTTTCCACTATAGTCTCCACTTTATTCTGTACACTACAGTCTTTCCACTATAGTCTTTAAATATAGTCTGTCCACTTTAGTCTTTCCACTTTAGTCTTTCCACCTTAGTCTGTCCACTTTAGTCTTTCCACTATAGTCTGTCCACTTTAGTCTTTCCACTATAGTCTGTCCACTTTAGTCTTTCCACTATTCTCTGTCCACTTTAGTCTTTCCACTTTAGTCTTTCCACTATAGTCTCCACTTTATTCTGTCCACTACAGTCTTTCCACTATAGTCTTTCCATTATAGTCTGTCCACTTTAGTCTTTCCACTATTCTCTGTCCACTTTAGTCTTTCCACTTTAGTCTTTCCACTATAGTCTCCACTTTATTCTGTCCACTACAGTCTTTCCACTTTAGTCTTTCCACTAAAGTCTATCCACTTTAGTCTTTCCACTATTCTCTGTCAACTTTTGTCTTTCCACTATAGTCTCCACTTTATTCTGTCCACTACAGTCTTTCCACTATAGTCTTTCCACTATAGTCTGTCCACTTTAGTCTTTCCACTTTAGTCTTTCCACTATAGTCTCCACTCTATTCTGTCCACTATAGTCTTTCCACTATAGTCTTTCCACTATTCTCTGTCCACTTCAGTCTTTCCACTATAGTCTCCACTTTATTCTGTCCACTACAGTCTTTCCACCATAGTCTTTCCACTATAGTCTGTCCAGTGTAGTCTTTCCACTATAGTCTCCACTTTATTCTGTCGACTACAGTCTTTCCACTATAGTCTTTCCACTAAAGTCTATCCACTTTAGTCTTTCCACTATTCTCTGTCAACTTTAGTCTTTCCACTTTAGTCTTTCCACTATAGTCTCCACTTTATTCTGTCCACTACAGTCTTTCCACTAGAGTCTTTCCACTATAGTCTGTCCACTTTAGTCTTTCCACTATTCTCTGTCCACTTTAGTCTTTCCACTATAGTCTTTAAATATAGTCTGTCCACTTTAGTCTTTCCACTTTAGTCTTTCCACCTTAGTCTGTCCACTTTAGTCTTTCCACTATAGTCTGTCCACTTTAGTCTTTCCACTATTCTCTGTCCACTTTAGTCTTTTCACTTTAGTGTTTCCACTATAGTCTCCACTTTCTTCTGTCCACTACAGTCTTTCCACTATTGTCTTTCCATTATAGTCTGTTCACTTTAGTCTTTCCACTATTCTGTGTCCACTTTAGTCTTTCCACTTTAGTCTTTCCACTCTAGTCTCCACTTTATTCTGTCCACTACAGTCTTTCCACTATAGTCTTTCCACTATAGTCTGTCCACTTTAGTCTTTCCACTTTAATCTTTCCACTATAGTCTGTCCACTTCAGTCTTTCCACTTTAGTCGTTCCGCTTTAGTCTGTCCAGTTAGTCTTTCCACTATAGTCTTTCCACTATAGTCTGTCCACTTTAGTCTTTCCACTTTAGTCTTTCCACTTTAGTCTGTCCACTTTAGTCTTTCCACTATAGTCTGTCCACTTTAGTCTTTCCACTTTAGTCTTTCCGCTTTAGTCTGTCCACTTAGTCTTTCCACTAGAGTCTGTCTACTTTAGTCTGTCCACTTTAGTCTTTCCACTATAATCTCCACTTTATTCTGTCCACTACAGTCTTTCCACTATAGTCTTTCCACTATAGTCTGTCCACTTTAGTCTTTCCACTTTAGTTTTTCCACTTTAGTCTGTCCACTTCAGTCTTTCCACTATAGTCTGTCCAGTTTAGTCTTTCCACTTTAGTCTTTCCACTATAGTCTCCACTTCATTCTGTCCACTACAGTCTTTCCACTATAGTCTGTCCACTTTAGTCTTTCCACTATTCTCTGTCCACTTTAGTCTTTCCACTATAGTCTTTAAATATAGTCTGTCCACTTTAGTCTTTCCACTTTAGTCTTTCCACCTTAGTCTGTCCACTTTAGTCTTTCCACTATAGTCTGTCCACTTTAGTCTTTCCACTATAGTTTGTCCACTTTAGTCTTTCCACTATTCTCTGTCCACTTTAGTCTTTCCACTTTAGTCTTTCCACTATAGTCTCCACTTTATTCTGTCCACTACAGTCTTTCCACTATAGTCTTTCCATTATAGTCTGTCCACTTTAGTCTTTCCACAATTCTCTGTCCACTTTAGTCTTTCCACTTTAGTCTTTCCACTATAGTCTCCACTTTATTCTGTCCACTAAAGTCTTTCCACTATAGTCTTTCCACTAAAGTCTATCCACTTTAGTCTTTCCACTATTCTCTGACAACTTTAGTCTTTCCACTATAGTCTCCACTTTATTCTGTCCACTACAGTCTTTCCACTATAGTCTTTCCACTATAGTCTGTCCACTTTAGTCTTTCCACTTTAGTCTTTCCACTATAGTCTCCACTTTATTCTTTCCACAACAGTCTTTCCACTTTAGTCTTTCCACTATTCTCTGTCAACTTTAGTCTTTCCACTTTAGTCTTTCCACTATAGTCTCCACTTTATTCTGTCCACTACAGTCTTTCCACTATAGTCTTTCCACTATAGTCTGTCCACTTTAGTCTTTCCACTATTCTCTGTCCACTTTAGTCTTTCCACTATAGTCTTTCCAATATAGTCTGTCCACTTTAGTCTTTCCACTTTAGTCTTTCCACCTTAGTCTGTCCACTTTAGTCTTTCCACTATAGTCTGTCCACTTTAGTCTTTCCACTATTCTCTGTCCACTTTAGTTTTTCCACTTTAGTCTTTCCACTATAGTCTGTCCACTTTAGTCTTTCCACTATTCTCTGTCCACTTTAGTCTTTCCACTTTAGTCTTTCCACTTTAGTCGTTCCGCTTTAGTCTGTCCAGTTAGTCTTTCCACTATAGTCTTTCCACTATAGTCTGTCCACTTTAGTCTTTCCACTTTAGTCTTTCCACTTTAGTCTGTCCACTTTAGTCTTTCCACTATAGTCTGTCCACTTTAGTCTTTCCACTTTAGTCTTTCCGCTTTAGTCTGTCCACTTAGTCTTTCCACTAGAGTCTGTCTACTTTAGTCTGTCCACTTTAGTCTTTCCACTATAATCTCCACTTTATTCTGTCCACTACAGTCTTTCCACTATAGTCTTTCCACTATAGTCTGTCCACTTTAGTCTTTCCACTTTAGTTTTTCCACTTTAGTCTGTCCACTTCAGTCTTTCCACTATAGTCTGTCCAGTTTAGTCTTTCCACTTTAGTCTTTCCACTATAGTCTCCACTTTATTCTGTCCACTACAGTCTTTCCACTATAGTCTTTCCACTATAGTCTGTCCACTTTTGTCTATCCACTATTCTCTGTCCACTTTAGTCTTTCCACTATAGTCTTTAAATATAGTCTGTCCACTTTAGTCTTTCCACTTTAGTCTTTCCACCTTAGTCTGTCCACTTTAGTCTTTCCACTATAGTCTGTCCACTTTGGTATTTCCACTATAGTCTGTCCACTTTAGTCTTTCCACTATTCTCTGTCCACTTTAGTCTTTCCACTTTAGTCTTTCCACTATAGTCTCCACTTTATTCTGTCCACTACAGTCTTTCCACTATAGTCTTTCCATTATAGTCTGTCCACTTTAGTCTTTCCACTATTCTCTGTCCACTTTAGTCTTTCCACTTTAGTCTTTCCACTATAGTCTCCACTTTATTCTGTCCACTAAAGTCTTTCCACTATAGTCTTTCCACTAAAGTCTATCCACTTTAGTCTTTCCACTATTCTCTGTCAACTTTAGTCTTTCCACTATAGTCTCCACTTTATTCTGTCCACTACAGTCTTTCCACTATAGTCTTTCCACTATAGTCTGTCCACTTTAGTCTTTCCACTTTAGTCTTTCCACTATAGTCTCCACTTTATTCTTTCCACTACAGTCTTTCCACTTTAGTCTTTCCACTATTCTCTGTCAACTTTAGTCTTTCCACTTTAGTCTTTCCACTATAGTCTCCACTTTATTCTGTCCACTACAGTCTTTCCACTATAGTCTTTCCACTATAGTCTGTCCACTTTAGTCTTTCCACTATTCTCTGTCCACTTTAGTCTTTCCACTATAGTCTTTCCAATATAGTCCGTCCACTTTAGTCTTTCCACTTTAGTCTTTCCACCTTAGTCTGTCCACTTTAGTTTTTCCATTATAGTCTGTCCACTTTAGTCTTTCCACTATTCTCTGTCCACTTTAGTCTTTCCACTTTAGTCTTTCCACTATAGTCTGTCCACTTTAGTCTTTCCACTATTCTCTGTCCACTTTAGTCTTTCCACTTTAGTCTTTCCACTATAGTCTCCACTTTCTTCTGTCCACTACAGTCTTTCCACTATTGTCTTTCCATTATAGTTTGTCCACTTTAGTCTTTCCACTATTCTGTGTCCACTTTAGTCTTTCCACTTTAGTCTTTCCACTATAGTCTCCACTTTATTCTGTCCACTACAGTCTTTCCACTATAGTCTTTCCACTATAGTCTGTCCACTTTAGTCTTTCCACTTTAATCTTTCCACTATAGTCTGTCCACTTTAGTCTTTCCACTTTAGTCGTTCCGCTTTAGTCTGTCCAGTTAGTCTTTCCACTATAGTCTTTCCACTATAGTCTGTCCACTTTAGTCTTTCCACTTTAGTCTTTCCACTTTAGTCTGTCCACTTTAGTCTTTCCACTATAGTCTGTCCACTTTAGTCTTTCCACTTTAGTCTTTCCGCTTTAGTCTGTCCACTTAGTCTTTCCACTAGAGTCTGTCTACTTTAGTCTGTCCACTTTAGTCTTTCCACAATAATCTCCACTTTATTCTGTCCACTACAGTCTTTCCACTATAGTCTTTCCACTATTCTCTGTCCACTTTAGTCTTTCCACTTTAGTCTTTCCGCTTTAGTCTGTCCACTTAGTCTTTCCACTAGAGTCTGTCTACTTTAGTCTGTCCACTTTAGTCTTTCCACTATAATCTCCACTTTATTCTGTCCACTTCAGTCTTTCCACTATAGTCTGTCCAGTTTAGTCTTTCCAATTTAGTCTTTCCACTATAGTCTCCACTTTATTCTGTCCACTACAGTCTTTCCACTATAGTCTTTCCACTATAGTCTGTCCACTTTAGTCTTTCCGCTATTCTCTGTCCACTTTAGTCTTTCCACTATAGTCTTTAAATATAGTCCGTCCACTTTAGACTTTCCACTTTAGTCTTTCCACCTTAGTCTGTCCACTTTAGTCTTTCCACTATAGTCTGTCCACTTTAGTCTTTCCACTATAGTCTGTCCACTTTAGTCTTACCACTATTCTCTGTCCACTTTAGTCTTTCCACTTTAGTCTTTCCACTATAGTCTCCACTTTATTCTGTCCACTACAGTCTTTCCACTATAGTCTTTCCATTATAGTCTGTCCACTTTAGTCTTTCCACTATTCTCTGTCCACTTTAGTCTTTCCACTTTAGTCTTTCCACTTTAGTCTTTCCACTAGAGTCTGTCCACTTTAGTCTTTCCACTATTCTCTGTCCACTTTAGTCTTTCCACTTCAGTCTTTCCACTATAGTCTGTCCAGTTTAGTCTTTCCAATTTAGTCTTTCCACTATAGTCTCCACTTTATTCTGTCCACTACAGTCTTTCCACTATAGTCTTTCCACTATAGTCTGTCCACTTTAGTCTTTCCGCTATATTCTGTCCACTTTAGTCTTTCCACTATAGTCTTTAAATATAGTCCGTCCACTTTAGACTTTCCACTTTAGTCTTTCCACCTTAGTCTGTCCACTTTAGTCTTTCCACTATAGTCTCCACTTTATTCTGTCCACTACAGTCTTTCCACTATAGTCTTTCCACTATAGTCTGTCCACTTTAGTCTTTCCACTTTAGTCTTTCCACTATAGTCTCCACTTTATTCTCTCCACTATAGTCTTTCCACTATAGTCTTTCCACTATTCTCTGTCCACTTTAGTCTTTCCACTATAGTCTCCACTTTATTCTGTCCACTACAGTCTTTCCACTATAGTCTTTCCACTATAGTCTGTCCACTGTAGTCTTTCCACTATAGTCTCCACTTTATTCTGTCCACTACAGTCTTTCCACTATAGTCTGTCCACTTTAGTCTTTCCACTATTCTCTGTCCACTTTAGTCTTTCCACTATAGTCTTTCCAATATAGTCTGTCCACTACAGTCTTTCCACTATAGTCTTTAAATATAGTCTGTCCACTTTAGTCTTTCCACTTTAGTCTTTCCACCTTAGTCTGTCCACTTTAGTCTTTCCACTATAGTCTGTCCACTTTAGTCTTTCCACTATAGTCTGTCCACTTTAGTCTTTCCACTATTCTCTGTCCACTTTAGTCTTTCCACTTTAGTCTTTCCACTATAGTCTCCACTTTATTCGGTCCACTACAGTCTTTCCACTATAGTCTTTCCATTATAGTCTGTCCACTTTAGTCTTTCCACTATTCTCTGTCCACTTTAGTCTTTCCACTTTAGTCTTTCCACTATAGTCTCCACTTTATTCTGTCCACTACAGTCTTTCCACTATAGTCTTTCCACTATAGTCTTTCCATTATAGTCTGTCCACTTTAGTCTTTCAACTATTCTCTGTCAACTTTAGTCTTTCCACTATTGTCTCCACTTTATTCTGTCCACTACAGTCTTTCCACTATAGTCTGTCCATTTTAGTCTTTCCACTTTAGTCTTTCCACTATAGTCTCCACTCTATTCTGTCCACTATAGTCTTTCCACTATAGTCTTTCCACTATTCTCTGTCCACTTTAGTCTTTCCACTATAGTCTCCAATTTATTCTGTCCACTAAAGTCTTTCCACCATAGTCTTTCCACTATAGTCTGTCCACTGTAGTCTTTCCACTATAGTCTCCACTTTATTCTGTCCACTACAGTCTTTCCACTATAGTCTTTCCACTAAAGTCTATCCACTTTAGTCTTTCCACTATTCTCTGTCAACTTTAGTCTTTCCACTTTAGTCTTTCCACTATAGTCTCCACTTTATTCTGTCCACTACAGTCTTTCCACTAGAGTCTTTCCACTATAGTCTGTCCACTTTAGTCTTTCCACTATTCTCTGTCCACTTTAGTCTTTCCACTATAGTCTTTAAATATAGTCTGTCCACTTTAGTCTCTCCACTTTAGTCTTTGCACCTTAGTCTGTCCACTTTAGTCTTTCCACTATAGTCTGTCCACTTTAGTCTTTCCACTATTCTCTGTCCACTTTAGTCTTTTCACTTTAGTGTTTCCACTATAGTCTCCACTTTCTTCTGTCCACTACAGTCTTTCCACTATTGTCTTTCCATTATAGTCTGTCCACTTTAGTCTTTCCACTATTCTCTGTCCACTTTAGTCTTTCCACTTTAGTCTTTCCACTATAGTCTCCACTTTATTCTGTCCACTACAGTCTTTCCACTATAGTCTTTCCACTATAGTCTGTCCACTTTAGTCTTTCCACTTTAATCTTTCCACTATAGTCTGTCCACTTTAGTCTTTCCACTATTCTCTGTCCACTTTAGTCTTTCCACTATAGTCTCCACTTTATTCTGTCCACTACAGTCTTTCCACTATAGTCTTTCCACTATAGTCTGTCCACTGTAGTCTTTCCACTATCGTCTCCACTTTATTCTGTCCACTTTAGTCTTTCCACTATAGTCTTTAAATATAGTCCGTCCACTTTAGACTTTCCACTTTAGTCTTTCCACCTTAGTCTGTCCACTTTAGTCTTTCCACTATAGTCTCCACTTTATTCTGTCCACTACAGTCTTTCCACTATAGTCTTTCCACTATAGTCTGTCCACTTTAGTCTTTCCACTTTAGTCTTTCCACTATAGTCTCCACTTTATTCTCTCCACTATAGTCTTTCCACTATAGTCTTTCCACTATTCTCTGTCCACTTTAGTCTTTCCACTATAGTCTCCACTTTATTCTGTCCACTACAGTCTTTCCACTATAGTCTTTCCACTATAGTCTGTCCACTGTAGTCTTTCCACTATAGTCTCCACTTTATTCTGTCCACTACAGTCTTTCCACTATAGTCTGTCCACTTTAGTCTTTCCACTATTCTCTGTCCACTTTAGTCTTTCCACTATAGTCTTTCCAATATAGTCTGTCCACTACAGTCTTTCCACTATAGTCTTTAAATATAGTCTGTCCACTTTAGTCTTTCCACTTTAGTCTTTCCACCTTAGTCTGTCCACTTTAGTCTTTCCACTATAGTCTGTCCACTTTAGTCTTTCCACTATAGTCTGTCCACTTTAGTCTTTCCACTATTCTCTGTCCACTTTAGTCTTTCCACTTTAGTCTTTCCACTATAGTCTCCACTTTATTCGGTCCACTACAGTCTTTCCACTATAGTCTTTCCATTATAGTCTGTCCACTTTAGTCTTTCCACTATTCTCTGTCCACTTTAGTCTTTCCACTTTAGTCTTTCCACTATAGTCTCCACTTTATTCTGTCCACTACAGTCTTTCCACTATAGTCTTTCCACTATAGTCTTTCCATTATAGTCTGTCCACTTTAGTCTTTCAACTATTCTCTGTCAACTTTAGTCTTTCCACTATTGTCTCCACTTTATTCTGTCCACTACAGTCTTTCCACTATAGTCTGTCCATTTTAGTCTTTCCACTTTAGTCTTTCCACTATAGTCTCCACTCTATTCTGTCCACTATAGTCTTTCCACTATAGTCTTTCCACTATTCTCTGTCCACTTTAGTCTTTCCACTATAGTCTCCAATTTATTCTGTCCACTAAAGTCTTTCCACCATAGTCTTTCCACTATAGTCTGTCCACTGTAGTCTTTCCACTATAGTCTCCACTTTATTCTGTCCACTACAGTCTTTCCACTATAGTCTTTCCACTAAAGTCTATCCACTTTAGTCTTTCCACTATTCTCTGTCAACTTTAGTCTTTCCACTTTAGTCTTTCCACTATAGTCTCCACTTTATTCTGTCCACTACAGTCTTTCCACTAGAGTCTTTCCACTATTCTCTGTCAACTTTAGTCTTTCCACTTTAGTCTTTCCACTATAGTATCCACTTTATTCTGTCCACTACAGTCTTTCCACTATAGTCTTTCCATTATAGTCTGTCCACTTTGGTCTTTCCACTATTCTCTGTCCACTTTAGTCTTTCCACTTTAGTCTTTCCACTATAGTCTCCACTTTATTCTGTCCACTACAGTCTTTCCACTTTATTCTGTCCACTAAAGTCTTTCCACTATAGTCTTTCCACTAAAGTCTATCCACTTTAGTCTTTCCACTATTCTCTGTCAACTTTAGTCTTTCCACTTTAGTCTTTCCACTATAGTATCCACTTTATTCTGTCCACTACAGTCTTTCCACTATAGTCTTTCCATTATAGTCTGTCCACTTTGGTCTTTCCACTATTCTCTGTCCACTTTAGTCTTTCCACTTTAGTCTTTCCACTATAGTCTCCACTTTATTCTGTCCACTACAGTCTTTCCACTATAGTCTTTCCACTAAAGTCTATCCACTTTAGTCTTTCCACTATTCTCTGTCAACTTTAGTCTTTCCACTATAGTCTCCACTTTATTCTGTACACTACAGTCTTTCCACTATAGTCTTTAAATATAGTCTGTCCACTTTAGTCTTTCCACTTTAGTCTTTCCACCTTAGTCTGTCCACTTTAGTCTTTCCACTATAGTCTGTCCACTTTAGTCTTTCCACTATAGTCTGTCCACTTTAGTCTTTCCACTATTCTCTGTCCACTTTAGTCTTTCCACTTTAGTCTTTCCACTATAGTCTCCACTTTATTCTGTCCACTACAGTCTTTCCACTATAGTCTTTCCATTATAGTCTGTCCACTTTAGTCTTTCCACTATTCTCTGTCCACTTTAGTCTTTCCACTTTAGTCTTTCCACTATAGTCTCCACTTTATTCTGTCCACTACAGTCTTTCCACTTTAGTCTTTCCACTAAAGTCTATCCACTTTAGTCTTTCCACTATTCTCTGTCAACTTTTGTCTTTCCACTATAGTCTCCACTTTATTCTGTCCACTACAGTCTTTCCACTATAGTCTTTCCACTATAGTCTGTCCACTTTAGTCTTTCCACTTTAGTCTTTCCACTATAGTCTCCACTCTATTCTGTCCACTATAGTCTTTCCACTATAGTCTTTCCACTATTCTCTGTCCACTTCAGTCTTTCCACTATAGTCTCCACTTTATTCTGTCCACTACAGTCTTTCCACCATAGTCTTTCCACTATAGTCTGTCCAGTGTAGTCTTTCCACTATAGTCTCCACTTTATTCTGTCGACTACAGTCTTTCCACTATAGTCTTTCCACTAAAGTCTATCCACTTTAGTCTTTCCACTATTCTCTGTCAACTTTAGTCTTTCCACTTTAGTCTTTCCACTATAGTCTCCACTTTATTCTGTCCACTACAGTCTTTCCACTAGAGTCTTTCCACTATAGTCTGTCCACTTTAGTCTTTCCACTATTCTCTGTCCACTTTAGTCTTTCCACTATAGTCTTTAAATATAGTCTGTCCACTTTAGTCTTTCCACTTTAGTCTTTCCACCTTAGTCTGTCCACTTTAGTCTTTCCACTATAGTCTGTCCACTTTAGTCTTTCCACTATTCTCTGTCCACTTTAGTCTTTTCACTTTAGTGTTTCCACTATAGTCTCCACTTTCTTCTGTCCACTACAGTCTTTCCACTATTGTCTTTCCATTATAGTCTGTTCACTTTAGTCTTTCCACTATTCTGTGTCCACTTTAGTCTTTCCACTTTAGTCTTTCCACTCTAGTCTCCACTTTATTCTGTCCACTACAGTCTTTCCACTATAGTCTTTCCACTATAGTCTGTCCACTTTAGTCTTTCCACTTTAATCTTTCCACTATAGTCTGTCCACTTCAGTCTTTCCACTTTAGTCGTTCCGCTTTAGTCTGTCCAGTTAGTCTTTCCACTATAGTCTTTCCACTATAGTCTGTCCACTTTAGTCTTTCCACTTTAGTCTTTCCACTTTAGTCTGTCCACTTTAGTCTTTCCACTATAGTCTGTCCACTTTAGTCTTTCCACTTTAGTCTTTCCGCTTTAGTCTGTCCACTTAGTCTTTCCACTAGAGTCTGTCTACTTTAGTCTGTCCACTTTAGTCTTTCCACTATAATCTCCACTTTATTCTGTCCACTACAGTCTTTCCACTATAGTCTTTCCACTATAGTCTGTCCACTTTAGTCTTTCCACTTTAGTTTTTCCACTTTAGTCTGTCCACTTCAGTCTTTCCACTATAGTCTGTCCAGTTTAGTCTTTCCACTTTAGTCTTTCCACTATAGTCTCCACTTCATTCTGTCCACTACAGTCTTTCCACTATAGTCTGTCCACTTTAGTCTTTCCACTATTCTCTGTCCACTTTAGTCTTTCCACTATAGTCTTTAAATATAGTCTGTCCACTTTAGTCTTTCCACTTTAGTCTTTCCACCTTAGTCTGTCCACTTTAGTCTTTCCACTATAGTCTGTCCACTTTAGTCTTTCCACTATAGTTTGTCCACTTTAGTCTTTCCACTATTCTCTGTCCACTTTAGTCTTTCCACTTTAGTCTTTCCACTATAGTCTCCACTTTATTCTGTCCACTACAGTCTTTCCACTATAGTCTTTCCATTATAGTCTGTCCACTTTAGTCTTTCCACAATTCTCTGTCCACTTTAGTCTTTCCACTTTAGTCTTTCCACTATAGTCTCCACTTTATTCTGTCCACTAAAGTCTTTCCACTATAGTCTTTCCACTAAAGTCTATCCACTTTAGTCTTTCCACTATTCTCTGACAACTTTAGTCTTTCCACTATAGTCTCCACTTTATTCTGTCCACTACAGTCTTTCCACTATAGTCTTTCCACTATAGTCTGTCCACTTTAGTCTTTCCACTTTAGTCTTTCCACTATAGTCTCCACTTTATTCTTTCCACAACAGTCTTTCCACTTTAGTCTTTCCACTATTCTCTGTCAACTTTAGTCTTTCCACTTTAGTCTTTCCACTATAGTCTCCACTTTATTCTGTCCACTACAGTCTTTCCACTATAGTCTTTCCACTATAGTCTGTCCACTTTAGTCTTTCCACTATTCTCTGTCCACTTTAGTCTTTCCACTATAGTCTTTCCAATATAGTCTGTCCACTTTAGTCTTTCCACTTTAGTCTTTCCACCTTAGTCTGTCCACTTTAGTCTTTCCACTATAGTCTGTCCACTTTAGTCTTTCCACTATTCTCTGTCCACTTTAGTTTTTCCACTTTAGTCTTTCCACTATAGTCTGTCCACTTTAGTCTTTCCACTATTCTCTGTCCACTTTAGTCTTTCCACTTTAGTCTTTCCACTTTAGTCGTTCCGCTTTAGTCTGTCCAGTTAGTCTTTCCACTATAGTCTTTCCACTATAGTCTGTCCACTTTAGTCTTTCCACTTTAGTCTTTCCACTTTAGTCTGTCCACTTTAGTCTTTCCACTATAGTCTGTCCACTTTAGTCTTTCCACTTTAGTCTTTCCGCTTTAGTCTGTCCACTTAGTCTTTCCACTAGAGTCTGTCTACTTTAGTCTGTCCACTTTAGTCTTTCCACTATAATCTCCACTTTATTCTGTCCACTACAGTCTTTCCACTATAGTCTTTCCACTATAGTCTGTCCACTTTAGTCTTTCCACTTTAGTTTTTCCACTTTAGTCTGTCCACTTCAGTCTTTCCACTATAGTCTGTCCAGTTTAGTCTTTCCACTTTAGTCTTTCCACTATAGTCTCCACTTTATTCTGTCCACTACAGTCTTTCCAGTTTAGTCTTTCCAATTTAGTCTTTCCACTATAGTCTCCACTTTATTCTGTCCACTACAGTCTTTCCACTATAGTCTTTCCACTATAGTCTGTCCACTTTAGTCTTTCCGCTATTCTCTGTCCACTTTAGTCTTTCCACTATAGTCTTTAAATATAGTCCGTCCACTTTAGACTTTCCACTTTAGTCTTTCCACCTTAGTCTGTCCACTTTAGTCTTTCCACTATAGTCTGTCCACTTTAGTCTTTCCACTATAGTCTGTCCACTTTAGTCTTACCACTATTCTCTGTCCACTTTAGTCTTTCCACTTTAGTCTTTCCACTATAGTCTCCACTTTATTCTGTCCACTACAGTCTTTCCACTATAGTCTTTCCATTATAGTCTGTCCACTTTAGTCTTTCCACTATTCTCTGTCCACTTTAGTCTTTCCACTTTAGTCTTTCCACTTTAGTCTTTCCACTTTAGTCTTTCCACTTTAATCTTTCCACTATAGTCTGTCCACTTCAGTCTTTCCACTTTAGTCGTTCCGCTTTAGTCTGTCCAGTTAGTCTTTCCACTATAGTCTTTCCACTATAGTCTGTCCACTTTAGTCTTTCCACTTTAGTCTTTCCACTTTAGTCTGTCCACTTTAGTCTTTCCACTATAGTCTGTCCACTTTAGTCTTTCCACTTTAGTCTTTCCGCTTTAGTCTGTCCACTTAGTCTTTCCACTAGAGTCTGTCTACTTTAGTCTGTCCACTTTAGTCTTTCCACTATAATCTCCACTTTATTCTGTCCACTACAGTCTTTCCACTATAGTCTTTCCACTATAGTCTGTCCACTTTAGTCTTTCCACTTTAGTTTTTCCACTTTAGTCTGTCCACTTCAGTCTTTCCACTATAGTCTGTCCAGTTTAGTCTTTCCACTTTAGTCTTTCCACTATAGTCTCCACTTCATTCTGTCCACTACAGTCTTTCCACTATAGTCTGTCCACTTTAGTCTTTCCACTATTCTCTGTCCACTTTAGTCTTTCCACTATAGTCTTTAAATATAGTCTGTCCACTTTAGTCTTTCCACTTTAGTCTTTCCACCTTAGTCTGTCCACTTTAGTCTTTCCACTATAGTCTGTCCACTTTAGTCTTTCCACTATAGTTTGTCCACTTTAGTCTTTCCACTATTCTCTGTCCACTTTAGTCTTTCCACTTTAGTCTTTCCACTATAGTCTCCACTTTATTCTGTCCACTACAGTCTTTCCACTATAGTCTTTCCATTATAGTCTGTCCACTTTAGTCTTTCCACAATTCTCTGTCCACTTTAGTCTTTCCACTTTAGTCTTTCCACTATAGTCTCCACTTTATTCTGTCCACTAAAGTCTTTCCACTATAGTCTTTCCACTAAAGTCTATCCACTTTAGTCTTTCCACTATTCTCTGACAACTTTAGTCTTTCCACTATAGTCTCCACTTTATTCTGTCCACTACAGTCTTTCCACTATAGTCTTTCCACTATAGTCTGTCCACTTTAGTCTTTCCACTTTAGTCTTTCCACTATAGTCTCCACTTTATTCTTTCCACAACAGTCTTTCCACTTTAGTCTTTCCACTATTCTCTGTCAACTTTAGTCTTTCCACTTTAGTCTTTCCACTATAGTCTCCACTTTATTCTGTCCACTACAGTCTTTCCACTATAGTCTTTCCACTATAGTCTGTCCACTTTAGTCTTTCCACTATTCTCTGTCCACTTTAGTCTTTCCACTATAGTCTTTCCAATATAGTCTGTCCACTTTAGTCTTTCCACTTTAGTCTTTCCACCTTAGTCTGTCCACTTTAGTCTTTCCACTATAGTCTGTCCACTTTAGTCTTTCCACTATTCTCTGTCCACTTTAGTTTTTCCACTTTAGTCTTTCCACTATAGTCTGTCCACTTTAGTCTTTCCACTATTCTCTGTCCACTTTAGTCTTTCCACTTTAGTCTTTCCACTTTAGTCGTTCCGCTTTAGTCTGTCCAGTTAGTCTTTCCACTATAGTCTTTCCACTATAGTCTGTCCACTTTAGTCTTTCCACTTTAGTCTTTCCACTTTAGTCTGTCCACTTTAGTCTTTCCACTATAGTCTGTCCACTTTAGTCTTTCCACTTTAGTCTTTCCGCTTTAGTCTGTCCACTTAGTCTTTCCACTAGAGTCTGTCTACTTTAGTCTGTCCACTTTAGTCTTTCCACTATAATCTCCACTTTATTCTGTCCACTACAGTCTTTCCACTATAGTCTTTCCACTATAGTCTGTCCACTTTAGTCTTTCCACTTTAGTTTTTCCACTTTAGTCTGTCCACTTCAGTCTTTCCACTATAGTCTGTCCAGTTTAGTCTTTCCACTTTAGTCTTTCCACTATAGTCTCCACTTTATTCTGTCCACTACAGTCTTTCCACTATAGTCTTTCCACTATAGTCTGTCCACTTTTGTCTTTCCACTATTCTCTGTCCACTTTAGTCTTTCCACTATAGTCTTTAAATATAGTCTGTCCACTTTAGTCTTTCCACTTTAGTCTTTCCACCTTAGTCTGTCCACTTTAGTCTTTCCACTATAGTCTGTCCACTTTGGTATTTCCACTATAGTCTGTCCACTTTAGTCTTTCCACTATTCTCTGTCCACTTTAGTCTTTCCACTTTAGTCTTTCCACTATAGTCTCCACTTTATTCTGTCCACTACAGTCTTTCCACTATAGTCTTTCCATTATAGTCTGTCCACTTTAGTCTTTCCACTATTCTCTGTCCACTTTAGTCTTTCCACTTTAGTCTTTCCACTATAGTCTCCACTTTATTCTGTCCACTAAAGTCTTTCCACTATGGTCTTTCCACTAAAGTCTATCCACTTTAGTCTTTCCACTATTCTCTGTCAACTTTAGTCTTTCCACTATAGTCTCCACTTTATTCTGTCCACTACAGTCTTTCCACTATAGTCTTTCCACTATAGTCTGTCCACTTTAGTCTTTCCACTTTAGTCTTTCCACTATAGTCTCCACTTTATTCTTTCCACTACAGTCTTTCCACTTTAGTCTTTCCACTATTCTCTGTCAACTTTAGTCTTTCCACTTTAGTCTTTCCACTATAGTCTCCACTTTATTCTGTCCACTACAGTCTTTCCACTATAGTCTTTCCACTATAGTCTGTCCACTTTAGTCTTTCCACTATTCTCTGTCCACTTTAGTCTTTCCACTATAGTCTTTCCAATATAGTCCGTCCACTTTAGTCTTTCCACTTTAGTCTTTCCACCTTAGTCTGTCCACTTTAGTTTTTCCATTATAGTCTGTCCACTTTAGTCTTTCCACTATTCTCTGTCCACTTTAGTCTTTCCACTTTAGTCTTTCCACTATAGTCTGTCCACTTTAGTCTTTCCACTATTCTCTGTCCACTTTAGTCTTTCCACTTTAGTCTTTCCACTATAGTCTCCACTTTCTTCTGTCCACTACAGTCTTTCCACTATTGTCTTTCCATTATAGTTTGTCCACTTTAGTCTTTCCACTATTCTGTGTCCACTTTAGTCTTTCCACTTTAGTCTTTCCACTATAGTCTCCACTTTATTCTGTCCACTACAGTCTTTCCACTATAGTCTTTCCACTATAGTCTGTCCACTTTAGTCTTTCCACTTTAATCTTTCCACTATAGTCTGTCCACTTTAGTCTTTCCACTTTAGTCGTTCCGCTTTAGTCTGTCCAGTTAGTCTTTCCACTATAGTCTTTCCACTATAGTCTGTCCACTTTAGTCTTTCCACTTTAGTCTTTCCACTTTAGTCTGTCCACTTTAGTCTTTCCACTATAGTCTGTCCACTTTAGTCTTTCCACTTTAGTCTTTCCGCTTTAGTCTGTCCACTTAGTCTTTCCACTAGAGTCTGTCTACTTTAGTCTGTCCACTTTAGTCTTTCCACAATAATCTCCACTTTATTCTGTCCACTACAGTCTTTCCACTATAGTCTTTCCACTATTCTCTGTCCACTTTAGTCTTTCCACTTTAGTCTTTCCGCTTTAGTCTGTCCACTTAGTCTTTCCACTAGAGTCTGTCTACTTTAGTCTGTCCACTTTAGTCTTTCCACTATAATCTCCACTTTATTCTGTCCACTTCAGTCTTTCCACTATAGTCTGTCCAGTTTAGTCTTTCCAATTTAGTCTTTCCACTATAGTCTCCACTTTATTCTGTCCACTACAGTCTTTCCACTATAGTCTTTCCACTATAGTCTGTCCACTTTAGTCTTTCCGCTATTCTCTGTCCACTTTAGTCTTTCCACTATAGTCTTTAAATATAGTCCGTCCACTTTAGACTTTCCACTTTAGTCTTTCCACCTTAGTCTGTCCACTTTAGTCTTTCCACTATAGTCTGTCCACTTTAGTCTTTCCACTATAGTCTGTCCACTTTAGTCTTACCACTATTCTCTGTCCACTTTAGTCTTTCCACTTTAGTCTTTCCACTATAGTCTCCACTTTATTCTGTCCACTACAGTCTTTCCACTATAGTCTTTCCATTATAGTCTGTCCACTTTAGTCTTTCCACTATTCTCTGTCCACTTTAGTCTTTCCACTTTAGTCTTTCCACTTTAGTCTTTCCACTAGAGTCTGTCCACTTTAGTCTTTCCACTATTCTCTGTCCACTTTAGTCTTTCCACTTCAGTCTTTCCACTATAGTCTGTCCAGTTTAGTCTTTCCAATTTAGTCTTTCCACTATAGTCTCCACTTTATTCTGTCCACTACAGTCTTTCCACTATAGTCTTTCCACTATAGTCTGTCCACTTTAGTCTTTCCGCTATATTCTGTCCACTTTAGTCTTTCCACTATAGTCTTTAAATATAGTCCGTCCACTTTAGACTTTCCACTTTAGTCTTTCCACCTTAGTCTGTCCACTTTAGTCTTTCCACTATAGTCTCCACTTTATTCTGTCCACTACAGTCTTTCCACTATAGTCTTTCCACTATAGTCTGTCCACTTTAGTCTTTCCACTTTAGTCTTTCCACTATAGTCTCCACTTTATTCTCTCCACTATAGTCTTTCCACTATAGTCTTTCCACTATTCTCTGTCCACTTTAGTCTTTCCACTATAGTCTCCACTTTATTCTGTCCACTACAGTCTTTCCACTATAGTCTTTCCACTATAGTCTGTCCACTGTAGTCTTTCCACTATAGTCTCCACTTTATTCTGTCCACTACAGTCTTTCCACTATAGTCTGTCCACTTTAGTCTTTCCACTATTCTCTGTCCACTTTAGTCTTTCCACTATAGTCTTTCCAATATAGTCTGTCCACTACAGTCTTTCCACTATAGTCTTTAAATATAGTCTGTCCACTTTAGTCTTTCCACTTTAGTCTTTCCACCTTAGTCTGTCCACTTTAGTCTTTCCACTATAGTCTGTCCACTTTAGTCTTTCCACTATAGTCTGTCCACTTTAGTCTTTCCACTATTCTCTGTCCACTTTAGTCTTTCCACTTTAGTCTTTCCACTATAGTCTCCACTTTATTCGGTCCACTACAGTCTTTCCACTATAGTCTTTCCATTATAGTCTGTCCACTTTAGTCTTTCCACTATTCTCTGTCCACTTTAGTCTTTCCACTTTAGTCTTTCCACTATAGTCTCCACTTTATTCTGTCCACTACAGTCTTTCCACTATAGTCTTTCCACTATAGTCTTTCCATTATAGTCTGTCCACTTTAGTCTTTCAACTATTCTCTGTCAACTTTAGTCTTTCCACTATTGTCTCCACTTTATTCTGTCCACTACAGTCTTTCCACTATAGTCTGTCCATTTTAGTCTTTCCACTTTAGTCTTTCCACTATAGTCTCCACTCTATTCTGTCCACTATAGTCTTTCCACTATAGTCTTTCCACTATTCTCTGTCCACTTTAGTCTTTCCACTATAGTCTCCAATTTATTCTGTCCACTAAAGTCTTTCCACCATAGTCTTTCCACTATAGTCTGTCCACTGTAGTCTTTCCACTATAGTCTCCACTTTATTCTGTCCACTACAGTCTTTCCACTATAGTCTTTCCACTAAAGTCTATCCACTTTAGTCTTTCCACTATTCTCTGTCAACTTTAGTCTTTCCACTTTAGTCTTTCCACTATAGTCTCCACTTTATTCTGTCCACTACAGTCTTTCCACTAGAGTCTTTCCACTATAGTCTGTCCACTTTAGTCTTTCCACTATTCTCTGTCCACTTTAGTCTTTCCACTATAGTCTTTAAATATAGTCTGTCCACTTTAGTCTCTCCACTTTAGTCTTTGCACCTTAGTCTGTCCACTTTAGTCTTTCCACTATAGTCTGTCCACTTTAGTCTTTCCACTATTCTCTGTCCACTTTAGTCTTTTCACTTTAGTGTTTCCACTATAGTCTCCACTTTCTTCTGTCCACTACAGTCTTTCCACTATTGTCTTTCCATTATAGTCTGTCCACTTTAGTCTTTCCACTATTCTCTGTCCACTTTAGTCTTTCCACTTTAGTCTTTCCACTATAGTCTCCACTTTATTCTGTCCACTACAGTCTTTCCACTATAGTCTTTCCACTATAGTCTGTCCACTTTAGTCTTTCCACTTTAATCTTTCCACTATAGTCTGTCCACTTTAGTCTTTCCACTTTAGTCTTTCCGCTTTAGTCTGTCCAGTTAGTCTTTCCACTATAGTCTTTCCACTATCGTCTGTCCACTTTAGTCTTTCCACTTTAGTCTTTCCACTTTAGTCTGTCCACTTTAGTCTTTCCACTATAGTCTGTCCACTTTAGTCTTTCCACTTTAGTCTTTCCGCTTTAGTCTGTCCACTTAGTCTTTCCACTAGAGTCTGTCTACTTTAGTCTGTCCACTTTAGTCTTTCCACTATAATCTCCACTTTATTCTGTCCACTACAGTCTTTCCACTATAGTCTGTCCACTTTAGTCTTTCCACTTTAGTTTTTCCACTTTAGTCTGTCCACTTCAGTCTTTCCACTATAGTCTGTCCAGTTTAGTCTTTCCACTTTAGTCTTTCCACTATAGTCTCCACTTTATTCTGTCCACTACAGTCTTTCCACTATAGTCTTTCCACTATAGTCTGTCCACTTTAGTCTTTCCACTATTCTCTGTCCACTTTAGTCTTTCCACTATAGTCTTTAAATATAGTCTGTCCACTTTAGTCTTTCCACTTTAGTCTTTCCACCTTAGTCTGTCCACTTTAGTCTTTCCACTATAGTCTGTCCACTTTAGTCTTTCCACTATAGTCTGTCCAGTTTAGTCTTTCCACTATTCTCTGTCCACTTTAGTATTTCCACTTTAGTCTTTCCACTATAGTCTCCACTTTATTCTGTCCACTACAGTCTATCCACTATAGTCTTTCCATTATAGTCTGTCCACTTTAGTCTTTCCACTATTCTCTGTCCACTTTAGTCTTTCCACTTTAGTCTTTCCACTATAGTCTCCACTTTATTCTGTCCACTACAGTCTTTCCACTATAGTCTTTCCACTAAAGTCTATCCACTTTAGTCTTTCCACTATTCTCTGTCAACTTTAGTCTTTCCACTATAGTCTCCACTTTATTCTGTCCACTACAGTCTTTCCACGATAGTCTTTCCACTATAGTCTGTCCACTTTAGTCTTTCCACTTTAGTCTTTCCACTATAGTCTTTCCACTATAGTCTGTCCACTTTAGTCTTTCCACTATTCTCTGTCCACTTTAGTCTTTCCACTATAGTCTTTAAATATAGTCTGTCCACTTTAGTCTTTCCACTTTAGTCTTTCCAATATAGTCTGTCCACTACAGTCTTTCCACTATAGTCTTTAAATATAGTCTGTCCACTTTAGTCTTTCCACTTTAGTCTTTCCACCTTAGTCTGTCCACTTTAGTCTTTCCACTATTCTGTGTCCACTTTAGTCTTTCCACTTTAGTCTTTCCACTATAGTTTCCACTTTATTCTGTCCACTACAGTCTTTCCACTATAGTCTTTCCACTATAGTCTTTCCACTATAGTCTGTCCACTTTAGTCTTTCCACTTTAGTCTTTCCACTTTAGTCTGTCCACTTTAGTCTTTCCACTATAGTCTGTCCACTTTAGTCTTTCCACTTTAGTCTTTCCGCTTTAGTCTGTCCACTTAGTCTTTCCACTAGAGTCTGTCTACTTTAGTCTGTCCACTTTAGTCTTTCCACAATAATCTCCACTTTATTCTGTCCACTACAGTCTTTCCACTATAGTCTTTCCACTATTCTCTGTCCACTTTAGTCTTTCCACTTTAGTCTTTCCGCTTTAGTCTGTCCACTTAGTCTTTCCACTAGAGTCTGTCTACTTTAGTCTGTCCACTTTAGTCTTTCCACTATAATCTCCACTTTAGTCTGTCCACTTCAGTCTTTCCACTATAGTCTGTCCAGTTTAGTCTTTCCAATTTAGTCTTTCCACTATAGTCTCCACTTTATTCTGTCCACTACAGTCTTTCCACTATAGTCTTTCCACTATAGTCTGTCCACTTTAGTCTTTCCGCTATTCTCTGTCCACTTTAGTCTTTCCACTATAGTCTTTAAATATAGTCCGTCCACTTTAGACTTTCCACTTTAGTCTTTCCACCTTAGTCTGTCCACTTTAGTCTTTCCACTATAGTCTGTCCACTTTAGTCTTTCCACTATAGTCTGTCCACTTTAGTCTTACCACTATTCTCTGTCCACTTTAGTCTTTCCACTTTAGTCTTTCCACTATAGTCTCCACTTTATTCTGTCCACTACAGTCTTTCCACTATAGTCTTTCCATTATAGTCTGTCCACTTTAGTGTTTCCACTATTCTCTGTCCACTTTAGTCTTTCCACTTTAGTCTTTCCACTTTAGTCTTTCCACTAGAGTCTGTCCACTTTAGTCTTTCCACTATTCTCTGTCCACTTTAGTCTTTCCACTTTAGTCTTTCCACTATAGTCTCCACTTTATTCTGTCCACTACAGTCTTTCCACTATAGTCTTTCCACTATAGTCTGTCCACTTTAGTCTTTCCACTTTAGTCTTTCCACTATAGTCTCCACTTTATTCTCTCCACTATAGTCTTTCCACTATAGTCTTTCCACTATTCTCTGTCCACTTTAGTCTTTCCACTATAGTCTTTCCACTATAGTCTGTCCACTGTAGTCTTTCCACTATAGTCTCCACTTTATTCTGTCCACTACAGTCTTTCCACTTTAGTCTTTCCACTATTCTCTGTCAACTTTAGTCTTTCCACTTTAGTCTTTCCACTATAGTCTCCACTTTATTCTGTCCACTACAGTCTTTCCACTATAGTCTGTCCACTTTAGTCTTTCCACTATTCTCTGTCCACTTTAGTCTTTCCACTATAGTCTTTCCAATATAGTCTGTCCACTACAGTCTTTCCACTATAGTCTTTAAATATAGTCTGTCCACTTTAGTCTTTCCACTTTAGTCTTTCCACCTTAGTCTGTCCACTTTAGTCTTTCCACTATAGTCTGTCCACTTTAGTCTTTCCACTATAGTCTGTCCACTTTAGTCTTTCCACTATTCTCTGTCCACTTTAGTCTTTCCACTTTAGTCTTTCCACTATAGTCTCCACTTTATTAGGTCCACTACAGTCTTTCCACTATAGTCTTTCCATTATAGTCTGTCCACTTTAGTCTTTCCACTATTCTCTGTCCACTTTAGTCTTTCCACTTTAGTCTTTCCACTATAGTCTCCACTTTATTCTGTCCACTACAGTCTTTCCACTATAGTCTTTCCACTAAAGTCTATCCACTTTAGTCTTTCAACTATTCTCTGTCAACTTTAGTCTTTCCACTATTGTCTCCACTTTATTCTGTCCACTACAGTCTTTCCACTATAGTCTGTCCATTTTAGTCTTTCCACTTTAGTCTTTCCACTATAGTCTCCACTCTATTCTGTCCACTATAGTCTTTCCACTATAGTCTTTCCACTATTCTCTGTCCACTTTAGTCTTTCCACTATAGTCTCCAATTTATTCTGTCCACTGAAGTCTTTCCACCATAGTCTTTCCACTATAGTCTGTCCACTGTAGTCTTTCCACTATAGTCTCCACTTTATTCTGTCCACTACAGTCTTTCCACTATAGTCTTTCCACTAAAGTCTATCCACTTTAGTCTTTCCACTATTCTCTGTCAACTTTAGTCTTTCCACTTTAGTCTTTCCACTATAGTCTCCACTTTATTCTGTCCACTACAGTCTTTCCACTAGAGTCTTTCCACTATAGTCTGTCCACTTTAGTCTTTCCACTATTCTCTGTCCACTTTAGTCTTTCCACTATAGTCTTTAAATATAGTCTGTCCACTTTAGTCTCTCCACTTTAGTCTTTCCACCTTAGTCTGTCCACTTTAGTCTTTCCACTATAGTCTGTCCACTTTAGTCTTTCCACTATTCTCTGTCCACTTTAGTCTTTTCACTTTAGTGTTTCCACTATAGTCTCCACTTTCTTCTGTCCACTACAGTCTTTCCACTATTGTCTTTCCATTATAGTCTGTCCACTTTAGTCTTTCCACTATTCTCTGTCCACTTTAGTCTTTCCACTTTAGTCTTTCCACTATAGTCTCCACTTTATTCTGTCCACGACAGTCTTTCCACTATAGTATTTCCACTATAGTCTGTCCACTTTAGTCTTTCCACTTTAATCTTTCCACTATAGTCTGTCCACTTTAGTCTTTCCACTTTAGTCTTTCCGCTTTAGTCTGTCCAGTTAGTCTTTCCACTATAGTCTTTCCACTATCGTCTGTCCACTTTAGTCTTTCCACTTTAGTCTTTCCACTTTAGTCTGTCCACTTTAGTCTTTCCACTATAGTCTGTCCACTTTAGTCTTTCCACTTTAGTCTTTCCGCTTTAGTCTGTCCACTTAGTCTTTCCACTAGAGTCTGTCTACTTTAGTCTGTCCACTTTAGTCTTTCCACTATAATCTCCACTTTATTCTGTCCACTACAGTCTTTCCACTATAGTCTGTCCACTTTAGTCTTTCCACTTTAGTTTTTCCACTTTAGTCTGTCCACTTCAGTCTTTCCACTATAGTCTGTCCAGTTTAGTCTTTCCACTTTAGTCTTTCCACTATAGTCTCCACTTTATTCTGTCCACTACAGTCTTTCCACTATAGTCTTTCCACTATAGTCTGTCCACTTTAGTCTTTCCACTATTCTCTGTCCACTTTAGTCTTTCCACTATAGTCTTTAAATATAGTCTGTCCACTTTAGTCTTTCCACTTTAGTCTTTCCACCTTAGTCTGTCCACTTTAGTCTTTCCACTATAGTCTGTCCACTTTAGTCTTTCCACTATAGTCTGTCCAGTTTAGTCTTTCCACTATTCTCTGTCCACTTTAGTATTTCCACTTTAGTCTTTCCACTATAGTCTCCACTTTATTCTGTCCACTACAGTCTATCCACTATAGTCTTTCCATTATAGTCTGTCCACTTTAGTCTTTCCACTATTCTCTGTCCACTTTAGTCTTTCCACTATAGTCTCCACTTTATTCTGTCCACTACAGTCTTTCCACTATAGTCTTTCCACTAAAGTCTATCCACTTTAGTCTTTCCACTATTCTCTGTCAACTTTAGTCTTTCCACTATAGTCTCCACTTTATTCTGTCCACTACAGTCTTTCCACGATAGTCTTTCCACTATAGTCTGTCCACTTTAGTCTTTCCACTTTAGTCTTTCCACTATAGTCTTTCCACTATAGTCTGTCCACTTTAGTCTTTCCACTATTCTCTGTCCACTTTAGTCTTTCCACTATAGTCTTTAAATATAGTCTGTCCACTTTAGTCTTTCCACTTTAGTCTTTCCACCTTAGTCTGTCCACTTTAGTCTTTCCACTATAGTCTGTCCACTTTAGTCTTTCCACTATTCTCTGTCCACTTTAGTCTTTTCACTTTAGTGTTTCCACTATAGTCTCCACTTTCTTCTGTCCACTACAGTCTTTCCACTATTGTCTTTCCATTATAGTCTGTCCACTTTAGTCTTTCCACTATTCTGTGTCCACTTTAGTCTTTCCACTTTAGTCTTTCCACTATAGTTTCCACTTTATTCTGTCCACTACAGTCTTTCCACTATAGTCTTTCCACTATAGTCCGTCCACTTTAGTCTTTCCACTTTAATCTTTCCACTATAGTCTGTCCGCTTTAGTCTTTCCACTTTAGTCTTTCCGCTTTAGTCTGTCCAGTTAGTCTTTCCACTAAAGTCTTTCCACTATAGTCTGTCCACTTTAGTCTTTCCACTTTAGTCTTTCCACTTTAGTCTGTCCACTTTAGTCTTTCCACTATAGTCTGTCCACTTTAGTCTTTCCACTTTAGTCTTTCCGCTTTAGTCTGTCCACTTAGTCTTTTCACTAGAGTCTGTCTACTTTAGTCTGTCCACTTTAGTCTTTCCACTATAATCTCCACTTTATTCTGTCCACTACAGTCTTTCCACGATAGTCTTTCCACTATAGTCTGTCCACTTTAGTCTTTCCACTTTAGTCTTTCCACTATAGTCTTTCCACTATAGTCTGTCCACTTTAGTCTTTCCACTATTCTCTGTCCACTTTAGTCTTTCCACTATAGTCTTTAAATATAGTCTGTCCACTTTAGTCTTTCCACTTTAGTCTTTCCACTATAGTCTGTCCACTTTAGTCTTACCACTATTCTCTGTCCACTTTAGTCTTTCCACTTTAGTCTTTCCACTATAGTCTCCACTTTATTCTGTCCACTACAGTCTTTCCACTATAGTCTTTCCATTATAGTCTGTCCACTTTAGTCTTTCCACTATTCTCTGTCCACTTTAGTCTTTCCACTTTAGTCTTTCCACTAGAGTCTGTCCACTTTAGTCTTTCCACTATTCTCTGTCCACTTTAGTCTTTCCACTATAGTCTCCACTTTATTCTGTCCACTACAGTCTTTCCACTATAGTCTTTCCACTATAGTCTGTCCACTTTAGTCTTTCCACTTTAGTCTTTCCACTATAGTCTCCACTTTATTCTCTCCACTATAGTCTTTCCACTATAGTCTTTCCACTATTCTCTGTCCACTTTAGTCTTTCCACTATAGTCTCCACTTTATTCTGTCCACTACAGTCTTTCCACTATAGTCTTTCCACTATAGTCTGTCCACTGTAGTCTTTCCACTATAGTCTCCACTTTATTCTGTCCACTACAGTCTTTCCACTTTAGTCTTTCCACTATTCTCTGTCAACTTTAGTCTTTCCACTTTAGTCTTTCCACTATAGTCTCCACTTTATTCTGTCCACTACAGTCTTTCCACTATAGTCTGTCCACTTTAGTCTTTCCACTATTCTCTGTCCACTTTAGTCTTTCCACTATAGTCTTTCCAATATAGTCTGTCCACTACAGTCTTTCCACTATAGTCTTTAAATATAGTCTGTCCACTTTAGTCTTTCCACTTTAGTCTTTCCACCTTAGTCTGTCCACTTTAGTCTTTCCACTATAGTCTGTCCACTTTAGTCTTTCCACTATAGTCTGTCCACTTTAGTCTTTCCACTATTCTCTGTCCACTTTAGTCTTTCCACTTTAGTCTTTCCACTATAGTCTCCACTTTATTCGGTCCACTACAGTCTTTCCACTATAGTCTTTCCATTATAGTCTGTCCACTTTAGTCTTTCCACTATTCTCTGTCCACTTTAGTCTTTCCACTTTAGTCTTTCCACTATAGTCTCCACTTTATTCTGTCCACTACAGTCTTTCCACTATAGTCTTTCCACTAAATTCTATCCACTTTAGTCTTTCAACTATTCTCTGTCAACTTTAGTCTTTCCACTATAGTCTCCACTTTATTCTGTCCACTACAGTCTTTCCACTATAGTCTGTCCATTTTAGTCTTTCCACTTTAGTCTTTCCACTATAGTCTCCACTCTATTCTATCCACTATAGTCTTTCCACTATAGTCTTCCACTATTCTCTGTCCACTTTAGTCTTTCCACTATAGTCTCCAATTTATTCTGTCCACTAAAGTCTTTCCACCATAGTCTTTCCACTATAGTCTGTCCACTGTAGTCTTTCCACTATAGTCTCCACTTTATTCTGTCCACTACAGTCTTTCCACTATAGTCTTTCCACTAAAGTCTATCCACTTTAGTCTTTCCACTATTCTCTGTCAACTTTAGTCTTTCCACTTTAGTCTTTCCACTATAGTCTCCACTTTATTCTGTCCACTACAGTCTTTCCACTAGAGTCTTTCCACTATAGTCTTTCCACTATTCTCTGTCCACTTTAGTCTTTCCACTATAGTCTTTAAATATAGTCTGTCCACTTTAGTCTCTCCACTTTAGTCTTTCCACCTTAGTCTGTCCACTTTAGTCTTTCCACTATAGTCTGTCCACTTTAGTCTTTCCACTATTCTCTGTCCACTTTAGTCTTTTCACTTTAGTGTTTCCACTATAGTCTCCACTTTCTTCTGTCCACTACAGTCTTTCCACTATTGTCTTTCCATTATAGTCTGTCCACTATAGTCTGTCCACTTTAGTCTTTCCACTTTAGTCTTTCCACTTTAGTCTGTCCACTTTAGTCTTTCCACTATAGTCTGTCCACTTTAGTCTTTCCACTTTAGTCTTTCCGCTTTAGTCTGTCCACTTAGTCTTTCCACTAGAGTCTGTCTACTTTAGTCTGTCCACTTTAGTCTTTCCACAATAATCTCCACTTTATTCTGTCCACTACAGTCTTTCCACTATAGTCTTTCCACTATTCTCTGTCCACTTTAGTCTTTCCACTTTAGTCTTTCCGCTTTAGTCTGTCCACTTAGTCTTTCCACTAGAGTCTGTCTACTTTAGTCTGTCCACTTTAGTCTTTCCACTATAATCTCCACTTTAGTCTGTCCACTTCAGTCTTTCCACTATAGTCTGTCCAGTTTAGTCTTTCCAATTTAGTCTTTCCACTATAGTCTCCACTTTATTCTGTCCACTACAGTCTTTCCACTATAGTCTTTCCACTATAGTCTGTCCACTTTAGTCTTTCCGCTATTCTCTGTCCACTTTAGTCTTTCCACTATAGTCTTTAAATATAGTCCGTCCACTTTAGACTTTCCACTTTAGTCTTTCCACCTTAGTCTGTCCACTTTAGTCTTTCCACTATAGTCTGTCCACTTTAGTCTTTCCACTATAGTCTGTCCACTTTAGTCTTACCACTATTCTCTGTCCACTTTAGTCTTTCCACTTTAGTCTTTCCACTATAGTCTCCACTTTATTCTGTCCACTACAGTCTTTCCACTATAGTCTTTCCATTATAGTCTGTCCACTTTAGTGTTTCCACTATTCTCTGTCCACTTTAGTCTTTCCACTTTAGTCTTTCCACTTTAGTCTTTCCACTAGAGTCTGTCCACTTTAGTCTTTCCACTATTCTCTGTCCACTTTAGTCTTTCCACTTTAGTCTTTCCACTATAGTCTCCACTTTATTCTGTCCACTACAGTCTTTCCACTATAGTCTTTCCACTATAGTCTGTCCACTTTAGTCTTTCCACTTTAGTCTTTCCACTATAGTCTCCACTTTATTCTCTCCACTATAGTCTTTCCACTATAGTCTTTCCACTATTCTCTGTCCACTTTAGTCTTTCCACTATAGTCTTTCCACTATAGTCTGTCCACTGTAGTCTTTCCACTATAGTCTCCACTTTATTCTGTCCACTACAGTCTTTCCACTTTAGTCTTTCCACTATTCTCTGTCAACTTTAGTCTTTCCACTTTAGTCTTTCCACTATAGTCTCCACTTTATTCTGTCCACTACAGTCTTTCCACTATAGTCTGTCCACTTTAGTCTTTCCACTATTCTCTGTCCACTTTAGTCTTTCCACTATAGTCTTTCCAATATAGTCTGTCCACTACAGTCTTTCCACTATAGTCTTTAAATATAGTCTGTCCACTTTAGTCTTTCCACTTTAGTCTTTCCACCTTAGTCTGTCCACTTTAGTCTTTCCACTATAGTCTGTCCACTTTAGTCTTTCCACTATAGTCTGTCCACTTTAGTCTTTCCACTATTCTCTGTCCACTTTAGTCTTTCCACTTTAGTCTTTCCACTATAGTCTCCACTTTATTCGGTCCACTACAGTCTTTCCACTATAGTCTTTCCATTATAGTCTGTCCACTTTAGTCTTTCCACTATTCTCTGTCCACTTTAGTCTTTCCACTTTAGTCTTTCCACTATAGTCTCCACTTTATTCTGTCCACTACAGTCTTTCCACTATAGTCTTTCCACTAAAGTCTATCCACTTTAGTCTTTCAACTATTCTCTGTCAACTTTAGTCTTTCCACTATTGTCTCCACTTTATTCTGTCCACTACAGTCTTTCCACTATAGTCTGTCCATTTTAGTCTTTCCACTTTAGTCTTTCCACTATAGTCTCCACTCTATTCTGTCCACTATAGTCTTTCCACTATAGTCTTTCCACTATTCTCTGTCCACTTTAGTCTTTCCACTATAGTCTCCAATTTATTCTGTCCACTAAAGTCTTTCCACCATAGTCTTTCCACTATAGTCTGTCCACTGTAGTCTTTCCACTATAGTCTCCACTTTATTCTGTCCACTACAGTCTTTCCACTATAGTCTTTCCACTAAAGTCTATCCACTTTAGTCTTTCCACTATTCTCTGTCAACTTTAGTCTTTCCACTTTAGTCTTTCCACTATAGTCTCCACTTTATTCTGTCCACTACAGTCTTTCCACTAGAGTCTTTCCACTATAGTCTGTCCACTTTAGTCTTTCCACTATTCTCTGTCCACTTTAGTCTTTCCACTATAGTCTTTAAATATAGTCTGTCCACTTTAGTCTCTCCACTTTAGTCTTTCCACCTTAGTCTGTCCACTTTAGTCTTTCCACTATAGTCTGTCCACTTTAGTCTTTCCACTATTCTCTGTCCACTTTAGTCTTTTCACTTTAGTGTTTCCACTATAGTCTCCACTTTCTTCTGTCCACTACAGTCTTTCCACTATTGTCTTTCCATTATAGTCTGTCCACTTTAGTCTTTCCACTATTCTCTGTCCACTTTAGTCTTTCCACTATAGTCTCCACTTTATTCTGTCCACGACAGTCTTTCCACTATAGTCTTTCCACTATAGTCTGTCCACTTTAGTCTTTCCACTTTAATCTTTCCACTATAGTCTGTCCACTTTAGTCTTTCCACTTTAGTCTTTCCGCTTTAGTCTGTCCAGTTAGTCTTTCCACTATAGTCTTTCCACCATCGTCTGTCCACTTTAGTCTTTCCACTTTAGTCTTTCCACTTTAGTCTGTCCACTTTAGTCTTTCCACTATAGTCTGTCCACTTTAGTCTTTCCACTTTAGTCTTTCCGCTTTAGTCTGTCCACTTAGTCTTTCCACTAGAGTCTGTCTACTTTAGTCTGTCCACTTTAGTCTTTCCACTATAATCTCCACTTTATTCTGTCCACTACAGTCTTTCCACTATAGTCTGTCCACTTTAGTCTTTCCACTTTAGTTTTTCCACTTTAGTCTGTCCACTTCAGTCTTTCCACTATAGTCTGTCCAGTTTAGTCTTTCCACTTTAGTCTTTCCACTATAGTCTCAACTTTATTCTGTCCACTACAGTCTTTCCACTATAGTCTTTCCACTATAGTCCGTCCACTTTAGTCTTTCCACTATTCTCTGTCCACTTTAGTCTTTCCACTATAGTCTTTAAATATAGTCTGTCCACTTTAGTCTTTCCACTTTAGTCTTTCCACCTTAGTCTGTCCACTTTAGTCTTTCCACTATAGTCTGTCCACTTTAGTCTTTCCACTATAGTCTGTCCAGTTTAGTCTTTCCACTATTCTCTGTCCACTTTAGTATTTCCACTTTAGTCTTTCCACTATAGTCTCCACTTTATTCTGTCCACTACAGTCTATCCACTATAGTCTTTCCATTATAGTCTGTCCACTTTAGTCTTTCCACTATTCTCTGTCCACTTTAGTCTTTCCACTATAGTCTCCACTTTATTCTGTCCACTACAGTCTTTCCACTATAGTCTTTCCACTAAAGTCTATCCACTTTAGTCTTTCCACTATTCTCTGTCAACTTTAGTCTTTCCACTATAGTCTCCACTTTATTCTGTCCACTACAGTCTTTCCACGATAGTCTTTCCACTATAGTCTGTCCACTTTAGTCTTTCCACTTTAGTCTTTCCACTATAGTCTTTCCACTATAGTCTGTCCACTTTAGTCTTTCCACTATTCTCTGTCCACTTTAGTCTTTCCACTATAGTCTTTAAATATAGTCTGTCCACTTTAGTCTTTCCACTTTAGTCTTTCCACCTTAGTCTGTCCACTTTAGTCTTTCCACTATAGTCTGTCCACTTTAGTCTTTCCACTATTCTCTGTCCACTTTAGTCTTTTCACTTTAGTGTTTCCACTATAGTCTCCACTTTCTTCTGTCCACTACAGTCTTTCCACTATTGTCTTTCCATTATAGTCTGTCCACTTTAGTCTTTCCACTATTCTGTGTCCACTTTAGTCTTTCCACTTTAGTCTTTCCACTATAGTTTCCACTTTATTCTGTCCACTACAGTCTTTCCACTATAGTCTTTCCACTATAGTCCGTCCACTTTAGTCTTTCCACTTTAATCTTTCCACTATAGTCTGTCCGCTTTAGTCTTTCCACTTTAGTCTTTCCGCTTTAGTCTGTCCAGTTAGTCTTTCCACTAAAGTCTTTCCACTATAGTCTGTCCACTTTAGTCTTTCCACTTTAGTCTTTCCACTTTAGTCTGTCCACTTTAGTCTTTCCACTATAGTCTGTCCACTTTAGTCTTTCCACTTTAGTCTTTCCGCTTTAGTCTGTCCACTTAGTCTTTTCACTAGAGTCTGTCTACTTTAGTCTGTCCACTTTAGTCTTTCCACTATAATCTCCACTTTATTCTGTCCACTACAGTCTTTCCACGATAGTCTTTCCACTATAGTCTGTCCACTTTAGTCTTTCCACTTTAGTCTTTCCACTATAGTCTTTCCACTATAGTCTGTCCACTTTAGTCTTTCCACTATTCTCTGTCCACTTTAGTCTTTCCACTATAGTCTTTAAATATAGTCTGTCCACTTTAGTCTTTCCACTTTAGTCTTTCCACTATAGTCTGTCCACTTTAGTCTTACCACTATTCTCTGTCCACTTTAGTCTTTCCACTTTAGTCTTTCCACTATAGTCTCCACTTTATTCTGTCCACTACAGTCTTTCCACTATAGTCTTTCCATTATAGTCTGTCCACTTTAGTCTTTCCACTATTCTCTGTCCACTTTAGTCTTTCCACTTTAGTCTTTCCACTAGAGTCTGTCCACTTTAGTCTTTCCACTATTCTCTGTCCACTTTAGTCTTTCCACTATAGTCTCCACTTTATTCTGTCCACTACAGTCTTTCCACTATAGTCTTTCCACTATAGTCTGTCCACTTTAGTCTTTCCACTTTAGTCTTTCCACTATAGTCTCCACTTTATTCTCTCCACTATAGTCTTTCCACTATAGTCTTTCCACTATTCTCTGTCCACTTTAGTCTTTCCACTATAGTCTCCACTTTATTCTGTCCACTACAGTCTTTCCACTATAGTCTTTCCACTATAGTCTGTCCACTGTAGTCTTTCCACTATAGTCTCCACTTTATTCTGTCCACTACAGTCTTTCCACTTTAGTCTTTCCACTATTCTCTGTCAACTTTAGTCTTTCCACTTTAGTCTTTCCACTATAGTCTCCACTTTATTCTGTCCACTACAGTCTTTCCACTATAGTCTGTCCACTTTAGTCTTTCCACTATTCTCTGTCCACTTTAGTCTTTCCACTATAGTCTTTCCAATATAGTCTGTCCACTACAGTCTTTCCACTATAGTCTTTAAATATAGTCTGTCCACTTTAGTCTTTCCACTTTAGTCTTTCCACCTTAGTCTGTCCACTTTAGTCTTTCCACTATAGTCTGTCCACTTTAGTCTTTCCACTATAGTCTGTCCACTTTAGTCTTTCCACTATTCTCTGTCCACTTTAGTCTTTCCACTTTAGTCTTTCCACTATAGTCTCCTCTTTATTCGGTCCACTACAGTCTTTCCACTATAGTCTTTCCATTATAGTCTGTCCACTTTAGTCTTTCCACTATTCTCTGTCCACTTTAGTCTTTCCACTTTAGTCTTTCCACTATAGTCTCCACTTTATTCTGTCCACTACAGTCTTTCCACTATAGTCTTTCCACTAAATTCTATCCACTTTAGTCTTTCAACTATTCTCTGTCAACTTTAGTCTTTCCACTATAGTCTCCACTTTATTCTGTCCACTACAGTCTTTCCACTATAGTCTGTCCATTTTAGTCTTTCCACTTTAGTCTTTCCACTATAGTCTCCACTCTATTCTATCCACTATAGTCTTTCCACTATAGTCTTCCACTATTCTCTGTCCACTTTAGTCTTTCCACTATAGTCTCCAATTTATTCTGTCCACTAAAGTCTTTCCACCATAGTCTTTCCACTATAGTCTGTCCACTGTAGTCTTTCCACTATAATCTCCACTTTATTCTGTCCACTACAGTCTTTCCACTATAGTCTTTCCACTAAAGTCTATCCACTTTAGTCTTTCCACTATTCTCTGTCAACTTTAGTCTTTCCACTTTAGTCTTTCCACTATAGTCTCCACTTTATTCTGTCCACTACAGTCTTTCCACTAGAGTCTTTCCACTATAGTCTTTCCACTTTAGTCTTTCCACTATTCTCTGTCCACTTTAGTCTTTCCACTATAGTCTTTAAATATAGTCTGTCCACTTTAGTCTCTCCACTTTAGTCTTTCCACCTTAGTCTGTCCACTTTAGTCTTTCCACTATAGTCTGTCCACTTTAGTCTTTCCACTATTCTCTGTCCACTTTAGTCTTTTCACTTTAGTGTTTCCACTATAGTCTCCACTTTCTTCTGTCCACTACAGTCTTTCCACTATTGTCTTTCCATTATAGTCTGTCCACTTTAGTCTTTCCACTATTCTCTGTCCACTTTAGTCTTTCACTTTAGTCTTTCCACTATAGTCTCCACTTTATTCTGTCCACTACAGTCTTTCCACTATAGTCTTTCCACTATAGTCTGTCCACTTTAGTCTTTCCACTTTAATCTTTCCACTATAGTCTGTCCACTTTAGTCTTTCCACTTTAGTCTTTCCGCTTTAGTCTGTCCAGTTAGTCTTTCCACTATAGTCTTTCCACTATAGTCTGTCCACTTTAGTCTTTCCACTTTAGTCTTTCCACTTTAGTCTGTCCACTTTAGTCTTTCCACTATAGTCTGTCCACTTTAGTCTTCCCACTTTAGTCTTTCCGCTTTAGTCTGTCCACTTAGTCTTTCCACTAGAGTCTGTCTACTTTAGTCTGTCCACTTTAGTCTTTCCACTATAATCTCCACTTTATTCTGTCCACTACAGTCTTTCCACTATAGTCTGTCCACTTTAGTCTTTCCACTTTAGTTTTTCCACTTTAGTCTGTCCACTTCAGTCTTTCCACTATAGTCTGTCCAGTTTAGTCTTTCCACTTTAGTCTTTCCACCATAGTCTCCACTTTATTCTGTCCACTACAGTCTTTCCACTATAGTCTTTCCACTATAGTCTGTCCACTTTAGTCTTTCCACTATTCTCTGTCCAATTTAGTCTTTCCACTATAGTCTTTAAATATAGTTTGTCCACTTTAGTCTTTCCACTTTAGTCTTTCCACCTTAGTCTGTCCACTTTAGTCTTTCCACTATAGTCTGTCCACTTTAGTCTTTCCACTATAGTCTGTCCACTTTAGTCTTTCCACTATTCTCTGTCCACTTTAGTATTTCCACTTTAGTCTTTCCACTATAGTCTCCATTTTATTCTGTCCACTACAGTCTATCCACTATAGTCTTTCCATTATAGTCTGTCCACTTTAGTCTTTCCACTATTCTCTGTCCACTTTAGTCTTTCCACTTTAGTCTTTCCACTATAGTCTCCACTTTATTCTGTCCACTACAGTCTTTCCACTATAGTCTTTCCACTAAAGTCTATCCACTTTAGTCTTTCCACTATTCTCTGTCAACTTTAGTCTTTCCACTATAGTCTCCACTTTATTCTGTCCACTACAGTCTTTCCACGATAGTCTTTCCACTATAGTCTGTCCACTTTAGTCTTTCCACTTTAGTCTTTCCACTATAGTCTTTCCACTATAGTCTGTCCACTTTAGTCTTTCCACTATTCTCTGTCCACTTTAGTCTTTCCACTATAGTCTTTAAATATAGTCTGTCCACTTTAGTCTTTCCACTTTAGTCTTTCCACCTTAGTCTGTCCACTTTAGTCTTTCCACTATAGTCTGTCCACTTTAGTCTTTCCACTATTCTCTGTCCACTTTAGTCTTTTCACTTTAGTGTTTCCACTATAGTCTCCACTTTCTTCTGTCCACTACAGTCTTTCCACTATTGTCTTTCCATTATAGTCTGTCCACTTTAGTCTTTCCACTATTCTGTGTCCACTTTAGTCTTTCCACTTTAGTCTTTCCACTATAGTCTCCACTTTATTCTGTCCACTACAGTCTTTCCACTATAGTCTTTCCACTATAGTCCGTCCACTTTAGGCTTTCCACTTTAATCTTTCCACTATAGTCTGTCCACTTTAGTCTTTCCACTTTAGTCTTTCCGCTTTAGTCTGTCCAGTTAGTCTTTCCACTAAAGTCTTTCCACTATAGTCTGTCCACTTTAGTCTTTCCACTTTAGTCTTTCCACTTTAGTCTGTCCACTTTAGTCTTTCCACTATAGTCTGTCCACTTTAGTCTTTCCACTTTAGTCTTTCCGCTTTAGTCTGTCCACTTAGTCTTTCCACTAGAGTCTGTCTACTTTAGTCTGTCCACTTTAGTCTTTCCACTATAATCTCCACTTTATTCTGTCCACTACAGTCTTTCCACGATAGTCTTTCCACTATAGTCTGTCCACTTTAGTCTTTCCACTTTAGTCTTTCCACTATAGTCTTTCCACTATAGTCTGTCCACTTTAGTCTTTCCACTATTCTCTGTCCACTTTAGTCTTTCCACTATAGTCTTTAAATATAGTCTGTCCACTTTAGTCTTTCCACTTTAGTCTTTCCACCTTAGTCTGTCCACTTTAGTCTTTCCACTATAGTCTGTCCACTTTAGTCTTTCCACTATTCTCTGTCCACTTTAGTCTTTTCACTTTAGTGTTTCCACTATAGTCTCCACTTTCTTCTGTCCACTACAGTCTTTCCACTATTGTCTTTCCATTATAGTCTGTCCAGTTTAGTCTTTCCACTATTCTGTGTCCACTTTAGTCTTTCCACTTTAGTCTTTCCACTATAGTCTCCACTTTATTCTGTCCACTACAGTCTTTCCACTTTAGTCTTTCCACTATAGTCCGTCCACTTTAGTCTTTCCACTTTAATCTTTCCACTATAGTCTGTCCACTTTAGTCTTTCCACTTTAGTCTTTCCGCTTTAGTCTGTCCACTTAGTCTTTCCACTAGAGTCTGTCTACTTTAGTCTGTCCACTTTAGTCTTTCCACTATAATCTCCACTTTATTCTGTCCGCTACAATCTTTCCACTATAGTCTGTCCACTTTAGTCTTTCCACTTTAGTTTTTCCACTTTAGTTTGTCCACTTCAGTCTTTCCACTATAGTCTGTCCAGTTTAGTCTTTCCACTTTAGTCTTTCCACTATAGTCTCCACTTTATTCTGTCCACTACAGTCTTTCCACTATAGTCTTTCCACTATAGTCTGTCCACTTTAGTCTTTCCACTATTCTCTGTCCACTTTATTCTTTCCACTATAGTCTTTAAATATAGTCTGTCCACTTTAGTCTTTCCACTTTAGTCTTTCCACCTTAGTCTGTCCACTTTAGTCTTTCCACTATAGTCTGTCCACTTTAGTCTTTCCACTATAGTCTGTCCACTTTAGTCTTTCCACTATTCTCTGTCCACTTTAGTATTTCCACTTTAGTCTTTCCACTATAGTCTCCACTTTATTCTGTCCACTACAGTCTATCCACTATAGTCTTTCCATTATAGTCTGTCCACTTTAGTCTTTCCACTATTCTCTGTCCACTTTAGTCTTTCCACTATAGTCGCCACTTTATTCTGTCCACTACAGTCTTTCCACTATAGTCTTTCCACTAAAGTCTATCCACTTTAGTCTTTCCACTATTCTCTGTCAACTTTAGTCTTTCCACTATAGTCTCCACTTTATTCTGTCCACTACAGTCTTTCCACGATAGTCTTTCCACTATAGTCTGTCCACTTTAGTCTTTCCACTTTAGTCTTTCCACTATAGTCTTTCCACTATAGTCTGTCCACTTTAGTCTTTCCACTATTCTCTGTCCACTTTAGTCTTTCCACTATAGTCTTTAAATATAGTCTGTCCACTTTAGTCTTTCCACTTTAGTCTTTCCACCTTAGTCTGTCCACTTTAGTCTTTCCACTATAGTCTGTCCACTTTAGTCTTTCCACTATTCTCTGTCCACTTTAGTCTTTTCACTTTAGTGTTTCCACTCTAGTCTCCACTTTCTTCTGTCCACTACAGTCTTTCCACTATTGTCTTTCCATTATAGTCTGTCCACTTTAGTCTTTCCACTATTCTGTGTCCACTTTAGTCTTTCCACTTTAGTCTTTCCACTATAGTCTCCACTTTATTCTGTCCACTACAGTCTTTCCACTATAGTCTTTCCACTATAGTCCGTCCACTTTAGTCTTTCCACTTTAATCTTTCCACTATAGTCTGTCAACTTTAGTCTTTCCACTTTAGTCTTTCCGCTTTAGTCTGTCCAGTTAGTCTTTCCACTAAAGTCTTTCCACTATAGTCTGTCCACTTTAGTCTTTCCACTTTAGTCTTTCCACTTTAGTCTGTCCACTTTAGTCTTTCCACTATAGTCTGTCCACTTTAGTCTTTCCACTTTAGTCTTTCCGCTTTAGTCTGTCCACTTAGTCTTTCCACTAGAGTCTGTCTACTTTAGTCTGTCCACTTTAGTATTTCCACTATAATCTCCACTTTATTCTGTCCACTACAGTCTTTCCACTATAGTCTTTCCACTATAGTCTGTCCACTTTAGTCTTTCCACTTTAGTTTTTCCACTTTAGTCTGTCCACTTCAGTCTTTCCACTATAGTCTGTCCAGTTTAGTCTTTCCACTTTAGTCTTTCCACTATAGTCTCCACTTTATTCTGTCCACTACAGTCTTTCCAATATAGTCTTTCCACTATAGTCTGTCCGCTTTAGTCTTTCCACTATTCTCTGTCCACTTTAGTCTTTCCACTATAGTCTTTAAATATAGTCTGTCCACTTTAGTCTTTCCACTTTAGTCTTTCCACCTTAGTCTGTCCACTTTAGTCTTTCCACTATAGTCTGTCCACTTTAGTCTTTCCACTATAGTCTGTCCACTTTAGTCTTTCCACTATTCTCTGTCCACTTTAGTCTTTCCACTTTAGTCTTTCCACTATAGTCCTCACTTTATTCTGTCCACTACAGTCTTTCCACTATAGTCTTTCCATTATAGTCTGTCCACTTTAGTCTTTCCACTATTCTCTGTCCACTTTAGTCTTTCCACTTTAGTCTTTCCACTATAGTCTCCACTTTATTCTGTCCACTACAGTCTTTCCACTATAGTCTTTCCACTAAAGTCTATCCACTTTAGTCTTTCCACTATTCTCTGTCAACTTTAGTCTTTCCACTATAGTCTCCACTTTATTCTGTCCACTACAGTCTTTCCACTATAGTCTTTCCACTATAGTCTGTCCACTTTAGTCTTTCCACTTTAGTCTTTCCACTATAGTCTTTCCACTATAGTCTGTCCACTTTAGTCTTTCCACTATTCTCTGTCCACTTTAGTCTTTCCACTATAGTCTTTAAATATAGTCTGTCCACTTTAGTCTTTCCACTTTAGTCTTTCCACCTTAGTCTGTCCACTTTAGTCTTTCCACTATAGTCTGTCCACTTTAGTCTTTCCACTATAGTCTGTCCACTTTAGTCTTTCCACTATTCTCTGTCCACTTTAGTCTTTTCACTTTAGTGTTTCCACTATAGTCTCCACTTTCTTCTGTCCACTACAGTCTTTCCACTATTGTCTTTCCATTATAGTCTGTCCACTTTAGTCTTTCCACTATTCTCTGTCCACTTTAGTCTTTCCACTTTAGTCTTTCCACTATAGTCTCCACTTTAATCTGTCCACTACAGTCTTTCCACTATAGTCTTTCCATTATAGTCTGTCCACTTTAGTCTTTCCACTATTCACTGTCCACTTTAGTCTTTCCACTTTAGTCTTTCCACTATAGTCTCCACTCTATTCTGTCCACTACAGTCTTTCCATTATAGTCTTTCCACTAAAGTCTATCCACTTTAGTCTTTCCACTATTCTCTGTCAACTTTAGTCTTTCCACTATAGTCTCCACTTTATTCTGTCCACTACAGTCTTTCCACTATAGTCTTTCCACTATAGTCTCTCCACTTTAGTCTTTCCACTTTAGTCTTTCCACTATAGTCTCCACTTTATTCTGTCCACTATAGTCTTTCCACTATAGTCTTTCCACTATTCTCTGTCCACTTTAGTCTTTCCACTATAGTTTCCACTTTATTCTGTCCACTACAGTCTTTCCACTATAGTCTTTCCACTATAGTCTGTCCACTGTAGTCTTTCCACTATAGTCTCCACTTTATTCTGTCCACTACAGTCTTTCCACTTTAGTCTTTCCACTATTCTCTGTCAACTTTAGTCTTTCCACTTTAGTCTTTCCACTATAGTCTCCACTTTATTCTGTCCACTACAATCTTTCCACTATAGTCTTTCCACTATAGTCTGTCCACTTTAGTCTTTCCACTATTCTCTGTCCACTTTAGTCTTTCCACTATAGTCTTTCCAATATAGTCTGTCCACTTTAGTCTTTCCACTTTAGTCTTTCCACCTTAGTCTGTCCACTTTAGTCTTTCCACTATAGTCTGTCCACTTTAGTCTTTCCACTAGTCTCTGTCCACTTTAGTCTTTCCACTTTAGTCTTTCCACTATAGTATGTCCACTTTAGTCTTTCCACTATTCTCTGTCCACTTTAGTCTTTCTACTTTAGTCTTTCCACTATAGTCTCCACTTTATTCTGTCCACTACAGTCTTTCCACTATAGTCTTTCCACTAAATTCTATCCACTTTAGTCTTTCCACTATTCTCTGTCAACTTTAGTCTTTCCACTATATTCTCCACTTTATTCTGTCCACTACAGTCTTTCCACTATAGTCTTTCCACTATAGTCTGTCCACTTTAGTCTTTCCACTTTAGTCTTTCCACTATAGTCTCCACTTTATTCTGTCCACTATAGTCTTTCCACTATAGTCTTTCCACTATTCTCTGTCCACTTTAGTCTTTCCACTATAGTCTCCACTTTATTCTGTCCACTACAGTCTTTCCACTATAGTCTTTCCACTATAGTCTGTCCACTGTAGTCTTTCCACTATAGTCTCCACTTTATTTTGTCCACTACAGTCTTTCCACTTTAGTCTTTCCACTATTCTCTGTCAACTTTAGTCTTTCCACTTTAGTCTTTCCACTATAGTCTCCACTTTATTCTGTCCACTACAGTCTTTCCACTATAGTCTTTCCACTATAGTCTGTCCACTTTAGTCTTTCCACTACTCTCTGTCCACTTTAGTCTTTCCACTATAGTCTTTCCAATATAGTCTGTCCACTACAGTCTTTCCACTATAGTCTTTAAATATAGTCTGTCCACTTTAGTCTTTCCACTTTAGTCTTTCCACCTTAGTATGTCCACTTTAGTCTTTCCACTATAGTCTGTCCACTTTAGTCTTTCCACTATAGTCTGTCCACTTTAGTCTTTCCACTATTCTCTGTCCACTTTAGTCTTTCCACTTTAGTCTTTCCACTATAGTCTCCACTTTATTCTGTCCACTACAGTCTTTCCACTATAGTCTTTCCATTATAGTCTGTCCACTTTAGTCTTTCCACTATTCTCTGTCCACTTTAGTCTTTCCACTTTAGTCTTTCCACTATAGTCTTTCCACTAAAGTCTATCCACTTTAGTCTTTCCACTATTCTCTGTCAACTTTAGTCTTTCCACTATAGTCTCCACTTTATTCTGTCCACTACAGTCTTTCCACTATAGTCTTTCCACTATAGTCTGTCCACTTTAGTCTTTCCACTTTTGTCTTTCCACTATTCTCTGTCCACTTTAGTCTTTCCACTTTAGTCTTTCCACTATAGTCTCCACTTTATTCTGTCCACTACAGTCTTTCCACTATAGTCTTTCCATTATAGTCTGTACACTTTAGTCTTTCCACTATTCTCTGTCCACTTTAGTCTTTCCACTTTAGTCTTTCCACTATAGTCTTTCCACTAAAGTCTATCCACTTTAGTCTTTCCACTATTCTCTGTCAACTTTAGTCTTTCCACTATAGTCTCCACTTTATTCTGTCCACTACAGTCTTTCCACTATAGTCTTTCCATTATAGTCTGTCCACTTTAGTCTTTCCACTATTCTCTGTCCACTTTAGTCTTTCCACTTTAGTCTTTCCACTATAGTCTTTCCACTAAAGTCTATCCACTTTAGTCTTTCCACTATTCTCTGTCAACTTTAGTCTTTCCACTATAGTCTCCACTTTATTCTCTCCACTACAGTCTTTCCACTATAGTCTTTCCACTATAGTCTGTCCACTTTAGTCTTTCCACTTTAGTCTTTCCACTATAGTCTCCACTCTATTCTGTTTATAGTCTTTTCACTATAGTCTTTCCACTATTCTCTGTCCACTTTAGTCTTTCCACTTTAGTCTTTCCACTTTAGTCTTTCCACTATTCTCTGTCCACTTTAGTCTTTCCACTTTAGTCTTTCCACTATAGTCTCCACTTTATTCTGTCCACTACAGTCTTTCCACTATAGTCTTTCCATTATAGTCTGTCCACTTTAGTCTTTCCACTATTCTCTGTCCACTTTATTCTTTCCAATTTAGTCTTTCCACTATAGTCTCCACTTTATTCTGTCCACTACAGTCTTTCCACTATAGTCTTTCCACTAAAGTCTATCCACTTTAGTCTTTCCACTATTCTCTGTCAACTTTAGTCTTTCCACTATAGTCTCCACTTTCTTCTGTCCACTACAGTCTTTCCACTATAGTCTTTCCACTATAGTCTGTCCACTTTTCTTTCCACTTTAGTCTTCCCACTATAGTCTCCACTCTATTCTGTCCACTATAGTCTTTCCACTATAGTCTTTCCACTATTCTCTGTCCACTTTAGTCTTTCCACTATAGTCTCCACTTTATTCTGTCCACTACAGTCTTTCCACTATAGTCTTTCCACTATAGTCTGTCCACTTTAGTCTTTCCACTTTAGTCTTTCCACTATAGTCTTTCCACTATAGTCTGTCCACTTTAGTCTTTCCACTATTCTCTGTCCACTTTAGTCTTTCCACTATAGTCTTTAAATATAGTCTGTCCACTTTAGTCTTTCCACTTTAGTCTTTCCACCTTAGTCTGTCCACTTTAGTCTTTCCACTATAGTCTGTCCACTTTAGTCTTTCCACTATAGTCTGTCCACTTTAGTCTTTCCACTATTCTCTGTCCACTTTAGTCTTTTCACTTTAGTGTTTCCACTATAGTCTCCACTTTCTTCTGTCCACTACAGTCTTTCCACTATTGTCTTTCCATTATAGTCTGTCCACTTTAGTCTTTCCACTATTCTCTGTCCACTTTAGTCTTTCCACTTTAGTCTTTCCACTATAGTCTCCACTTTAATCTGTCCACTACAGTCTTTCCACTATAGTCTTTCCATTATAGTCTGTCCACTTTAGTCTTTCCACTATTCACTGTCCACTTTAGTCTTTCCACTTTAGTCTTTCCACTATAGTCTCCACTCTATTCTGTCCACTACAGTCTTTCCACTATAGTCTTTCCACTAAAGTCTATCCACTTTAGTCTTTCCACTATTCTCTGTCAACTTTAGTCTTTCCACTATAGTCTCCACTTTATTCTGTCCACTACAGTCTTTCCACTATAGTCTTTCCACTATAGTCTCTCCACTTTAGTCTTTCCACTTTAGTCTTTCCACTATAGTCTCCACTTTATTCTGTCCACTATAGTCTTTCCACTATAGTCTTTCCACTATTCTCTGTCCACTTTAGTCTTTCCACTATAGTCTCCACTTTATTCTGTCCACTACAGTCTTTCCACTATAGTCTTTCCACTATAGTCTGTCCACTGTAGTCTTTCCACTATAGTCTCCACTTTATTCTGTCCACTACAGTCTTTCCACTTTAGTCTTTCCACTATTCTCTGTCAACTTTAGTCTTTCCACTTTAGTCTTTCCACTATAGTCTCCACTTTATTCTGTCCACTACAATCTTTCCACTATAGTCTTTCCACTATAGTCTGTCCACTTTAGTCTTTCCACTATTCTCTGTCCACTTTAGTCTTTCCACTATAGGCTTTCCAATATAGTCTGTCCACTTTAGTCTTTCCACTTTAGTCTTTCCACCTTAGTCTGTCCACTTTAGTCTTTCCACTATAGTCTGTCCACTTTAGTCTTTCCACTAGTCTCTGTCCACTTTAGTCTTTCCACTTTAGTCTTTCCACTATAGTATGTCCACTTTAGTCTTTCCACTATTCTCTGTCCACTTTAGTCTTTCTACTTTAGTCTTTCCACTATAGTCTCCACTTTATTCTGTCCACTACAGTCTTTCCACTATAGTCTTTCCACTAAATTCTATCCACTTTAGTCTTTCCACTATTCTCTGTCAACTTTAGTCTTTCCACTATAGTCTCCACTTTATTCTGTCCACTACAGTCTTTCCACTATAGTCTTTCCACTATAGTCTGTCCACTTTAGTCTTTCCACTTTAGTCTTTCCACTATAGTCTCCACTTTATTCTGTCCACTATAGTCTTTCCACTATAGTCTTTCCACTATTCTCTGTCCACTTTAGTCTTTCCACTATAGTCTCCACTTTATTCTGTCCACTACAGTCTTTCCACTATAGTCTTTCCACTATAGTCTGTCCACTGTAGTCTTTCCACTATAGTCTCCACTTTATTTTGTCCACTACAGTCTTTCCACTTTAGTCTTTCCACTATTCTCTGTCAACTTTAGTCTTTCCACTTTAGTCTTTCCACTATAGTCTCCACTTTATTCTGTCCACTACAGTCTTTCCACTATAGTCTTTCCACTATAGTCTGTCCACTTTAGTCTTTCCACTACTCTCTGTCCACTTTAGTCTTTCCACTATAGTCTTTCCAATATAGTCTGTCCACTACAGTCTTTCCACTATAGTCTTTAAATATAGTCTGTCCACTTTAGTCTTTCCACTTTAGTCTTTCCACCTTAGTATGTCCACTTTAGTCTTTCCACTATAGTCTGTCCACTTTAGTCTTTCCACTATAGTCTGTCCACTTTAGTCTTTCCACTATTCTCTGTCCACTTTAGTCTTTCCACTTTAGTCTTTCCACTATAGTCTCCACTTTATTCTGTCCACTACAGTCTTTCCACTATAGTCTTTCCATTATAGTCTGTCCACTTTAGTCTTTCCACTATTCTCTGTCCACTTTAGTCTTTCCACTTTAGTCTTTCCACTATAGTCTTTCCACTAAAGTCTATCCACTTTAGTCTTTCCACTATTCTCTGTCAACTTTAGTCTTTCCACTATAGTCTCCACTTTATTCTGTCCACTACAGTCTTTCCACTATAGTCTTTCCACTATAGTCTGTCCACTTTAGTCTTTCCACTTTTGTCTTTCCACTATTCTCTGTCCACTTTAGTCTTTCCACTTTAGTCTTTCCACTATAGTCTCCACTTTATTCTTTCCACTACAGTCTTTCCACTATAGTCTTTCCATTATAGTCTGTACACTTTAGTCTTTCCACTATTCTCTGTCCACTTTAGTCTTTCCACTTTAGTCTTTCCACTATAGTCTTTCCACTAAAGTCTATCCACTTTAGTCTTTCCACTATTCTCTGTCAACTTTAGTCTTTCCACTATAGTCTCCACTTTATTCTGTCCACTACAGTCTTTCCACTATAGTCTTTCCATTATAGTCTGTCCACTTTAGTCTTTCCACTATTCTCTGTCCACTTTAGTCTTTCCACTTTAGTCTTTCCACTATAGTCTTTCCACTAAAGTCTATCCACTTTAGTCTTTCCACTATTCTCTGTCAACTTTAGTCTTTCCACTATAGTCTCCACTTTATTCTCTCCACTACAGTCTTTCCACTATAGTCTTTCCACTATAGTCTGTCCACTTTAGTCTTTCCACTTTAGTCTTTCCACTATAGTCTCCACTCTATTCTGTTTATAGTCTTTTCACTATAGTCTTTCCACTATTCTCTGTCCACTTTAGTCTTTCCACTTTAGTCTTTCCACTATTCTCTGTCCACTTTAGTCTTTCCACTTTAGTCTTTCCACTATAGTCTCCACTTTATTCTGTCCACTACAGTCTTTCCACTATAGTCTTTCCATTATAGTCTGTCCACTTTAGTCTTTCCACTATTCTCTGTCCACTTTATTCTTTCCAATTTAGTCTTTCCACTATAGTCTCCACTTTATTCTGTCCACTACAGTCTTTCCACTATAGTCTTTCCACTAAAGTCTATCCACTTTAGTCTTTCCACTATTCTCTGTCAACTTTAGTCTTTCCACTATAGTCTCCACTTTCTTCTGTCCACTACAGTCTTTCCACTATAGTCTTTCCACTATAGTCTGTCCACTTTTCTTTCCACTTTAGTCTTCCCACTATAGTCTCCACTCTATTCTGTCCACTATAGTCTTTCCACTATAGTCTTTCCACTATTCTCTGTCCACTTTAGTCTTTCCACTATAGTCTCCACTTTATTCTGTCCACTACAGTCTTTCCACCATAGTCTTTCCACTATAGTCTGTCCACTGTAGTCTTTCCACTATAGTCTCCACTTTATTCTGTCCACTACAGTCTTTCCACTATAGTCTTTCCACTAAAGTCTATCCACTTTAGTCTTTCCACTATTCTCTGTCAACTTTAGTCTTTCCACTTTAGTCTTTCCACTATAGTCTCCACTTTATTCTGTCCACTGCAGTCTTTCCACTAGAGTCTTTCCACTATAGTCTGTCCACTTTAGTCTTTCCACTATTCTCTGTCCACTTTAGTCTTTCCACTATAGTCTTTAAATATAGTCTGTCCCCTTTATTCTTTCCACTTTAGTCTTTCCACCTTAGTCTGTCCACTTTAGTCTTTCCACTATAGTCTTTCCACTATTCTCTGTCTACTTTAGTCTTTCCACTATAGTCACTATAGTCTTTCCATTATAGTCTGTCCACTTTAGTCTTTCCACTATTCTCTGTCCACTTTAGTCTTTCCACTTTAGTCTTTCCACTATAGTCTCCACTTTATTCTGTCCACTACAGTCTTTCCACTATAGTCTTTCTACTAAAGTCTATCCACTTTAGTCTTTCCACTATTCTCTGTCAACTTTAGTCTTTCTACTATAGTCTCCACTTTATTCTGTCCACTACAGTCTTTCCACAATAGTCTTTCCACTATAGTCTGTCCACTTTAGTCTTTCCACTTTAGTCTTTCCACTATAGTCTCCACTCTATTCTGTCCACTATAGTCTTTTCCACTATTCTCTGTCAACTTTAGTCTTTCCACTTTAGTCTTTCCACTATAGTCTCCACTTTATTCTGTCCACTGCAGTCTTTCCACTAGAGTCTTTCCACTATAGTCTGTCCACTTTAGTCTTTCCACTATTCTCTGTCCACTTTAGTCTTTCCACTATAGTCTTTAAATATAGTCTGTCCCCTTTAGTCTTTCCACTTTAGTCTTTCCACCTTAGTCTGTCCACTTTAGTCTTTCCACTATAGTCTTTCCACTATAGTCTTTCCACTATTCTCTGTCTACTTTAGTCTTTCCACTATAGTCTTTCCATTATAGTCTGTCCACTTTAGTCTTTCCACTATTCTCTGTCCACTTTAGTCTTTCCACTTTAGTCTTTCCACTATAGTCTCCACTTTATTCTGTCCACTACAGTCTTTCCACTATAGTCTTTCCACTAAAGTCTATCCACTTTAGTCTTTCCACTATTCTCTGTCAACTTTAGTCTTTCCACTATAGTCTCCACTTTATTCTGTCCACTACAGTCTTTCCACTATAGTCTTTCCACTATAGTCTGTCCACTTTAGTCTTTCCACTTTAGTCTTTCCACTATAGTCTCCACTCTATTCTGTCCACTATAGTCTTTCCACTATAGTCTTTCCACTATTCTCTGTCCACTTTAGTCTTTCCACTATAGTCTCCACTTTATTCTGTCCACTATAGTCCAGTTTAGTCTTTCCACTATTCTCTGTCCACTTTAGTATTTCCACTATAGTCTTTGTGGTCCTTTCCATTAGAGTCTGTCCACTTTAGTCTTTCCACTATTCACTGTCCACTTTAGTCTTTCCACTTTAGTCTTTCCACTATAGTCTCCACTCTATTCTGTCCACTACAGTCTTTCCACTATAGTCTTTCCACTAAAGTCTATTCACTTTAGTCTTTCCACTATTCTCTGTCAACTTTAGTCTTTCCACTATAGTCTCCACTTTATTCTGTCCACTACAGTCTTTCCACTATAGTCTTTCCACTATAGTCTCTCCACTTTAGTCTTTCCACTTTAGTCTTTCCACTATAGTCTCCACTTTATTCTGTCCACTATAGTCTTTCCACTATAGTCTTTCCACTATTCTCTGTCCACTTTAGTCTTTCCACTATAGTCTCCACTTTATTCTGTCCACTACAGTCTTTCCACTATAGTCTTTCCACTATAGTCTGTCCACTGTAGTCTTTCCACTATAGTCTCCACTTTATTCTGTCCACTACAGTCTTTCCACTTTAGTCTTTCCACTATTCTCTGTCAACTTTAGTCTTTCCACTTTAGTCTTTCCACTATAGTCTCCACTTTATTCTGTCCACTACAATCTTTCCACTATAGTCTTTCCACTATAGTCTGTCCACTTTAGTCTTTCCACTATTCTCTGTCCACTTTAGTCTTTCCACTATAGTCTCCATTTTATTCTGTCCACTACAGTCTTTCCACTATAGTCTTTCCATTATAGTCTCTCCACTTTAGTCTTTCCACTATTCTCTGTCCACTTTAGTCTTTCAACTTTAGTCTTTCCACTATAGTCTCCACTTTATTCTTTCCACTACAGTCTTTCCACTATAGTCTTTCCACTAAAGTCTATTCACTTTAGTCTTTCCACTATTCTCTGTCAACTTTAGTCTTTCCACTATAGTCTCCACTTTATTCTGTCCACTACAGTCTTTCCACTATAGTCTTTCCACTATAGTCTGTCCACTTTAGTCTTTCCACTTTAGTCTTTCCACTATAGTCTCCACTTTATTCTGTCCACTACAGTCTTTCCACTATAGTCATTCCATTATAGTCTGTCCACTTTAGTCTTTCCACTATTCTCTGTCCACTTTAGTCTTTCAACTTTAGTCTTTCCACTATAGTCTCCACTTTATTCTGTCCACTACAGTCTTTCCACTATAGTCTTTCCACTAAAGTCTAACCACTTTAGTCTTTCCACCATTCTCTGTCAACTTTAGTCTTTCCACTATAGTCTCCACTTTATTCTGTCCACTACAGTCTTTCCACTATAGTCTTTCCACTATAGTCTGTCCACTTTAGTCTTTCCACTTTAGTCTTTCCACTATAGTCTCCACTTTATTCTGTCCACTATAGTCTTTCCACTATAGTCTTTCCACTATTCTCTGTCCACTTTAGTCTTTCCACTATAGTCTCCACTTTATTCTGTCCACTACAGTCTTTCCACTATAGTCTTTCCACTATAGCCTGTCCACTGTAGTCTTTCCACTATAGTCTCCACTTTATTCTGTCCACTACAGTCTTTCCACTTTAGTCTTTCCACTATTCTCTGTTAACTATAGTCTTTCCACTTTAGTCTTTCCACTATAGTCTCCACTTTATTCTGTCCACTACAGTCTTTCCACTATAGTCTTTCCACTATAGTCTGTCCACTTTAGTCTTTCCACTATTCTCTGTCCACTTTAGTCTTTCCACTATAGTCTTTCCAATATAGTCTGTCCACTTTAGTCTTTCCACCTTAGTCTGTCCACTTTAGTCTTTCCACTATAGTCTGTCCACTTTAGTCTTTCCACTATTCTCTGTCCACTTTAGTCTTTCCACTTTAGTCTTTCCACTATAGTCTCCACTTTATTCTGTCCACTACAGTCTTTCCACTTTAGTCTTTCCACTATTCTCTGTCAACTTTAGTCTTTCCACTTTAGTCTTTCCACTATAGTGTCCACTTTATTCTGTCCACTACAGTCTTTCCACTATAGTCTTTCCATTATAGTCTGTCCACTTTAGTCTTTCCACTATTCTCTGTCCACTTTAGTCTTTCCACTTTAGTCTTTCCATTATAGTCTGTCCACTTTAGTCTTTCCACTATTCTCTGTCCACTTTATTCTGTCCACTACAGTCTTTCCACTATAGTCTTTCCACTAAAGTCTATCCACTTTAGTCTTTCCACTATTCTCTGTCAACTTTAGTCTTTCCACTATAGTCTCCACTTTATTCTGTCCACTACAGTCTTTCCACTATAGTCTTTCCACTATTGTCTGTCCACTTTAGTCTTTCCACTTTAGTCTTTCCACTATAGTCTCCACTCTATTCTGTCCACTATAGTCTTTCCACTATAGTCTTTCCACTATTCTCTGTCCACTTTAGTCTTTCCACTATAGTCTCCACTTTATTCTGTCCACTACAGTCTTTCCACCATAGTCTTTCCACTATAGTCTGTCCACTGTAGTCTTTCCACTATAGTCTCCACTTTATTCTGTCCACTACAGTCTTTCCACTATAGTCTTTCCACTAAAGTCTATCCACTTTAGTCTTTCCACTATTCTCTGTCAACTTTAGTCTTTTTACTTTAGTCTTTCCACTATAGTCTCCACTTTATTCTGTCCACTGCAGTCTTTCCACTAGAGTCTTTCCACTATAGTCTGTCCACTTTAGTCTTTCCACTATTCTCTGTCCACTTTAGTCTTTCCACTATAGTCTTTAAATATAGTCTGTCCACTTTAGTCTTTCCACTATTCTCTGTCCACTTTAGTCTTTCCACTATAGTCTTTCCAATATAGTCTGTCCACTACAGTCTTTCCACTATAGTCTTTAAATATAGTCTGTCCACTTTAGTCTTTTCACTTTAGTGTTTCCACTATAGTCTCCACTTTCTTCTGTCCACTACAGTCTTTCCACTATTGTCTTTCCATTATAGTCTGTCCACTTTAGTCTTTCCACTATTCTCTGTCCACTTTAGTCTTTCCGCTTTAGTCTTTCCACTATAGTCTCCACTTTATTCTGTCCACTACAGTCTTTCCACTATAGTCTTTCCACTATAGTCTGTCCACTTTAGTCTTTCCACTTTAATCTTTCCACTATAGTCTGTCCACTTTAGTCTTTCCACTTTAGTCTTTCCGCTTTAGTCTGTCCAGTTAGTCTTTCCACTATAGTCTTTCCACTATAGTCTTTCCACTTTAGTCTTTCCACTTTAGTCTTTCCACTTTAGTCTGTCCACTTTAGTCTTTCCACTATAGTCTTTCCACTATAGTCTGTCCACTGTAGTCTTTCCACTATAGTCTCCACTTTATTCTGTCCACTACAGTCTTTCCACTATAGTCTTTCCACTATAGTCTGTCCACTTTAGTCTTTCCACTTTAGTTTTTCCACTTTAGTCTGTCCACTTCAGTCTTTCCACTATAGTCTGTCCAGTTTAGTCTTTCCACTTTAGTCTTTCCACTATAGTCTCCACTTTATTCTGTCCACTACAGTCTTTCCACTATAGTCTTTCCACTAAAGTCTATCCACTTTAGTCTTTCCACTATTCTCTGTCAACTTTAGTCTTTCCACTATAGTCTTTCCACTATAGTCTCCACTTTATTCTGTCCACTACAGTCTTTCCACTATAGTCTTTCCATTATAGTCTGTCCACTTTAGTCTTTCCACTATTCTCTGTCCACTTTAGTCTTTCCACTTTAGTCTTTCCACTATAGTATCCACTTTATTCTGTCCACTACAGTCTTTCCACTATAGTCTTTCCACTAAAGTCTATCCACTTTAGTCTTTCCACTATTCTCTGTCAACTTTAGTCTTTTCACTATAGTCTCCACTTTATTCTTTCCACTACAGTCTTTCCACTATAGTCTTTAAATATAGTCTGTCCACTTTAGTCTTTCCACTTTAGTCTTTCCACCTTAGTCTGTCCACTTTAGTCTTTCCACTATAGTCTGTCCACTTTAGTCTTTCCACTATAGTCTGTCCACTTTAGTCTTTCCACTATTCTCTGTCCACTTTAGTCTTTCCACTTTAGTCTTTCCACTATAGTCTCCATTTTATTCTGTCCACTACAGTCTTTCCACTATAGTCTTTCCATTATAGTCTGTCCACTTTAGTCTTTCCACTATTCTCTGTCCACTTTAGTCTTTCCACTTTAGTCTTTCCACTATAGTCTCCACTTTATTCTGTCCACTACAGTCTTTCCACTATAGTCTTTCCACTAAAGTCTATCCACTTTAGTCTTTCCACTATTCTCCTTTCTCTCTTTCCACTTTAGTTTTTCCACTTTAGTCTGTCCACTTCAGTCTTTCCAATATAGTCTGTCCAGTTTAGTTTTTCCACTTTAGTCTTTCCACTATAGTCTCCACTTTATTCTGTCCACTACAGTCTTTCCACTATAGTCTTTCCACTAAAGTCTATCCACTTTAGTCTTTCCACTATTCTCTGTCAACTTTAGTCTTTCCACTTTAGTCTTTCCACTATAGTCTCCACTTTATTCTGTCCACTACAGTCTTTCCACTATAGTCTTTCCATTATAGTCTGTCCACTTTAGTCTTTCCACTATTCTCTGTCAACTTTAGTCTTTCCACTATAGTCTCCACTTTATTCTGTCCAATACAGTCTTTCCACTATAGTCTTTCCATTATAGTCTGTCCACTTTAGTCTTTCCACTATTCTCTGTCCACTTTAGTCTTTCCACTTTAGTCTTTCCACTGTAGTCTCCACTTTATTCTGTCCACTACAGTCTTTCCACTATAGTCTTTCCACTAAAGTCTGTCCAGTTTAGTCTTTCCACTATAGTCTGTCCACTTTAGTCTTTCCACTATAGTCTGTCCACTTTAGTCTTTCCACTATTCTCTGTCCACTTTAGTCTTTCCACTATAGTCTCCACTTTATTCTGTCCACTACAGTCTTTCCACTATAGTCTTTCCATTATAGTCTGTCCACTTTAGTCTTTCCACTATTCTCTGTCCACTTTAGTCTTTCCACTGTAGTCTCCACTTTATTCTGTCCACTACAGTCTTTCCACTATAGTCTTTCCACTAAAGTCTGTCCAGTTTAGTCTTTCCACTTTAGTCTTTCCACTATAGTCTCCACTTTATTCTGTCCACTACAGTCTACAGTCTTTCCAGTACAGTCTTTCCACTTTAGTCTTTCCACTATTCTCTGTCAACTTTAGTCTTTCCACTTTAGTCTTTCCACTATAGTCTCCACTTTATTCTGTCCACTTCAGTCTTTCCACTTTAGTCTTTCCACTATTCTCTGTCAACTTTAGTCTTTCCACTTTAGTCTTTCCACTATAGTCTCCACTTTATTCTGTCCACTACAGTCTTTCCACTATAGTCTTTCCACTATAGTCTGTCCAGTTTAGTCTTTCCACTTTAGTCTTTCCATTATAGTCTCCACTTTATTCTGTCCACTACAGTCTTTCCACTATAGTCTTTCCACTAAAGTCTATCCACTTTAGTCTTTCCACTATTCTCTGTCCACTTTAGTCTTTCCACTATAGTCTCCACTTTATTCTGTCTACTACAGTCTTTCCACTATAGTCTTTCCACTATAGTCTGTCCACTTTAGTCTTTCCACTATTCTCTGTCCACTTTAGTCTCTCAACTATAGTCTTTCCAATATAGTCTTTCCACTTTAGTCTTTCCACTTTAGTCTGTCCACTTTAGTCTTTCCACTATAGTCTGTCCACTTTAGTCTTTCCACTTTAGTCGTTCCGCTTTAGTCTGTCCACTTAGACTTTCCACTAGAGTCTGTCCACTTTAGTCTGTCCACTTTAGTCTTTCCACTATTGCCTCCACTTTATTCTGTACACTACAGTCTTTCCACTACTCTCTGTCCACTTTAGTCTTTCCGCTTCAGTCTTTCCACTAGAGTCTGTCCACTTTAGTCTTTCCACTTTAGTCTGTCCACTCTACTCTTTCCACTTTAGTCTTTCCACTTTAGTCATTTCCACTATCTTCTGTCCACTTTAGTCTTTCCACTTTAGTCTTTCCACTTTAGTCTGTCCACTTTAGTCTTTCCAGTATAGTCTGTCCACTTTATTCTTTCCACTATAGTCTGTCCACTTTAGTCTTTCCACTTTAGTCTTTCCACTTTAGTCTTTCCACTATAGCCTCCACTTTATTCTGTCCACTACAGTCTTTCCACTATAGTCTTTCCACTATAGTCTGTCCACTTTAGTCTTTCCACTTTAGTCTTTCCACTTTAGTCTGTCCACTTTAGTCTTTCCACTATAGACTGTCCACTTTAGTCTTTCCACTATTCTCTTTCCCCTTTAGTCTTTCCACTACAGTCTACACTTTATTCTGTCCACTATAGTCTTTCCACTATAGTCTGTCCACTTTAGTCTTTCCACTTTAGTCTTTCCACTTTGGTCTGTCCACTTTAGTCTTTCCACTATAGTCTGTCCACTTTAGTCTTTCCACTTTAGTCTTTCCGCTTTAGTCTGTCCACTTCGTCTTTCCACTATAGTCTTTCCACTTAGTCTGTCCACTTTAGTCTTTCCACTTTAGTCTTTCCACTTTAGTCTTTCCACTTTAGTCTTTCCACTATAGTCTGTCCACTTTAGTCTTTCCACTATAGTCTGTCCACTTTAATCTTTCCACTTTAGTCTTTCCACTATAGTTTCCACTTTATTCTGTCCATTACAGTCTTTCCACTATAGTCTTTCCACTATAGTCTGTCCACTTTAGTCTTTCCACTATTCTCTGTCCACTTTAGTCTTTCCACTATTCTCTGTCCACTTTAGTCTTTCCACTTTAGTTTCTCCACTTTATGCTGTCCACTTCAGTCTTTCCACTATTCTCTGTCCACTTTAGTCTTTCCACTTTAGTCTTTCCACTATAGTCTCCACTTTATTCTGTCCACTACAGTCTTTCCACTATAGTCTTTCCATTATAGTCTGTCCACTTTAGTCTTTCCACTATTCTCTGTCCACTTTAGTCTTTCCACTATAGTCTCCACTTTATTTTGTCCACTACAGTCTTTCCACTATAGTCTTTCCACTTTCTTTCCACTTTAGTCTTTCCACTATAGTCTGTCCACTTTAGTCTTTCCACTACTCTCTGTCCACTTTAGTCTTTCCGCTTCAGTCTTTCCACTAGAGTCTGTCCACTTTAGTCTTTCCACTTTAGTCTGTCCACTTTAGTCTTTCCACTTTAGTCATTTCCATTATCTTCTGTCCACTTTAGTCTTTCCACTTTAGTCTTTCCACTTTAGTCCGTCCACTTTAGTCTTTCCAGTATAGTCTGTCCACTTTATTCTTTCCACTATAGTCTGTCCACTTTAGTCTTTCCACTATAGCCTCCACTTTATTCTGTCCACTACAGTCTTTCCACTATAGTCTTTCCACTATAGTCTGTCCACTTTAGTCTTTCCACTTTAGCCTTTCCACTTTAGTCTGTCCACTTTAGTCTTTCCACTATAGACTGTCCACTTTAGTCTTTCCACTATTCTCTTTCCCCTTTAGTCTTTCCACTACAGTCTACACTTTATTCCGTCCACTACAGTTTTTCCACTATAGTCTTTCCACTATCGTCTGTCCACTTTGGTCTTTCCACTTTAGTCTTTCCACTTTGGTCTGTCCACTTTAGTCTGTCCACTTTAGTCTTTCCACTTTAGTCTTTCCGCTTTAGTCTGTCCACTTAGTCTTTCCACTATAGTCTTTCCACTATAGTCTGTCCACTTTAGTCTTTCCACTTTAGTCTTTCCACTTTAGTCTGTCCACTTTAGTCTTTCCACTATAGTCTGTCCACTTTAGTCTTTCCACTATAGTCTGTCCACTTTAATCTTTCCATTTTAGTCTTTCCACTATAGTCTCCACTTTATTCTGTCCATTACAGTCTTTCCACTATAGTCTTTCCACTATAGTCTGTCCACTTTAGTCTTTCCACTATTCTCTGTCCACTTTAGTCTTTCCACTATTCTCTGTCCACTTTAGTCTTTCCAATTTAGTCTTTCCACTATAGTCACAACTTTATTCTGTCCACTACAGTCTTTCCACTATAGTCTTTCCACTATAGTCTGTCCACTTTAGTCTTTCCACTATTCTTTGTCCACTTTAGTCTTTCCACTATAGTCTCCACTTTATTCTGTCCACTACAGTCTTTCCACTATAGTCTTTCCACTATAGTCTGTCCACTGTAGTCTTTCCACTTTAGTCTTTCCACTATAGTCTCCACTTTATTCTGTCCACTACAGTCTTTCCACTTTAGTCTTTCCACTATTCTCTGTCAACTTTAGTCTTTCCAATTTAGTCTTTCCACTATAGTCTCCACTTTACTCTGTCCACTACAGTCTTTCCACCATAGTCTTTCCACTATAGTCTGTCCACTTTAGTCTTTCCACTATTCTCTGTCCGCTTTAGTCTTTCCACTATAGTCTCCACTTTATTCTGTCCAGTACAGTCTTTCCACTTTAGTCTTTCCACTATTCTCTGTCAACTTTAGTCTTTCCACTTTAGTCTTTCCACTATAGTCTCCACTTTATTCTGTCCACTTCAGTCTTTCCACTTTAGTCTTTCCACTATTCTCTGTCAACTTTAGTCTTTCCACTTTAGTCTTTCCACTATAGTCTCCACTTTATTCTGTCCACTACAGTCTTTCCACTATAGTCTTTCCACTATAGTCTGTACACTTTAGTCTTTCCACTATGGTCTCCATATTATTCTGTCCACTACTGTCTTTCCACTATAGTCTTTCCACTATAGTCTGTCAACTCTAGTCTTTCCACTATTCTCTGTCCACTTTAGTCTTTCCACTATAGTCTTTCTAATATAGTCGGTCCACTTTAGTCTTTCCACTTTAGTCTTTCCACCTTAGTCTGTCCACTTTAGTCTTTCCACTATAGTCTGTCCACTTTAGTCTTTCCACTATTATCTGTCCACTTTAGTCTTTCCACTATAGTCTCCACTTTATTCTGTCTACTACAGTCTTTCCACTATAGTCTTTCCACTATAGTCTGTCCACTTTAGTCTTTCCACTATTCTCTGTCCACTTTAGTCTTTCCACTATAGTCTCCACTTTGTTCTGTCCACTAGAGTCTTTCCACTATAGTCTTTCCACTATAGTCTGTCCACTTTAGTCTTTCCACTTTAGTTTTTCCACTTTAGTCTGTCCACTTCAGTCTTTCCACTATAGTCTGTCCAGTTTAGTCTTTCCACTTTAGTCTTTCCATTATAGTCTCCACTTTATTCTGTCCACTACAGTCTTTCCACTATAGTCTTTCCACTAAAGTCTATCCACTTTAGTCTTTCCACTATTCTCTGTCAACTTTAGTCTTTCCACTTTAGTCTTTCCACTATAGTCTCCACTTTATTCTGTCCACTACAGTCTTTCCACTATAGTATTTCCACTATAGTCTGTCCACTTTAGTCTTTCCACTATTCTCTGTCCACTTTAGTCTCTCAACTATAGTCTTTCCAATATAGTCTTTCCACTTTAGTCTTTCCACTTTAGTCTGTCCACTTTAGTCTTTCCACTATAGTCTGTCCACTTTAGTCTTTCCACTTTAGTCGTTCCGCTTTAGTCTGTCCACTTAGACTTTCCACTAGAGTCTGTCCACTTTAGTCTGTCCACTTTAGTCTTTCCACTATTGCCTCCACTTTATTCTGTACACTACAGTCTTTCCACTACTCTCTGTCCACTTTAGTCTTTCCGCTTCAGTCTTTCCACTAGAGTCTGTCCACTTTAGTCTTTCCACTTTAGTCTGTCCACTCTACTCTTTCCACTTTAGTCTTTCCACTTTAGTCATTTCCACTATCTTCTGTCCACTTTAGTCTTTCCACTTTAGTCTTTCCACTTTAGTCTGTCCACTTTAGTCTTTCCAGTATAGTCTGTCCACTTTATTCTTTCCACTATAGTCTGTCCACTTTAGTCTTTCCACTTTAGTCTTTCCACTTTAGTCTTTCCACTATAGCCTCCACTTTATTCTGTCCACTACAGTCTTTCCACTATAGTCTTTCCACTATAGTCTGTCCACTTTAGTCTTTCCACTTTAGTCTTTCCACTTTAGTCTGTCCACTTTAGTCTTTCCACTATAGACTGTCCACTTTAGTCTTTCCACTATTCTCTTTCCCCTTTAGTCTTTCCACTACAGTCTACACTTTATTCTGTCCACTATAGTCTTTCCACTATAGTCTGTCCACTTTAGTCTTTCCACTTTAGTCTTTCCACTTTGGTCTGTCCACTTTAGTCTTTCCACTATAGTCTGTCCACTTTAGTCTTTCCACTTTAGTCTTTCCGCTTTAGTCTGTCCACTTCGTCTTTCCACTATAGTCTTTCCACTATAGTCTGTCCACTTTAGTCTTTCCACTTTAGTCTTTCCACTTTAGTCTTTCCACTTTAGTCTTTCCACTATAGTCTGTCCACTTTAGTCTTTCCACTATAGTCTGTCCACTTTAGTCTTTCCACTATTCTCTGTCCACTTTAGTCTTTCCACTTTAGTTTCTCCACTTTATGCTGTCCACTTCAGTCTTTCCACTATTCTCTGTCCACTTTAGTCTTTCCACTTTAGTCTTTCTACTATAGTCTCCACTTTATTCTGTCCACTATAGTCTTTCCACTATAGTCTGTCCACTTTAGTCTTTCCACTTTAGTCTTTCCACTTTGGTCTGTCCACTTTAGTCTTTCCACTATAGTCTGTCCACTTTAGTCTTTCCACTTTAGTCTTTCCGCTTTAGTCTGTCCACTTCGTCTTTCCACTATAGTCTTTCCACTATAGTCTGTCCACTTTAGTCTTTCCACTTTAGTCTTTCCGCTTTAGTCTGTCCACTTCGTCTTTCCACTATAGTCTTTCCACTATAGTCTGTCCACTTTAGTCTTTCCACTATAGTTTCCACTTTATTCTGTCCATTACAGTCTTTCCACTATAGTCTTTCCACTATAGTCTGTCCACTTTAGTCTTTCCACTATTCTCTGTCCACTTTAGTCTTTCCACTATTCTCTGTCCACTTTAGTCTTTCCACTTTAGTTTCTCCACTTTATGCTGTCCACTTCAGTCTTTCCACTATTCTCTGTCCACTTTAGTCTTTCCACTTTAGTCTTTCTACTATAGTCTCCACTTTATTCTGTCCACTACAGTCTTTCCACTATAGTCTTTCCATTATAGTCTGTCCACTTTAGTCTTTCCACTATTCTCTGTCCACTTTAGTCTTTCCACTATAGTCTCCACTTTATTTTGTCCACTACAGTCTTTCCACTATAGTCTTTCCACTTTCTTTCCACTTTAGTCTTTCCACTATAGTCTGTCCACTTTAGTCTTTCCACTACTCTCTGTCCACTTTAGTCTTTCCGCTTCAGTCTTTCCACTAGAGTCTGTCCACTTTAGTCTTTCCACTTTAGTCTGTCCACTTTAGTCTTTCCACTTTAGTCATTTCCATTATCTTCTCTCCACTTTAGTCTTTCCACTTTAGTCTTTCCACTTTAGTCTGTCCACTTTAGTCTTTCCAGTATAGTCTGTCCACTTTATTCTTTCCACTATAGTCTGTCCACTTTAGTCTTTCCACTATAGCCTCCACTTTATTCTGTCCACTACAGTCTTTCCACTATAGTCTTTCCACTATAGTCTGTCCACTTTAGTCTTTCCACTTTAGCCTTTCCACTTTAGTCTGTCCACTTTAGTCTTTCCACTATAGACTGTCCACTTTAGTCTTTCCACTATTCTCTTTCCCCTTTAGTCTTTCCACTACAGTCTACACTTTATTCTGTCCACTACAGTTTTTCCACTATAGTCTTTCCACTATAGTCTGTCCACTTTGGTCTTTCCACTTTAGTCTTTCCACTTTGGTCTGTCCACTTTAGTCTGTCCACTTTAGTCTTTCCACTTTAGTCTTTCCGCTTTAGTCTGTCCACTTAGTCTTTCCACTATAGTCTTTCCACTATAGTCTGTCCACTTTAGTCTTTCCACTTTAGTCTTTCCACTTTAGTCTGTCCACTTTAGTCTTTCCACTATAGTCTGTCCACTTTAGTCTTTCCACTATAGTCTGTCCACTTTAATCTTTCCATTTTAGTCTTTCCACTATAGTCTCCACTTTATTCTGTCCATTACAGTCTTTCCACTATAGTCTTTCCACTATAGTCTGTCCACTTTAGTCTTTCCTCTATTCTTTGTCCACTTTAGTCTTTCCACTATAGTCTCCACTTTATTCTGTCCACTACAGTCTTTCCACTATAGTCTTTCCACTATAGTCTGTCCACTGTAGTCTTTCCACTTTAGTCTTTCCACTATAGTCTCAACTTTATTCTGTCCACTACAGTCTTTCCACTTTAGTCTTTCCACTATTCTCTGTCAACTTTAGTCTTTCCAATTTAGTCTTTCCACTATAGTCTCCACTTTACTCTGTCCACTACAGTCTTTCCACCATAGTCTTTCCACTATAGTCTGTCCACTTTAGTCTTTCCACTATTCTCTGTCCGCTTTAGTCTTTCCACTATAGTCTCCACTTTATTCTGTCCAGTACAGTCTTTCCACTTTAGTCTTTCCACTATTCTCTGTCAACTTTAGTCTTTCCACTTTAGTCTTTCCACTATAGTCTCCACTTTATTCTGTCCACTACAGTCTTTCCACTTTAGTCTTTCCACTATTCTCTGTCAACTTTAGTCTTTCCACTTTAGTTTTTCCACTATAGTCTCCACTTTAGTTTGTCCACTTTAGTCTTTCCACTATTCTCTGTCCACTTTAGTCTTTACACTATAGTCTTTTCAATATAGTCTGTCCACTTTTGTCTTTCCACTTTAGTCTTTCCACCTTAGTCTGTCCACTTTAGTCTTTCCACTATAGTCTGTCCACTTTAGTCTTTCCACTATTCTCTGTCCACTTTAGTCTTTCCACTACAGTCTCCACTTTATTCTGTCTACTACAGTCTTTCCACTATAGTCTTTCCACTATAGTCTGTCCATTTTAGTCTTTCCACTATTTTCTGTCCACTTTAGTCTTTCCACTATAGTCTCCACTTTATTCTGTCCACTAGAGTCTTTCCACTATAGTCTTTCCACTATAGTCTGTCCACTTTAGTCTTTCCACTTTAGTTTTTCCACTTTAGTCTGTCCACTTCAGTCTTTCCACTATAGTCTGTCCAGTTTAGTCTTTCCACTATAGTCTTTCCACTATAGTCTCCACTTTATTCTGTCCACTACAGTCTTTCCACTATAGTCTTTCCACGAAAGTCTATCCACTTTAGTCTTTCCACTTTTCTCTGTCAACTTTAGTCTTTCCACTTCAGTCTTTCCACTATAGTCTCCACTTTATTCTGTCCACTACAGTCTTTCCACTATAGTCTTTCCACTATAGTCTGTCCACTGTAGTCTTTCCACTATAGTCTCCACTTTATTCTGTCCACTACAGTCTTTCCACTATAGTCTTTCCACTATAGTTTGTCCACTTTAGTCTTTCCACTTTAGTTTTTCCACTTTAGTCTGTCCACTTCAGTCTTTCCAATATAGTCTGTCCAGTTTAGTCTTTCCACTTTAGTCTTTCCACTATAGTCTCCACTTTATTCTGTCCACTACAGTCTTTCCACTATAATCTTTCCACTAAAGTCTATCCACTTTAGTCTTTCCACTATTCTCTGTCAACTTTAGTCTTTCCACTTTAGTCTTTCCGCTATAGTCTCCACTTTATTCTGTCCACTACAGTCTTTCCACTATAGTCTTTCCATTATAGTCTGTCCACTTTAGTCTTTCCACTATTCTCTGTCAACTTTAGTCTTTCCACTATAGTCTCCACTTTATTCTGTCCAATACAGTCTTTCCACTATAGTCTTTCCACTAAAGTCTATCCACTTTAGTCTTTCCACTATTCTCTGTCAACTTTAGTCTTTCCACTATAGTCTCCACTTTATTCTGTCCACTACAGTCTTTCCACAATAGTCTTTAAATATAGTCTGTCTACTTTAGTCTCTCCAATTTAGTCTTTCCACCTTAGTCTGTCCACTTTAGTCTTTCCACTATAGTCTGTCCACTTTAGTCTTTCCACTATAGTCTGTCCACTTTAGTCTTTCCACTATTCTCTGTCCACTTTAGTCTTTCCACTATAGTCTCCACTTTATTCTGTCCACTACAGTCTTTCCACTATAGTCTTTCCATTATAGTCTGTCCACTTTAGTCTTTCCACTATTCTCTGTCCACTTTAGTCTTTCCACTTTAGTCTTTCCACTGTAGTCTCCACTTTATTCTGTCCACTACAGTCTTTCCACTATAGTCTTTCCACTAAAGTCTGTCCAGTTTAGTCTTTCCACTTTAGTCTTTCCACTATAGTCTCCACTTTATTCTGTCCACTACAGTCTACAGTCTTTCCAGTACAGTCTTTCCACTTTAGTCTTTCCACTATTCTCTGTCAACTTTAGTCTTTCCACTTTAGTCTTTCCACTATAGTCTCCACTTTATTCTGTCCACTTCAGTCTTTCCACTTTAGTCTTTCCACTATTCTCTGTCAACTTTAGTCTTTCCACTTTAGTCTTTCCACTATAGTCTCCACTTTATTCTGTCCACTACAGTCTTTCCACTATAGTCTTTCCACTATAGTCTGTACACTTTAGTCTTTCCACTATTCTCTGTCCACTTTAGTCTTTCCACTATAGTCTTTCCAATATAGTCTGTCCACTTTAGTCTTTCCACTTTAGTCTTTCCACTATAGTCTGTCCACTTTAGTCTTTCCACTATAGTCTGTCCACTTTAGTCTTTCCACTATAGTCTCCACTTTATTCTGTCTACTACAGTCTTTCCACTATAGTCTGTCCACTTTAGTCTTTCCACTACTCTCTGTCTACTTTAGTCTTTCAACTATAGTCTCCACTTTATTCTGTCCACTACAGTCTTTCCACTATAGTCTTTCCACTATAGTCTGTCCACTTTAGTCTTTCCACTTTAGTTTTTCCACTTTAGTCTGTCCACTTCAGTCTTTCCACTATAGCCTGTCCAGTTTAGTCTTTCCACTTTAGTCTTTCCACTATAGTCTCCACTTTATTCTGTCCACTTCAGTCTTTCCACTATAGTCTTTCCACTAAAGTCTATCCACTTTAGTCTTTCCACTTTTCTCTGTCAACTTTAGTCTTTCCACTTTAGTCTTTCCACTATAGTCTCCACTTTATTCTGTCCACTACAGTCTTTCCACTATAGTCTTTCCACTATAGTCTGTCCACTTTAGTCTTTCCACTATTCTCTGTCCACTTTAGTCTTTCCACTATAGTCTCCACTTTATTCTGTCCACTACAGTCTTTCCACTATAGTCTTTCCACTATAGTCTGTCCACTTTAGTCTTTCCACTTTAGTTTTTCCACTTTAGTCTGTCCACTTCAGTCTTTCCACTATAGTCTGTCCAGTTTAGTCTTTCCACTTTAGTCTTTCCACTATAGTCTCCACTTTATTCTGTCCACTACAGTCTTTCCACTATAGTCTTTCCACTAAAGTCTATCCACTTTAGTCTTTCCACTATTCTCTGTCAACTTTAGTCTTTCCACTATAGTCTCCACTTTATTCTGTCCACTACAGTCTTTCCACTATAGTATTTCCACTATAGTCTGTCCACTTTAGTCTTTCCACTATTCTCTGTCCACTTTAGTCTTTCCACTATAGTCTTTCCAATATAGTCTTTCCACTTTAGTCTTTCCACTTTAGTCTGTCAACTTTAGTCTTTCCACTATAGTCTGTCCACTTTAGTCTTTCCACTTTAGTCTTTCCGCTTTAGTCTGTCCACTTAGTCTTTCCACTAGAGTCTGTCCACTTTAGTCTGTCCACTTTAGTCTTTCCACTTTAGTCTTTCCACCTTATTCTGTCCACTTTAGTCTTTCCACTATAGTCTGTCCACTTTAGTCTTTCCACTATTCTCTGTCCACTTTAGTCTTTCCACTTTAGTCTTTCCACTATAGTCTCCACTTTATTCTGTCCACTACAGTATTTCCACTATAGTCTTTCCATTATAGTCTGTCCACTTTAGTCTTTCCACTATTCTCTGTCCACTTTAGTCTTTCCACTTTAGTCTTTCCACTATAGTCTCCACTTTATTCTGTCCACTACAGTCTTTCCACTATAGTCTTTCCACTATAGTCTGTCCACTTTAGTCTTTCCACTTTAATCTTTCCACTATAGTCTGTCCACTTTAGTCTTTCCACTTTAGTCTTTCCGCTTTAGTCTGTCCAGTTAGTCTTTCCACTATAGTCTTTCCACTGTAGTCTGTCCACTTTAGTCTTTCCACTTTAGTCTTTCCACTTTAGTCTGTCCACTTTAGTCTTTCCACTATAGTCTGTCCACTTTAGTCTTTCCACTTTAGTCTTTCCGCTTTAGTCTGTCCACTTAGTCTTTCCACTAGAGTCTGTCCACTTTAGTCTGTCCACTTTAGTCTCCACTTTATTCTGTCCACTACAGTCTTTCCACTATAGTGTTTCCACTATAGTCTGTCCAGTTTAGTCTTTCCACTTTAGTCTTTCCACTATAGTCTCCACTTTATTCTGTCCAATACAGTCTTTCCACTATAGTCTTTCCACTAAAGTCTATCCACTTTAGTCTTTCCACTATTCTCTGTCCACTTTAGTCTTTCCACTATAGTCTCCACTTTATTCTGTCCACTACAGTCTTTCCACTATAGTCTTTCCACTATAGTCTGCCCACTGTAGTCTTTCCACTTTAGTCTTTCCACTTAGTCTCCACTTTATTCTGTCCACTATAGTCTGTCCACTTTAGTCTTTCTACTATTCTCTGTCCACTTTAGTCTTTCCACTATTCTCTGTCAACTTTAGTCTTTCCACTTTAGTCTTTCCACTATAGTCTCCACTTTATTCTGTCCACTACAGTTTTTCCACTATAGTATTTCCACTATAGTCTGTCCACTTTAGTCTTTCCACTATTCTCTGTCCACTTTAGTCTTTCCACTATAGTCTGTCCACTTTAGTCTTTCCACTATTCTCTGTCCACTTTAGTCTTTCCACTATAGTCTCCACTTTATTCTGTCCACTACAGTCTTTCCACTATAGTCTTTCCACCTTAGTCTGTCCACTTTAGTCTTTCCACTATAGTCTGTCCACTTTAGTCTTTCCACTATAGTCTGTCCACTTTAATCTTTCCACTTTAGTCTTTCCACTATAGTTTCCACTATAGTCTGTCCACTTTAGTCTTTCCACTATTCTCTGTCCACTTTAGTCTTTCCACTATTCTCTGTCCACTTTAGTCTTTCCACTTTAGTTTCTCCACTTTATGCTGTCCACTTCAGTCTTTCCACTATTCTCTGTCCACTTTAGTCTTTCCACTTTAGTCTTTCCACTATAGTCTCCACTTTATTCTGTCCACTACAGTCTTTCCACTATAGTCTTTCCATTATAGTCTGTCCACTTTAGTCTTTCCACTATTCTCTGTCCACTTTAGTCTTTCCACTATAGTCTCCACTTTATTTTGTCCACTACAGTCTTTCCACTATAGTCTTTCCACTTTCTTTCCACTTTAGTCTTTCCACTATAGTCTGTCCACTTTAGTCTTTCCACTACTCTCTGTCCACTTTAGTCTTTCCGCTTCAGTCTTTCCACTAGAGCCTGTCCACTTTAGTCTTTCCACTTTAGTCTGTCCACTTTAGTCTTTCCACTTTAGTCATTTCCATTATCTTCTGTCCACTTTAGTCTTTCCACTTTAGTCTGTCCACTTTAGTCTTTCCACTATAGTCTGTCCACTTTATTCTTTCCACTATAGTCTGTCCACTTTAGTCTTTCCACTATAGCCTCCACTTTATTCTGTCCACTACAGTCTTTCCACTATAGTCTTTCCACTATAGTCTGTCCACTTTAGTCTTTCCACTTTAGTCTTTCCACTTTAGTCTGTCCACTTTAGTCTTTCCACTATAGACTGTCCACTTTAGTCTTTCCACTATTCTCTTTCCCCTTTAGTCTTTCCACTACAGTCTACACTTTATTCTGTCCACTACAGTTTTTCCACTATAGTCTTTCCACTATAGTCTTCTGTCCACTTTGGTCTTTCCACTTTAGTCTGTCCACTTTGGTCTTTCCACTTTAGTCTTTCCACTTTGGTCTGTCCACTTTAGTCTGTCCACTTTAGTCTTTCCACTATAGACTGTCCACTTTAGTCTTTCCACTATTCTCTTTCCCCTTTAGTCTTTCCACTACAGTCTACACTTTATTCTGTCCACTACAGTTTTTCCACTATAGTCTTTCCACTATAGTCTGTCCACTTTGGTCTTTCCACTTTAGTCTTTCCACTTTGGTCTGTCCACTTTAGTCTGTCCACTTTAGTCTTTCCACTTTAGTCTTTCCGCTTTAGTCTGTCCACTTAGTCTTTCCACTATAGTCTTTCCACTATAGTCTGTCCACTTTAGTCTTTCCACTTTAGTCTTTCCACTTTAGTCTGTCCACTTTAGTCTTTCCACTATAGTCTGTCCACTTTAGTCTTTCCACTATAGTCTGTCCACTTTAATCTTTCCACTTTAGTCTTTCCACTATAGTCTCCACTTTATTCTGTCCATTACAGTCTTTCCACTATAGTCTTTCCACTATAGTCTGTCCACTTTAGTCTTTCCACTATTCTCTGTCCACTTTAGTCTTTCCACTATTCTCTGTCCACTTTAGTCTTTCCAATTTAGTCTTTCCACTATAGTCACAACTTTATTCTGTCCACTACAGTCTTTCCACTATAGTCTGTCCACTTTAGTCTTTCCACTATTCTTTGTCCACTTTAGTCTTTCCACTATAGTCTCCACTTTATTCTGTCCACTACAGTCTTTCCACTATAGTCTTTCCACTATAGTCTGTCCACTGTAGTCTTTCCACTTTAGTCTTTCCACTATAGTCTCCACTTTATTCTGTCCACTACAGTCTTTCCACTTTAGTCTTTCCACTATTCTCTGTCAACTTTAGTCTTTCCAATTTAGTCTTTCCACTATAGTCTCCACTTTACTCTGTCCACTACAGTCTTTCCACTATAGTCTTTCCACTATAGTCTGTCCACTTTAGTCTTTCCACTATAGTCTCCACTTTATTCTGTCCACTACAGTCTTTCCACTATAGTCTTTCCACTATAGTCTGTCCACTGTAGTCTTTCCACTTTAGTCTTTCCACTATAGTCTCCACTTTATTCTGTCCACTACAGTCTTTCCACTTTAGTCTTTCCACTATTCTCTGTCAACTTTAGTCTTTCCAATTTAGTCTTTCCACTATAGTCTCCACTTTACTCTGTCCACTACAGTCTTTCCACCATAGTCTTTCCACTATAGTCTGTCCACTTTAGTCTTTCCACTATTCTCTGTCCGCTTTAGTCTTTCCACTATAGTCTCCACTTTATTCTGTCCAGTACAGTCTTTCCACTTTAGTCTTTCCACTATTCTCTGTCAACTTTAGTCTTTCCACTTTAGTCTTTCCACTATAGTCTCCACTTTATTCTGTCCACTACAGTCTTTCCACTTTAGTCTTTCCACTATTCTCTGTCAACTTTAGTCTTTCCACTTTAGTTTTTCCACTATAGTCTCCACTTTAGTTTGTCCACTTTAGTCTTTCCACTATTCTCTGTCCACTTTAGTCTTTACACTATAGTCTTTTCAATATAGTCTGTCCACTTTTGTCTTTCCACTTTAGTCTTTCCACCTTAGTCTGTCCACTTTAGTCTTTCCACTATAGTCTGTCCACTTTAGTCTTTCCACTATTCTCTGTCCACTTTAGTCTTTCCACTACAGTCTCCACTTTATTCTGTCTACTACAGTCTTTCCACTATAGTCTTTCCACTATAGTCTGTCCATTTTAGTCTTTCCACTATTTTCTGTCCACTTTAGTCTTTCCACTATAGTCTCCACTTTATTCTGTCCACTAGAGTCTTTCCACTATAGTCTTTCCACTATAGTCTGTCCACTTTAGTCTTTCCACTTTAGTTTTTCCACTTTAGTCTGTCCACTTCAGTCTTTCCACTATAGTCTGTCCAGTTTAGTCTTTCCACTATAGTCTTTCCACTATAGTCTCCACTTTATTCTGTCCACTACAGTCTTTCCACTATAGTCTTTCCACGAAAGTCTATCCACTTTAGTCTTTCCACTTTTCTCTGTCAACTTTAGTCTTTCCACTTCAGTCTTTCCACTATAGTCTCCACTTTATTCTGTCCACTACAGTCTTTCCACTATAGTCTTTCCACTATAGTCTGTCCACTGTAGTCTTTCCACTATAGTCTCCACTTTATTCTGTCCACTACAGTCTTTCCACTATAGTCTTTCCACTATAGTTTGTCCACTTTAGTCTTTCCACTTTAGTTTTTCCACTTTAGTCTGTCCACTTCAGTCTTTCCAATATAGTCTGTCCAGTTTAGTCTTTCCACTTTAGTCTTTCCACTATAGTCTCCACTTTATTCTGTCCACTACAGTCTTTCCACTATAATCTTTCCACTAAAGTCTATCCACTTTAGTCTTTCCACTATTCTCTGTCAACTTTAGTCTTTCCACTTTAGTCTTTCCGCTATAGTCTCCACTTTATTCTGTCCACTACAGTCTTTCCACTATAGTCTTTCCATTATAGTCTGTCCACTTTAGTCTTTCCACTATTCTCTGTCAACTTTAGTCTTTCCACTATAGTCTCCACTTTATTCTGTCCAATACAGTCTTTCCACTATAGTCTTTCCACTAAAGTCTATCCACTTTAGTCTTTCCACTATTCTCTGTCAACTTTAGTCTTTCCACTATAGTCTCCACTTTATTCTGTCCACTACAGTCTTTCCACAATAGTCTTTAAATATAGTCTGTCTACTTTAGTCTCTCCAATTTAGTCTTTCCACCTTAGTCTGTCCACTTTAGTCTTTCCACTATAGTCTGTCCACTTTAGTCTTTCCACTATAGTCTGTCCACTTTAGTCTTTCCACTATTCTCTGTCCACTTTAGTCTTTCCACTATAGTCTCCACTTTATTCTGTCCACTACAGTCTTTCCACTATAGTCTTTCCATTATAGTCTGTCCACTTTAGTCTTTCCACTATTCTCTGTCCACTTTAGTCTTTCCACTTTAGTCTTTCCACTGTAGTCTCCACTTTATTCTGTCCACTACAGTCTTTCCACTATAGTCTTTCCACTAAAGTCTGTCCAGTTTAGTCTTTCCACTTTAGTCTTTCCACTATAGTCTCCACTTTATTCTGTCCACTACAGTCTACAGTCTTTCCAGTACAGTCTTTCCACTTTAGTCTTTCCACTATTCTCTGTCAACTTTAGTCTTTCCACTTTAGTCTTTCCACTATAGTCTCCACTTTATTCTGTCCACTTCAGTCTTTCCACTTTAGTCTTTCCACTATTCTCTGTCAACTTTAGTCTTTCCACTTTAGTCTTTCCACTATAGTCTCCACTTTATTCTGTCCACTACAGTCTTTCCACTATAGTCTTTCCACTATAGTCTGTACACTTTAGTCTTTCCACTATTCTCTGTCCACTTTAGTCTTTCCACTATAGTCTTTCCAATATAGTCTGTCCACTTTAGTCTTTCCACTTTAGTCTTTCCACTATAGTCTGTCCACTTTAGTCTTTCCACTATAGTCTGTCCACTTTAGTCTTTCCACTATAGTCTCCACTTTATTCTGTCTACTACAGTCTTTCCACTATAGTCTGTCCACTTTAGTCTTTCCACTACTCTCTGTCTACTTTAGTCTTTCAACTATAGTCTCCACTTTATTCTGTCCACTACAGTCTTTCCACTATAGTCTTTCCACTATAGTCTGTCCACTTTAGTCTTTCCACTTTAGTTTTTCCACTTTAGTCTGTCCAGTTCAGTCTTTCCACTATAGCCTGTCCAGTTTAGTCTTTCCACTTTAGTCTTTCCACTATAGTCTCCACTTTATTCTGTCCACTTCAGTCTTTCCACTATAGTCTTTCCACTAAAGTCTATCCACTTTAGTCTTTCCACTTTTCTCTGTCAACTTTAGTCTTTCCACTTTAGTCTTTCCACTATAGTCTCCACTTTATTCTGTCCACTACAGTCTTTCCACTATAGTCTTTCCACTATAGTCTGTCCACTTTAGTCTTTCCACTATTCTCTGTCCACTTTAGTCTTTCCACTATAGTCTCCACTTTATTCTGTCCACTACAGTCTTTCCACTATAGTCTTTCCACTATAGTCTGTCCACTTTAGTCTTTCCACTTTAGTTTTTCCACTTTAGTCTGTCCACTTCAGTCTTTCCACTATAGTCTGTCCAGTTTAGTCTTTCCACTTTAGTCTTTCCACTATAGTCTCCACTTTATTCTGTCCACTACAGTCTTTCCACTATAGTCTTTCCACTAAAGTCTATCCACTTTAGTCTTTCCACTATTCTCTGTCAACTTTAGTCATTCCACTTTAGTCTTTCCACTATAGTCTCCACTTTATTCTGTCCACTACAGTCTTTCCACTATAGTATTTCCACTATAGTCTGTCCACTTTAGTCTTTCCACTATTCTCTGTCCACTTTAGTCTTTCCACTATAGTCTTTCCAATATAGTCTTTCCACTTTAGTCTTTCCACTTTAGTCTGTCAACTTTAGTCTTTCCACTATAGTCTGTCCACTTTAGTCTTTCCACTTTAGTCTTTCCGCTTTAGTCTGTCCACTTAGTCTTTCCACTAGAGTCTGTCCACTTTAGTCTGTCCACTTTAGTCTTTCCACTTTAGTCTTTCCACCTTATTCTGTCCACTTTAGTCTTTCCACTATAGTCTGTCCACTTTAGTCTTTCCACTATTCTCTGTCCACTTTAGTCTTTCCACTTTAGTCTTTCCACTATAGTCTCCACTTTATTCTGTCCACTACAGTATTTCCACTATAGTCTTTCCATTATAGTCTGTCCACTTTAGTCTTTCCACTATTCTCTGTCCACTTTAGTCTTTCCACTTTAGTCTTTCCACTATAGTCTCCACTTTATTCTGTCCACTACAGTCTTTCCACTATAGTCTTTCCACTATAGTCTGTCCACTTTAGTCTTTCCACTTTAATCTTTCCACTATAGTCTGTCCACTTTAGTCTTTCCACTTTAGTCTTTCCGCTTTAGTCTGTCCAGTTAGTCTTTCCACTATAGTCTTTCCACTGTAGTCTGTCCACTTTAGTCTTTCCACTTTAGTCTTTCCACTTTAGTCTGTCCACTTTAGTCTTTCCACTATAGTCTGTCCACTTTAGTCTTTCCACTTTAGTCTTTCCGCTTTAGTCTGTCCACTTAGTCTTTCCACTAGAGTCTGTCCACTTTAGTCTGTCCACTTTAGTCTCCACTTTATTCTGTCCACTACAGTCTTTCCACTATAGTGTTTCCACTATAGTCTGTCCAGTTTAGTCTTTCCACTTTAGTCTTTCCACTATAGTCTCCACTTTATTCTGTCCAATACAGTCTTTCCACTATAGTCTTTCCACTAAAGTCTATCCACTTTAGTCTTTCCACTATTCTCTGTCGACTTTAGTCTTTCCACTATAGTCTCCACTTTATTCTGTCCACTACAGTCTTTCCACTATAGTCTTTCCACTATAGTCTGCCCACTGTAGTCTTTCCACTTTAGTCTTTCCACTTAGTCTCCACTTTATTCTGTCCACTATAGTCTGTCCACTTTAGTCTTTCTACTATTCTCTGTCCACTTTAGTCTTTCCACTATTCTCTGTCAACTTTAGTCTTTCCACTTTAGTCTTTCCACTATAGTCTCCACTTTATTCTGTCCACTACAGTTTTTCCACTATAGTATTTCCACTATAGTCTGTCCACTTTAGTCTTTCCACTATTCTCTGTCCACTTTAGTCTTTCCACTATAGTCTGTCCACTTTAGTCTTTCCACTATTCTCTGTCCACTTTAGTCTTTCCACTATAGTCTCCACTTTATTCTGTCCACTACAGTCTTTCCACTATAGTCTTTCCACCTTAGTCTGTCCACTTTAGTCTTTCCACTATAGTCTGTCCACTTTAGTCTTTCCACTATAGTCTGTCCACTTTAATCTTTCCACTTTAGTCTTTCCACTATAGTTTCCACTATAGTCTGTCCACTTTAGTCTTTCCACTATTCTCTGTCCACTTTAGTCTTTCCACTATTCTCTGTCCACTTTAGTCTTTCCACTTTAGTTTCTCCACTTTATGCTGTCCACTTCAGTCTTTCCACTATTCTCTGTCCACTTTAGTCTTTCCACTTTAGTCTTTCCACTATAGTCTCCACTTTATTCTGTCCACTACAGTCTTTCCACTATAGTCTTTCCATTATAGTCTGTCCACTTTAGTCTTTCCACTATTCTCTGTCCACTTTAGTCTTTCCACTATAGTCTCCACTTTATTTTGTCCACTACAGTCTTTCCACTATAGTCTTTCCACTTTCTTTCCACTTTAGTCTTTCCACTATAGTCTGTCCACTTTAGTCTTTCCACTACTCTCTGTCCACTTTAGTCTTTCCGCTTCAGTCTTTCCACTAGAGCCTGTCCACTTTAGTCTTTCCACTTTAGTCTGTCCACTTTAGTCTTTCCACTTTAGTCATTTCCATTATCTTCTGTCCACTTTAGTCTTTCCACTTTAGTCTTTCCACTTTAGTCTGTCCACTTTAGTCTTTCCACTATAGTCTGTCCACTTTATTCTTTCCACTATAGTCTGTCCACTTTAGTCTTTCCACTATAGCCTCCACTTTATTCTGTCCACTACAGTCTTTCCACTATAGTCTTTCCACTATAGTCTGTCCACTTTAGTCTTTCCACTTTAGTCTTTCCACTTTAGTCTGTCCACTTTAGTCTTTCCACTATAGACTGTCCACTTTAGTCTTTCCACTATTCTCTTTCCCCTTTAGTCTTTCCACTACAGTCTACACTTTATTCTGTCCACTACAGTTTTTCCACTATAGTCTTTCCACTATAGTCTGTCCACTTTGGTCTTTCCACTTTAGTCTGTCCACTTTGGTCTTTCCACTTTAGTCTTTCCACTTTGGTCTGTCCACTTTAGTCTGTCCACTTTAGTCTTTCCACTATAGACTGTCCACTTTAGTCTTTCCACTATTCTCTTTCCCCTTTAGTCTTTCCACTACAGTCTACACTTTATTCTGTCCACTACAGTTTTTCCACTATAGTCTTTCCACTATAGTCTGTCCACTTTGGTCTTTCCACTTTAGTCTTTCCACTTTGGTCTGTCCACTTTAGTCTGTCCACTTTAGTCTTTCCACTTTAGTCTTTCCGCTTTAGTCTGTCCACTTAGTCTTTCCACTATAGTCTTTCCACTATAGTCTGTCCACTTTAGTCTTTCCACTTTAGTCTTTCCACTTTAGTCTGTCCACTTTAGTCTTTCCACTATAGTCTGTCCACTTTAGTCTTTCCACTATAGTCTGTCCACTTTAATCTTTCCACTTTAGTCTTTCCACTATAGTCTCCACTTTATTCTGTCCATTACAGTCTTTCCACTATAGTCTTTCCACTATAGTCTGTCCACTTTAGTCTTTCCACTATTCTCTGTCCACTTTAGTCTTTCCACTATTCTCTGTCCACTTTAGTCTTTCCAATTTAGTCTTTCCACTATAGTCACAACTTTATTCTGTCCACTACAGTCTTTCCACTATAGTCTGTCCACTTTAGTCTTTCCACTATTCTTTGTCCACTTTAGTCTTTCCACTATAGTCTCCACTTTATTCTGTCCACTACAGTCTTTCCACTATAGTCTTTCCACTATAGTCTGTCCACTGTAGTCTTTCCACTTTAGTCTTTCCACTATAGTCTCCACTTTATTCTGTCCACTACAGTCTTTCCACTTTAGTCTTTCCACTATTCTCTGTCAACTTTAGTCTTTCCAATTTAGTCTTTCCACTATAGTCTCCACTTTACTCTGTCCACTACAGTCTTTCCACTATAGTCTTTCCACTATAGTCTGTCCACTTTAGTCTTTCCACTATTCTCTGTCCACTTTAGTCTTTCCACTATAGTCTCCACTTTATTCTGTCCAGTACAGTCTTTCCACTTTAGTCTTTCCACTATTCTCTGTCAACTTTAGTCTTTCCACTTTAGTCTTTCCACTATAGTCTCCACTTTATTCTGTCCACTACAGTCTTTCCACTTTAGTCTTTCCACTATTCTCTGTCAACTTTAGTCTTTCCACTTTAGTTTTTCCACTATAGTCTCCACTTTAGTTTGTCCACTTTAGTCTTTCCACTATTCTCTGTCCACTTTAGTCTTTCCACTATAGTCTTTTCAATATAGTCTGTCCACTTTAGTCTTTCCACTTTAGTCTTTCCACCTTAGTCTGTCCACTTTAGTCTTTCCACTATAGTCTGTCCACTTTAGTCTTTCCACTATTCTCTGTCCACTTTAGTCTTTCCCCTACAGTCTCCACTTTATTCTGTCTACTACAGTCTTTCCACTATAGTCTTTCCACTATAGTCTGTCCACTTTAGTCTTTCCACTATTTTCTGTCCACTTTAGTCTTTCCACTATAGTCTCCACTTTATTCTGTCCACTAGAGTCTTTCCACTATAGTCTTTCCACTATAGTCTGTCCACTTTAGTCTTTCCACTTTAGTTTTTCCACTTTAGTCTGTCCACTTCAGTCTTTCCACTATAGTCTGTCCAGTTTAGTCTTTCCACTATAGTCTCCACTTTATTCTGTCCACTACAGTCTTTCCACTATAGTCTTTCCACGAAAGTCTATCCACTTTAGTCTTTCCACTTTTCTCTGTCAACTTTAGTCTTTCCACTTCAGTCTTTCCACTATAGTCTCCACTTTATTCTGTCCACTACAGTCTTTCCACTATAGTCTTTCCACTATAGTCTGTCCACTGTAGTCTTTCCACTTTAGTCTTTCCACTATAGTCTCCACTTTATTCTGTCCACTACAGTCTTTCCACTTTAGTCTTTCCACTATTCTCTGTCAACTTTAGTCTTTCCAATTTAGTCTTTCCACTATAGTCTCCACTTTACTCTGTCCACTACAGTCTTTCCACTATAGTCTTTCCACTATAGTCTGTCCACTTTAGTCTTTCCACTATTCTCTGTCCACTTTAGTCTTTCCACTATAGTCTCCACTTTATTCTGTCCAGTACAGTCTTTCCACTTTAGTCTTTCCACTATTCTCTGTCAACTTTAGTCTTTCCACTTTAGTCTTTCCACTATAGTCTCCACTTTATTCTGTCCACTACAGTCTTTCCACTTTAGTCTTTCCACTATTCTCTGTCAACTTTAGTCTTTCCACTATAGTCTCCACTTTAGTTTGTCCACTTTAGTCTTTCCACTATTCTCTGTCCACTTTAGTCTTTCCACTATAGTCTTTTCAATATAGTCTGTCCACTTTAGTCTTTCCACTTTAGTCTTTCCACCTTAGTCTGTCCACTTTAGTCTTTCCACTATAGTCTGTCCACTTTAGTCTTTCCACTATTCTCTGTCCACTTTAGTCTTTCCACTACAGTCTCCACTTTATTCTGTCTACTACAGTCTTTCCACTATAGTCTTTCCACTATAGTCTGTCCACTTTAGTCTTTCCACTATTTTCTGTCCACTTTAGTCTTTCCACTATAGTCTCCACTTTATTCTGTCCACTAGAGTCTTTCCACTATAGTCTTTCCACTATAGTCTGTCCACTTTAGTCTTTCCACTTTAGTTTTTCCACTTTAGTCTGTCCACTTCAGTCTTTCCACTATAGTCTGTCCAGTTTAGTCTTTCCACTATAGTCTCCACTTTATTCTGTCCACTACAGTCTTTCCACTATAGTCTTTCCACGAAAGTCTATCCACTTTAGTCTTTCCACTTTTCTCTGTCAACTTTAGTCTTTCCACTTCAGTCTTTCCACTATAGTCTCCACTTTATTCTGTCCACTACAGTCTTTCCACTATAGTCTTTCCACTATAGACTGTCCACTGTAGTCTTTCCACTATAGTCTCCACTTTATTCTGTCCACTACAGTCTTTCCAATATAGTCTTTCCACTATAGTTTGTCCACTTTAGTCTTTCCACTTTAGTTTTTCCACTTTAGTCTGTCCACTTCAGTCTTTCCAATATAGTCTGTTCAGTTTAGTCTTTCCACTTTAGTCTTTCCACTATAGTCTCCACTTTATTCTGTCCACTACAGTCTTTCCACTATAGTCTTTCCACTAAAGTCTATCCACTTTAGTCTTTCCACTATTCTCTGTCAACTTTAGTCTTTCCACTTTAGTCTTTCCACTATAGTCTCCACTTTATTCTGTCCACTACAGTCTTTCCACTATAGTCTTTCCATTATAGTCTGTCCACTTTAGTCTTTCCACTATTCTCTGTCAACTTTAGTCTTTCCACTATAGTCTCCACTTTATTCTGTCCAATACAGTCTTTCCACTATAGTCTTTCCACTAAAGTCTATCCACTTTAGTCTTTCCACTATTCTCTGTCAACTTTAGTCTTTCCACTATAGTCTCCACTTTATTCTGTCCACTACAGTCTTTCCACAATAGTCTTTAAATATAGTCTGTCTACTTTAGTCTCTCCACTTTAGTCTTTCCACCTTAGTCTGTCCACTTTAGTCTTTCCACTATAGTCTGTCCACTTTAGTCTTTCCACTATAGTCTGTCCACTTTAGTCTTTCCACTATTCTCTGTCCACTTTAGTTTTTCCACTATAGTCTCCACTTTATTCTGTCCACTACAGTCTTTCCACTATAGTCTTTCCACTAAAGTCTGTCCAGTTTAGTCTTTCCACTTTAGTCTTTCCACTATAGTCTCCACTTTATTCTGTCCACTACAGTCTACAGTCTTTCCAGTACAGTCTTTCCACTTTAGTCTTTCCACTATTCTCTGTCAACTTTAGTCTTTCCACTTTAGTCTTTCCACTATAGTCTCCACTTTATTCTGTCCACTTCAGTCTTTCCACTTTAGTCTTTCCACTATTCTCTGTCAACTTTAGTCTTTCCACTTTAGTCTTTCCACTATAGTCTCCACTTTATTCTGTCCACTACAGTCTTTCCACTATAGTCTGTGCACTTTAGTCTTTCCACTATTCTCTGTCCACTTTAGTCTTTCCACTATAGTCTTTCCAATATAGTCTGTCCACTTTAGTCTTTCCACTTTAGTCTTTCCACTATAGTCTGTCCACTTTAGTCTTTCCACTATAGTCTGTCCACTTTAGTCTTTCCACTATTCTCTGTCCACTTTAGTCTTTCCACTATAGTCTCCACTTTATTCTGTCTACTACAGTCTTTCCACTATAGTCTGTCCACTTTAGTCTTTCCACTATTCTCTGTCCACTTTAGTCTTTCCACTATAGTCTCCACTTTATTCTGTCCACTACAGTCTTTCCACTATAGTCCTTCCACTATAGTCTGTCCACTTTAGTCTTTCCACTTTAGTTTTTCCACTTTAGTCTGTCCACTTCAGTCTTTCCACTATAGCCTGTCCAGTTTAGTCTTTCCACTTTAGTCTTTCCACTATAGTCTCCACTTTATTCTGTCCACTACAGTCTTTCCACTATAGTCTTTCCACTAAAGTCTATCCACTTTAGTCTTTCCACTTTTCTCTGTCAACTTTAGTCTTTCCACTTTAGTCTTTCCACTACAGTCTCCACTTTATTCTGTCCACTACAGTCTTTCCACTATAGTCTTTCCACTATATTCTGTCCACTTTAGTCTTTCCACTATTCTCTGTCCACTTTAGTCTTTCAACTATAGTCTTTAAATATAGTCTGTCCACTATAGTCTTTCCACTATAGTCTGTCCACTTTAGTCTTTCCACTATTCTCTGTCCACTTTAGTCTTTCCACTATAGTCTCCACTTTATTCTGTCCACTACAGTCTTTCCACTATAGTCTTTCCACTATAGTCTGTCCACTTTAGTCTTTCCACTTTAGTTTTTCCACTTTAGTCTGTCCACTTCAGTCTTTCCACTATAGTCTGTCCAGTTTAGTCTTTCCACTTTAGTCTTTCCACTATAGTCTCCACTTTATTCTGTCCACTACAGTCTTTCCACTATAGTCTTTCCACTAAAGTCTATCCACTTTAGTCTTTCCACTATTCTCTGTCAACTTTAGTCTTTCCACTTTAGTCTTTCCACTATAGTCTCCACTTTATTCTGTCCACTACAGTCTTTCCACTATAGTATTTCCACTATAGTCTGTCCACTTTAGTCTTTCCACTATTCTCTGTCCACTTTAGTCTTTCCACTATAGTCTTTCCAATATAGTCTTTCCACTTTAGTCTTTCCACTTTAGTCTGTCAACTTTAGTCTTTCCACTATAGTCTGTCCACTTTAGTCTTTCCACTATTCTCTGTCAACTTTAGTCTTTCCACTTTAGTCTTTCCACTATAGTCTCCACTTTATTCTGTCAACTACAGTCTTTCCACTATAGTATTTCCACTATAGTCTGTCCACTTTAGTCTTTCCACTATTCTCTGTCCACTTTAGTCTTTCCACTATAGTCTTTCCAATATAGTCTTTCCACTTTAGTCTTTCCACTTTAGTCTGTCCACTTTAGTCTTTCCACTATAGTCTGTCCACTTTAGTCTTTCCGCTTTAGTCTGTCCACTTAGTCTTTCCACTAGAGTCTGTCCACTTTAGTCTGTCCACTTTAGTCTTTCCACTATAGTCTTCACTTTATTCTGTCCACTACAGTCTTTCCACTATAGTCTTTTCACTATAGTCTGTCCACTTTAGTCTTTTCACTATTCTCTGTCCACTTTAGTCTTTCCACTATAGTCTTTCCAATATAGTCTTTCCACTTTAGTCTTTCCACTTTAGTCTGTCCACTTTAGTCTTTCCACTATAGTCTGTCCACTTTAGTCTTTCCACTTTAGTCTTTCCGCTTTAGTCTGTCCACTTAGTCTTTCCACTAGAGTCTTTCCACTTTAGTCTGTCCACTTTAGTCTTTCCACTATAGTCTTCACTTTATTCTGTCCACTACAGTCTTTCCACTATAGTCTTTCCACTATTCTCTGTCCACTTTAGTCTTTCCACTATAGTCTTTCCAATATAGTCTTTCCACTTTAGTCTTTCCACTTTAGTCTGTCCACTTTAGTCTTTCCACTATAGTCTGTCCACTTTAGTCTTTCCACTTTAGTCTTTCCGCTTTAGTCTGTCCACTTAGTCTTTCCACTATAGTCTGTCCACTTTAGTCTTTCCACTTTAGTTTTTCCACTATAGTCTCCACTTTATTCTGTCCACTACAGTCTTTCCACTATAGTCTTTCCACTAAAGTCTATCCACTTTAGTCTTTCCACTATTCTCTGTCCACTTTAGTCTGTCCACTTCAGTCTTGCCACTATAGTCTGTCCAGTTTAGTCTTTCCACTTTAGTCTTTCCACTATAGTCTCCACTTTATTCTGTCCACTACAGTCTTTCCACTATAGTCTTTCCACTAAAGTCTATCCACTTTAGTCTTTCCACTATTCTCTGTCAACTTTAGTCTTTCCACTTTAGTCTTTCCACTATAGTCTCCACTTTATTCTGTCCACTACAGTCTTTCCACTATAGTATTTCCACTATAGTCTGTCCACTTTAGTCTTTCCACTATTCTCTGTCCACTTTAGTCTTTCCACTATAGTCTATTCAATATAGTCTTTCCACTTTAGTCTTTCCACTTTAGTCTGTCAACTTTAGTCTTTCCACTATAGTCTGTCCACTTTAGCCTTTCCACTTTAGTCTTTCCGCTTTAGTCTGTCCACTTAGTCTTTCCACTAGAGTCTGTCCACTTTAGTCTGTCCACTTTAGTCTTTCCACTTTAGTTTCTCCACTTTAGTCTGTCGACTTCAGTCTTTCCACTATTCTCTGTCCACTTTAGTCTTTCCACTATAGTCTCCACTTTATTCTGTCCACTACAGTCTTTCCACTATAGTCTTTCCATTATAGTCTGTCCACTTTAGTCTTTCCACTATTCTCTGTCCACTTTGGTCTTTCCACTATAGTCTCCACTTTATTCTGTCCACTACAGTCTTTCCACTATAGTCTTTCCACTTTCTTTCCACTTTAGTCTTTCCACTATAGTCTGTCCACTTTAGTCTTTCCACTACTCTCTGTCCACTTTAGTCTTTCCGCTTCAGTCTTTCCACTAGAGTCTGTCCACTTTAGTCTTTCCACTTTAGTCTGTCCACTCTACTCTTTCCACCTTAGTCTTTCCACTTTAGTCATTTCAACTATCTTCTGTCCACTTTAGTCTTTCCACTTTAGTCTTTCCACATTAGTCTGTCCACTTTAGTCTTTCCACTATAGTCTGTCCACTTTAGTCATTCCACTATAGTCTGTCCACTTTAGTCTTTCCACTTTAGTCTTTCCACTTTAGTCTTTCCACTATAGCCTCCACTTTATTCTGTCCACTACAGTCTTTCCACTACAGTCTTTCCACTATAGTCTTTCCACTATAGTCTGTCCACTTTAGTCTTTCCTCTTTAGTCTGTCCACTTTAGTCTTTCCACTTTAGTCTTTCCACTATAGCCTCCACTTTATTCTGTCCACTACAGTCTTTCCACTATAGTCTTTCCACTATAGTCTGTCCACTTTAGTCTTTCCACTTTAGTCTGTCCACTTTAGTCTTTCCACTTTAGTCTTTCCAATTTAGTCTTTCCACTATAGCCTCCACTTTATTCTGTCCACTACAGTCTTTCCACTTTAGTCTTTCCACTTTGGTCTGTCCACTTCAGTCTTTCCACTATAGTCTGTCCACTTTAGTCTTTCCACTTTAGTTTTTCCACTTTAGTCTGTCCACTTCAGTCTTTCCACTATAGTCTTTCCACTTTAGTCTGTCCACTTTAGTCTTTCCACTATAGTCTTTCCAATATAGTCTTTCCACTTTAGTCTTTCCACTTTAGTCTGTCCACTTTAGTCTTTCCACTATAGTCTGTCCACTTTAGTCTTTCCACTTTAGTCTTTCCGCTTTAGTCTGTCCACTTAGTCTTTCCACTATAGTCTGTCCACTTTAGTCTTTCCACTTTAGTTTTTCCACTATAGTCTCCACTTTATTCTGTCCACTACAGTCTTTCCACTATAGTCTTTCCACTAAAGTCTATCCACTTTAGTCTTTCCACTATTCTCTGTCCACTTTAGTCTGTCCACTTCAGTCTTGCCACTATAGTCTGTCCAGTTTAGTCTTTCCACTTTAGTCTTTCCACTATAGTCTCCACTTTATTCTGTCCACTACAGTCTTTCCACTATAGTCTTTCCACTAAAGTCTATCCACTTTAGTCTTTCCACTATTCTCTGTCAACTTTAGTCTTTCCACTTTAGTCTTTCCACTATAGTCTCCACTTTATTCTGTCCACTACAGTCTTTCCACTATAGTATTTCCACTATAGTCTGTCCACTTTAGTCTTTCCACTATTCTCTGTCCACTTTAGTCTTTCCACTATAGTCTTTCCAATATAGTCTTTCCACTTTAGTCTTTCCACTTTAGTCTGTCAACTTTAGTCTTTCCACTATAGTCTGTCCACTTTAGCCTTTCCACTTTAGTCTTTCCGCTTTAGTCTGTCCACTTAGTCTTTCCACTAGAGTCTGTCCACTTTAGTCTGTCCACTTTAGTCTTCCCACTTTAGTTTCTCCACTTTAGTCTGTCCACTTCAGTCTTTCCACTATTCTCTGTCCACTTTAGTCTTTCCACTATAGTCTCCACTTTATTCTGTCCACTACAGTCTTTCCACTATAGTCTTTCCATTATAGTCTGTCCACTTTAGTCTTTCCACTATTCTCTGTCCACTTTGGTCTTTCCACTATAGTCTCCACTTTATTCTGTCCACTACAGTCTTTCCACTATAGTCTTTCCACTTTCTTTCCACTTTAGTCTTTCCACTATAGTCTGTCCACTTTAGTCTTTCCACTACTCTCTGTCCACTTTAGTCTTTCCGCTTCAGTCTTTCCACTAGAGTCTGTCCACTTTAGTCTTTCCACTTTAGTCTGTCCACTCTACTCTTTCCACTTTAGTCTTTCCACTTTAGTCATTTCAACTATCTTCTGTCCACTTTAGTCTTTCCACTTTAGTCTTTCCACATTAGTCTGTCCACTTTAGTCTTTCCACTATAGTCTGTCCACTTTAGTCATTCCACTATAGTCTGTCCACTTTAGTCTTTCCACTTTAGTCTTTCCACTTTAGTCTTTCCACTATAGCCTCCACTTTATTCTGTCCACTACAGTCTTTCCACTATAGTCTTTCCACTATAGTCTGTCCACTTTAGTCTTTCCTCTTTAGTCTGTCCACTTTAGTCTTTCCACTTTAGTCTTTCCACTTTAGTCTTTCCACTATAGCCTCCACTTTATTCTGTCCACTACAGTCTTTCCACTATAGTCTTTCCACTATAGTCTGTCCACTTTAGTCTTTCCACTTTAGTCTGTCCACTTTAGTCTTTCCACTTTAGTCTTTCCACTTTAGTCTTTCCACTATAGCCTCCACTTTATTCTGTCCACTACAGTCTTTCCACTTTAGTCTTTCCACTTTGGTCTGTCCACTTCAGTCTTTCCACTATAGTCTGTCCACTTTAGTCTTTCCACTTTAGTTTTTCCACTTTAGTCTGTCCACTTCAGTCTTTCCACTATAGTCTTTCCACTTTAGTCTGTCCACTTTAGTCTTTCCACTATAGTCTGTCCACTTTAGTCTTTCCACTATAGTCTGTCCACTTTAATCTTTCCACTTTAGTCTTTCCACTATAGTCTCCACTTTATTCTGTCCATTGCAGTCTTTCCACTATAGTCTTTCCACTATAGTCTGTCCACTTTAGTCTTTCCACTATTCTCTGTCCACTTTAGTCTTTCAACTTTAGTCTTTCCACTATAGTCTCCACTTTATTCGGTCCACTACAGTCTTTCCACTATAGTCTTTCCATTATAGTCTGTCCACTTTAGTCTTTCCACTATTCTCTGTCAACTTTAGTCTTTCCACTATAGTCTCCACTTTATTCTGTCCACTACAGTCTTTCCACAATAGTCTTTAAATATAGTCTGTCTACTTTAGTCTCTCCACTTTAGTCTTTCCACCTTAGTCTGTCCACTTTAGTCTTTCCACTATAGTCTGTCCACTTTAGTCTTTCCACTATAGTCTGTCCACTTTAGTCTTTCCACTATTCTCTGTCCACTTTAGTCTTTCCACTATAGTCTCCACTTTATTCTGTCCACTACAGTCTTTCCACTATAGTCTTTCAACTAAAGTCTGTCCAGTTTAGTCTTTCCACTTTAGTCTTTCCACTATAGTCTCCACTTTATTCTGTCCACTACAGTCTACATCTTTCCAGTACAGTCTTTCCACTTTAGTCTTTCCACTATTCTCTGTCAACTTTAGTCTTTCCACTTTAGTCTTTCCACTATAGTCTCCACTTTATTCTGTCCACTTCAGTCTTTCCACTTTAGTCTTTCCACTATTCTCTGTCAACTTTAGTCTTTCCACTTTAGTCTTTCCACTATAGTCTCCACTTTATTCTGTCCACTACAGTCTTTCCACTATAGTCTTTCCACTATAGTCTGTGCACTTTAGTCTTTCCACTATTCTCTGTCCACTTTAGTCTTTCCACTATAGTCTTTCCAATATAGTCTGTCCACTTTAGTCTTTCCACTTTAGTCTTTCCACTATAGTCTGTCCACTTTAGTCTTTCCTCTATAGTCTGTCCACTTTAGTCTTTCCACTATTCTCTGTCCACTTTAGTCTTTCCACTATAGTCTCCACTTTATTCTGTCTACTACAGTCTTTCCACTATAGTCTGTCCACTTTAGTCTTTCCACTATTCTCTGTCCACTTTAGTCTTTCCACTATAGTCTCCACTTTATTCTGTCCACTACAGTCTTTCCACTATAGTCCTTCCACTATAGTCTGTCCACTTTAGTCTTTCCACTTTAGTTTTTCCACTTTAGTCTGTCCACTTCAGTCTTTCCACTATAGCCTGTCCAGTTTAGTCTTTCCACTTTAGTCTTTCCACTATAGTCTCCACTTTATTCTGTCCACTACAGTCTTTCCACTATAGTCTTTCCACTAAAGTCTATCCACTTTAGTCTTTCCACTTTTCTCTGTCAACTTTAGTCTTTCCACTTTAGTCTTTCCAATATAGTCTTTCCACTTTAGTCTTTCCACTTTAGTCTGTCAACTTTAGTCTTTCCACTATAGTCTGTCCACTTTAGTCTTTCCACTATTCTCTGTCAACTTTAGTCTTTCCACTTTAGTCTTTCCACTATAGTCTCCACTTTATTCTGTCCACTACAGTCTTTCCACTATAGTATTTCCACTATAGTCTGTCCACTTTAGTCTTTCCACTATTCTCTGTCCACTTTAGTCTTTCCACTATAGTCTTTCCAATATAGTCTTTCCACTTTAGTCTTTCCACTTTAGTCTGTCCACTTTAGTCTTTCCACTATAGTCTGTCCACTTTAGTCTTTCCACTTTAGTCTTTCCGCTTTAGTCTGTCCACTTAGTCTTTCCACTAGAGTCTGTCCACTTTAGTCCGTCCACTTTAGTCTTTCCACTATAGTCTTCACTTTATTCTGTCCACTACAGTCTTTCCACTATAGTCTTTTCACTATAGTCTGTCCACTTTAGTCTTTCCACTATTCTCTGTCCACTTTAGTCTTTCCACTATAGTCTTTCCAATATAGTCTTTCCACTTTAGTCTTTCCACTTTAGTCTGTCCACTTTAGTCTTTCCACTATAGTCTGTCAACTTTAGTCTTTCCACTTTAGTCTTTCCGCTTTAGTCTGTCCACTTAGTCTTTCCACTAGAGTCTGTCCACTTTAGTCTGTCCACTTTAGTCTTTCCACTATAGTCTTCACTTTATTCTGTCCACTACAGTCTTTCCACTATAGTCTTTCCACTATTCTCTGTCCACTTTAGTCTTTCCACTATAGTCTTTCCAATATAGTCTTTCCACTTTAGTCTTTCCACTTTAGTCTGTCCACTTTAGTCTTTCCACTATAGTCTGTCCACTTTAGTCTTTCCACTTTAGTCTTTCCGCTTTAGTCTGTCCACTTAGTCTTTCCACTATAGTCTGTCCACTTTAGTCTTTCCACTTTAGTTTTTCCACTATAGTCTCCACTTTATTCTGTCCACCACAGTCTTTCCACTATAGTCTTTCCAATATAGTCTTTCCACTTTAGTCTTTCCACTTTAGTCTGTCCACTTTAGTCTTTCCACTTTAGTCTTTCCGCTTTAGTCTGTCCACTTAGTCTTTCCACTATAGTCTGTCCACTTTAGTCTTTCCACTTTAGTTTTTCCACTATAGTCTCCACTTTATTCTGTCCACTACAGTCTTTCCACTTTAGTCTTTCCACTATAGTCTTTCCACTTTAGTCTGTCCACTTTAGTCTTTCCACTATAGTCTTTCCAATATAGTCTTTCCACTTTAGTCTTTCCACTTTAGTCTGTCCACTTTAGTCTTTCCACTATAGTCTGTCCACTTTAGTCTTTCAACTTTAGTCTTTCCGCTTTAGTCTGTCCACTTAGTCTTTCCACTATAGTCTGTCCACTTTAGTCTTTCCACTTTAGTTTTTCCACTATAGTCTCCACTTTATTCTGTCCACTACAGTCTTTCCACTATAGTCTTTCCACTAAAGTCTATCCACTTTAGTCTTTCCACTATTCTCTGTCCACTTTAGTCTGTCCACTTCAGTCTTGCCACTATAGTCTGTCCAGTTTAGTCTTTCCACTTTAGTCTTTCCACTATAGTCTCCACTTTATTCTGTCCACTACAGTCTTTCCACTATAGTCTTTCCACTAAAGTCTATCCACTTTAGTCTTTCCACTATTCTCTGTCAACTTTAGTCTTTCCACTTTAGTCTTTCCACTATAGTCTCCACTTTATTCTGTCCACTACAGTCTTTCCACTATAGTATTTCCACTATAGTCTGTCCACTTTAGTCTTTCCACTATTCTCTGTCCACTTTAGTCTTTCCACTATAGTCTTTCCAATATAGTCTTTCCACTTTAGTCTTTCCACTTTAGTCTGTCAACTTTAGTCTTTCCACTATAGTCTGTCCACTTTAGCCTTTCCACTTTAGTCTTTCCGCTTTAGTCTGTCCACTTAGTCTTTCCACTAGAGTCTGTCCACTTTAGTCTGTCCACTTTAGTCTTTTCACTTTAGTTTCTCCACTTTAGTCTGTCCACTTCAGTCTTTCCACTATTCTCTGTCCACTTTAGTCTTTCCACTATAGTCTCCACTTTATTCTGTCCACTACAGTCTTTCCACTATAGTCTTTCCATTATAGTCTGTCCACTTTAGTCTTTCCACTATTCTCTGTCCACTTTGGTCTTTCCACTATAGTCTCCACTTTATTCTGTCCACTACAGTCTTTCCACTATAGTCTTTCCACTTTCTTTCCACTTTAGTCTTTCCACTATAGTCTGTCCACTTTAGTCTTTCCACTACTCTCTGTCCACTTTAGTCTTTCCGCTTCAGTCTTTCCACTAGAGTCTGTCCACTTTAGTCTTTCCACTTTAGTCTGTCCACTCTACTCTTTCCACTTTAGTCTTTCCACTTTAGTCATTTCAACTATCTTCTGTCCACTTTAGTCTTTCCACTTTAGTCTTTCCACATTAGTCTGTCCACTTTAGTCTTTCCACTATAGTCTGTCCACTTTAGTCATTCCACTATAGTCTGTCCACTTTAGTCTTTCCACTTTAGTCTTTCCACTTTAGTCTTTCCACTATAGCCTTCACTTTATTCTGTCCACTACAGTCTTTCCACTATAGTCTTTCCACTATAGTCTGTCCACTTTAGTCTTTCCTCTTTAGTCTGTCCACTTTAGTCTTTCCACTTTAGTCTTTCCACTTTAGTCTTTCCACTATAGCCTCCACTTTATTCTGTCCACTACAGTCTTTCCACTATAGTCTTTCCACTATAGTCTGTCCACTTTAGTCTTTCCACTTTAGTCTGTCCACTTTAGTCTTTCCACTTTAGTCTTTCCACTTTAGTCTTTCCACTATAGCCTCCACTTTATTCTGTCCACTACAGTCTTTCCACTTTAGTCTTTCCACTTTGGTCTGTCCACTTCAGTCTTTCCACTATAGTCTGTCCACTTTAGTCTTTCCACTTTAGTTTTTCCACTTTAGTCTGTCCACTTCAGTCTTTCCACTATAGTCTTTCCACTTTAGTCTGTCCACTTTAGTCTTTCCACTATAGTCTGTCCACTTTAGTCTTTCCACTATAGTCTGTCCACTTTAATCTTTCCACTTTAGTCTTTCCACTATAGTCTCCACTTTCTTCTGTCCATTGCAGTCTTTCCACTATAGTCTTTCCACTATAGTCTGTCCACTTTAGTCTTTCCACTATTCTCTGTCCACTTTAGTCTTTCCACTATTCTCTGTCCACTTTAGTCTTTCCAATTTAGTCTTTCCACTATAGTCACCACTTTATTCTGTCCACTACAGTCTTTCCACTATAGTCTTTCCACTATAGTCTGTCCACTTTAGTCTTTCCACTATTCTCTGTCCACTTTAGTCTTTCCACTATAGTCTCCACTTTATTCTGTCCACTACAGTCTTTCCACAATAGTCTTTCCACTATGGTCTGTCCACTGTAGTCTTTCCACTTTAGTCTTTCCACTATAGTCTCCACTTTATCTGTCCACTACAGTCTTTCCACTTTAGTCTTTCCACTATTCTCTGTCAACTTTAGTCTTTCCACTTTAGTCTTTCCACTATAGTCTCCACTTTATTCTGCCCACTACAGTCTTTCCACTATAGTCTTTCCACTATAGTCTGTCCACTTTAGTCTTTCCACTATTCTCTGTCCACTTTAGTCTTTCCACTATAGTCTTTCCAATATAGTCTGTCCACTTTAGTCTTTCCACTTTAGTCTTTCCACCTTAGTCTGTCCACTTTAGTCTTTCCACTATAGTCTTTCCACTTTAGTCTTTCCACTATTCTCTGTCCACTTTAGTCTTTCCACTATAGTCTCCACTTTATTCTGTCTACTACAGTCTTTCCACTATTGTCTTTCCACTATAGTCTGTCCACTTTAGTCTTTCCACTATTCTCTGTCCACTTTAGTCTTTCCACTATAGTCTCCACTTTATTCTGTCCACTACAGTCTTTCCACTATAGTCTTTCCACTATAGTCTGTCCACTTTAGTCTTTCCACTTTAGTTTTTCCACTATAGTCTCCACTTTATTCTGTCCACTACAGTCTTTCCACTATAGTCTTTCCACTAAAGTCTATCCACTTTAGTCTTTCCACTATTCTCTGTCCACTTTAGTCTGTCCACTTCAGTCTTGCCACTATAGTCTGTCCAGTTTAGTCTTTCCACTTTAGTCTTTCCACTATAGTCTCCACTTTATTCTGTCCACTACAGTCTTTCCACTATAGTCTTTCCACTAAAGTCTATCCACTTTAGTCTTTCCACTATTCTCTGTCAACTTTAGTCTTTCCACTTTAGTCTTTCCACTATAGTCTCCACTTTATTCTGTCCACTACAGTCTTTCCACTATAGTATTTCCACTATAGTCTGTCCACTTTAGTCTTTCCACTATTCTCTGTCCACTTTAGTCTTTCCACTATAGTCTTTCCAATATAGTCTTTCCACTTTAGTCTTTCCACTTTAGTCTGTCCACTTTAGTCTTTCCACTATAGTCTGTCCACTTTAGTCTTTCCACTTTAGTCTTTCCGCTTTAGTCTGTCCACTTAGTCTTTCCACTAGAGTCTGTCCACTTTAGTCTGTCCACTTTAGTCTTTCCACTATAGTCTTCACTTTATTCTGTCCACTACAGTCTTTCCACTATAGTCTTTTCACTATAGTCTCTCCACTTTAGTCTTTCCACTTTAGTTTCTCCACTTTAGTCTGTCCACTTCAGTCTTTCCACTATTCTCTGTCCACTTTAGTCTTTCCACTATAGCCTCCACTTTATTCTGTCCACTACAGTCTTTCCACTATAGTCTTTCCACTATAGTCTGTCCACTTTAGTCTTTCCTCTTTAGTCTGTTCACTTTAGTCTTTCCACTTTAGTCTTTCCACTTTAGTCATTTCAACTATCTTCTGTCCACTTTAGTCTTTCCACTTTAGTCTTTCCACATTAGTCTGTCCACTTTAGTCTTTCCACTATAGTCTGTCCACTTTAGTCATTCCACTATAGTCTGTCCACTTTAGTCTTTCCACTTTAGTCTTTCCACTTTAGTCTTTCCACTATAGCCTCCACTTTATTCTGTCCACTACAGTCTTTCCACTATAGTCTTTCCACTATAGTCTGTCCACTTTAGTCTTTCCTCTTTAGTCTGTCCACTTTAGTCTTTCCACTTTAGTCTTTCCACTTTAGTCTTTCCACTATAGCCTCCACTTTATTCTGTCCACTACAGTCTTTCCACTATAGTCTTTCCACTATAGTCTGTCCACTTTAGTCTTTCCACTATTCTCTGTCCACTTTAGTCTTTCCACTATAGTCTTTCCACTTTAGTCTTTCCACTATAGCCTCCACTTTATTCGGTCCACTACAGTCTTTCCACTTTAGTCTTTCCACTTTGGTCTGTCCACTTCAGTCTTTCCACTATAGTCTGTCCACTTTAGTCTTTCCACTTTAGTTTTTCCACTTTAGTCTGTCCACTTCAGTCTTTCCACTATAGTCTTTCCACTTTAGTCTGTCCACTTTAGTCTTTCCACTATAGTCTGTCCACTTTAGTCTTTCCACTATAGTCTGTCCACTTTAATCTTTCCACTTTAGTCTTTCCACTATAGTCTCCACTTTATTCTGTCCATTGCAGTCTTTCCACTATAGTCTTTCCACTATAGTCTGTCCACTTTAGTCTTTCCACTATTCTCTGTCCACTTTAGTCTTTCCACTATTCTCTGTCCACTTTAGTCTTTCCAATTTAGTCTTTCCACTATAGTCACCACTTTATTCTGTCCACTACAGTCTTTCCACTATAGTCTTTCCACTATAGTCTGTCCACTTTAGTCTTTCCACTATTCTCTGTCCACTTTAGTCTTTCCACTATAGTCTCCACTTTATTCTGTCCACTACAGTCTTTCCACAATAGTCTTTCCACTATGGTCTGTCCACTGTAGTCTTTCCACTTTAGTCTTTCCACTATAGTCTCCACTTTATCTGTCCACTACAGTCTTTCCACTTTAGTCTTTCCACTATTCTCTGTCAACTTTAGTCTTTCCACTTTAGTCTTTCCACTATAGTCTCCACTTTATTCTGTCCACTACAGTCTTTCCACTATAGTCTTTCCACTATAGTCTGTCCACTTTAGTCTTTCCACTTTAGTTTTTCCACTATAGTCTCCACTTTATTCTGTCCACTACAGTCTTTCCACTATAGTCTTTCCACTAAAGTCTATCCACTTTAGTCTTTCCACTATTCTCTGTCCACTTTAGTCTGTCCACTTCAGTCTTGCCACTATAGTCTGTCCAGTTTAGTCTTTCCACTTTAGTCTTTCCACTATAGTCTCCACTTTATTCTGTCCACTACAGTCTTTCCACTATAGTCTTTCCACTAAAGTCTATCCACTTTAGTCTTTCCACTATTCTCTGTCAACTTTAGTCTTTCCACTTTAGTCTTTCCACTATAGTCTCCACTTTATTCTGTCCACTACAGTCTTTCCACTATAGTATTTCCACTATAGTCTGTCCACTTTAGTCTTTCCACTATTCTCTGTCCACTTTAGTCTTTCCACTATAGTCTTTCCAATATAGTCTTTCCACTTTAGTCTTTCCACTTTAGTCTGTCCACTTTAGTCTTTCCACTATAGTCTGTCCACTTTAGTCTTTCCACTTTAATCTTTCCGCTTTAGTCTGTCCACTTAGTCTTTCCACTAGAGTCTGTCCACTTTAGTCTGTCCACTTTAGTCTTTCCACTATAGTCTTCACTTTATTCTGTCCACTACAGTCTTTCCACTATAGTCTTTTCACTATAGTCTCTCCACTTTAGTCTTTCCACTTTAGTTTCTCCACTTTAGTCTGTCCACTTCAGTCTTTCCACTATTCTCTGTCCACTTTAGTCTTTCCACTATAGCCTCCACTTTATTCTGTCCACTACAGTCTTTCCACTATAGTCTTTCCACTATAGTCTGTCCACTTTAGTCTTTCCTCTTTAGTCTGTTCACTTTAGTCTTTCCACTTTAGTCTTTCCACTTTAGTCATTTCAACTATCTTCTGTCCACTTTAGTCTTTCCACTTTAGTCTTTCCACATTAGTCTGTCCACTTTAGTCTTTCCACTATAGTCTGTCCACTTTAGTCATTCCACTATAGTCTGTCCACTTTAGTCTTTCCACTTTAGTCTTTCCACTTTAGTCTTTCCACTATAGCCTCCACTTTATTCTGTCCACTACAGTCTTTCCACTATAGTCTTTCCACTATAGTCTGTCCACTTTAGTCTTTCCTCTTTAGTCTGTCCACTTTAGTCTTTCCACTTTAGTCTTTCCACTTTGGTCTTTCCACTATAGCCTCCACTTTATTCTGTCCACTACAGTCTTTCCACTATAGTCTTTCCACTATAGTCTGTCCACTTTAGTCTTTCCACTATTCTCTGTCCACTTTAGTCTTTCCACTATAGTCTTTCCACTTTAGTCTTTCCACTATAGCCTCCACTTTATTCGGTCCACTACAGTCTTTCCACTTTAGTCTTTCCACTTTGGTCTGTCCACTTCAGTCTTTCCACTATAGTCTGTCCACTTTAGTCTTTCCACTTTAGTTTTTCCACTTTAGTCTGTCCACTTCAGTCTTTCCACTATAGTCTTTCCACTTTAGTCTGTCCACTTTAGTCTTTCCACTATAGTCTGTCCACTTTAGTCTTTCCACTATAGTCTGTCCACTTTAATCTTTCCACTTTAGTCTTTCCACTATAGTCTCCACTTTATTCTGTCCATTGCAGTCTTTCCACTATAGTCTTTCCACTATAGTCTGTCCACTTTAGTCTTTCCACTATTCTCTGTCCACTTTAGTCTTTCCACTATTCTCTGTCCACTTTAGTCTTTCCAATTTAGTCTTTCCACTATAGTCACCACTTTATTCTGTCCACTACAGTCTTTCCACTATAGTCTTTCCACTATAGTCTGTCCACTTTAGTCTTTCCACTATTCTCTGTCCACTTTAGTCTTTCCACTATAGTCTCCACTTTATTCTGTCCACTACAGTCTTTCCACAATAGTCTTTCCACTATGGTCTGTCCACTGTAGTCTTTCCACTTTAGTCTTTCCACTATAGTCTCCACTTTATCTGTCCACTACAGTCTTTCCACTTTAGTCTTTCCACTATTCTCTGTCAACTTTAGTCTTTCCACTTTAGTCTTTCCACTATAGTCTCCACTTTATTCTGCCCACTACAGTCTTTCCACTATAGTCTTTCCACTATAGTCTGTCCACTTTAGTCTTTCCACTATTCTCTGTCCACTTTAGTCTTTCCACTATAGTCTTTCCAATATAGTCTGTCCACTTTAGTCTTTCCACTTTAGTCTTTCCACCTTAGTCTGTCCACTTTAGTCTTTCCACTATAGTCTTTCCACTTTAGTCTTTCAACTATTCTCTGTCCACTTTAGTCTTTCCACTATAGTCTCCACTTTATTCTGTCTACTACAGTCTTTCCACTATTGTCTTTCCACTATAGTCTGTCCACTTTAGTCTTTCCACTATTCTCTGTCCACTTTAGTCTTTCCACTATAGTCTTTCCACTATAGTCTGTCCACTTTAGTCTTTCCACTTTAGTTTTTCCACTATAGTCTCCACTTTATTCTGTCCACTACAGTCTTTCCACTATAGTCTTTCCACTAAAGTCTATCCACTTTAGTCTTTCCACTATTCTCTGTCCACTTTAGTCTGTCCACTTCAGTCTTGCCACTATAGTCTGTCCAGTTTAGTCTTTCCACTTTAGTCTTTCCACTATAGTCTCCACTTTATTCTGTCCACTACAGTCTTTCCACTATAGTCTTTCCACTAAAGTCTATCCACTTTAGTCTTTCCACTATTCTCTGTCAACTTTAGTCTTTCCACTTTAGTCTTTCCACTATAGTCTCCACTTTATTCTGTCCACTACAGTCTTTCCACTATAGTATTTCCACTATAGTCTGTCCACTTTAGTCTTTCCACTATTCTCTGTCCACTTTAGTCTTTCCACTATAGTCTTTCCAATATAGTCTTTCCACTTTAGTCTTTCCACTTTAGTCTGTCCACTTTAGTCTTTCCACTATAGTCTGTCCACTTTAGTCTTTCCACTTTAGTCTTTCCGCTTTTGTCTGTCCACTTAGTCTTTCCACTAGAGTCTGTCCACTTTAGTCTGTCCACTTTAGTCTTTCCACTATATTCTTCACTTTATTCTGTCCACTACAGTCTTTCCACTATAGTCTTTTCACTATAGTCTCTCCACTTTAGTCTTTCCACTTTAGTTTCTCCACTTTAGTCTGTCCACTTCAGTCTTTCCACTATTCTCTGTCCACTTTAGTCTTTCCACTATAGCCTCCACTTTATTCTGTCCACTACAGTCTTTCCACTATAGTCTTTCCACTATAGTCTGTCCACTTTAGTCTTTCCTCTTTAGTCTGTTCACTTTAGTCTTTCCACTTTAGTCTTTCCACTTTAGTCTTTCCACTATAGCCTCCACTTTATTCTGTCCACTACAGTCTTTCCACTATAGTCTTTCCACTATAGTCTGTCCACTTTAGTCTTTCCCATTTAGTCTGTCCACTTTAGTCTTTCCACTTTAGTCTTTTCACTTTAGTCTTTCCACTATAGCCTCCACTTTATTCTGTCCACTACAGTCTTTCCACTTTAGTCTTTCCACTTTGGTCTGTCCACTTTAGTCTTTCCACTATAGTCTGTCCACTTTAGTCTTTCCACTTTAGTCTTTCCGCTTTAGTCTGTCCACTTAGTCTTTCCACTATAGTCTTTCCACTATAGTCTGTCCACTTTAGTCTTTCCACTTTAGTCTTTCCACTTTAGTCTGTCCACTTTAGTCTTTCCCCTATAGTCTGTCCACTTTAGTCTTTCCACTATAGTCTGTCCACTTTAATCTTTCCACTTTAGTCTTTCCACTATAGTCTCCACTTTATTCTGTCCATTGCAGTCTTTCCACTATAGTCTTTCCACTATAGTCTGTCCACTTTAGTCTTTCCACTATTCTCTGTCCACTTTAGTCTTTCCACTATTCTCTGTCCACTTTAGTCTTTCCAATTTAGTCTTTCCACTATAGTCACCACTTTATTCTGTCCACTACAGTCTTTCCACTATAGTCTTTCCACTATAGTCTGTCCACTTTAGTCTTTCCACTATTCTCTGTCCACTTTAGTCTTTCCACTATAGTCTCCACTTTATTCTGTCCACTACAGTCTTTCCACTATAGTCTTTCCACTATAGTCTGTCCACTGTAGTCTTTCCACTTTAGTCTTTCCACTATAGTCTCCACTTTATCCTGTCCACTAAAGTCTTTCCACTTTAGTCTTTCCACTATTCTCTGTCAACTTTAGTCTTTCCACTTTAGTCTTTCCACTATAGTCTCCACTTTATTCTGTCCACTACAGTCTTTCCACTATAGTCTTTCCACTATAGTCTGTCCACTTTAGTCTTTCCACTATTCTCTGTCCACTTTAGTCTTTCCACTATAGTCTTTCCAATATAGTCTGTCCACTTTAGTCTTTCCACTTTAGTCTTTCCACCTTAGTCTGTCCACTTTAGTCTTTCCACTATAGTCTTTCCACTTTAGTCTTTCCACTATTCTCTGTCCACTTTAGTCTTTCCACTATAGTCTCCACTTTATTCTGTCTACTACAGTCTTTCCACTATTGTCTTTCCACTATAGTCTGTCCACTTTAGTCTTTCCACTATTCTCTGTCCACTTTAGTCTTTCCACTATAGTCTCCACTTTATTCTGTCCACTACAGTCTTTCCACTATAGTCTTTCCACTATAGTCTGTCCACTTTAGTCTTTCCACTTTAGTTTTTCCACTATAGTCTCCACTTTATTCTGTCCACTACAGTCTTTCCACTATAGTCTTTCCACTAAAGTCTATCCACTTTAGTCTTTCCACTATTCTCTGTCCACTTTAGTCTGTCCACTTTAGTCTTTCCACTATTCTCTGTCAACTTTAGTCTTTCCACTTTAGTCTTTCCACTATAGTCTCCACTTTATTCTGTCCACTACAGTCTTTCCACTATAGTATTTCCACTATAGTCTGTCCACTTTAGTCTTTCCACTATTCTCTGTCCACTTTAGTCTTTCCACTATAGTCTTTCCAATATAGTCTTTCCACTTTAGTCTTTCCACTTTAGTCTGTCCACTTTAATCTTTCCACTATAGTCTGTCCACTTTAGTCTTTCCACTTTAGTCTTTCCGCTTTAGTCTGTCCACTTAGTCTTTCCACTAGAGTCTGTCCACTTTAGTCTGTCCACTTTAGTCTTTCCACTATTGTCTTCACTTTATTCTGTCCACTACAGTCTTTCCACTATAGTCTTTTCACTATAGTCTGTCCACTTTAGTCTTTCCACTTTAGTTTCTCCACTTTAGTCTGTCCACTTCAGTCTTTCCACTATTCTCTGTCCACTTTAGTCTTTCCACTTTAGTCTTTCCACTATAGTCTCCACTTTATTCTGTCCACTACAGTCTTTCCACTATAGTCTTTCCATTATAGTCTGTCCACTTTAGTTTTTCCACTATTCTCTGTCCACTTTAGTCTTTCCACTATAGTCTCCACTTTATTCTGTACACTACAGTCTTTCCACTATAGTCTTTCCACTTTCTTTCCACTTTAGTCTTTCCACTATAGTCTGTCCACTTTAGTCTTTCCACTACTCTCTGTCCACTTTAGTCTTTCCGCTTCAGTCTTTCCACTAGAGTCTGTCCACTTTAGTCTTTCCACTTTAGTCTGTCCACTCTACTCTTTCCACTTTAGTCGTTCCACTTTAGTCATTTCCACTATCTTCTGTCCACTTTAGTCTTTCCACGTTAGTCTTTCCACTTTAGTCTGTCCACTTTAGTCTTTCCACTATAGTCTGTCCACTTTAGTCTTTCCACTATAGTTTGTCCACTTTAGTCTTTCCACTTTAGTCTTTCCACTTTAGTCTTTCCACTATAGCCTCCACTTTATTCTGTCCACTACAGTCTTTCCGCTATAGTCTTTCCACTATAGTCTGTCCACTTTAGTCTTTCCACTTTAGTCTTTCCACGTTAGTCTTTCCACTTTAGTCCGTCCACTTTAGTCTTTCCACTATAGACTGTCCACTTTAGTCCTTCCACTATACTCTTTCCCCTTTAGTCTTTCCACTACAGTCTACACTTTATTCTGTCCACTACAGTTTTTCCACTATAGTCTTTCCACTATAGTCTGTCCACTTTAGTCTGTCCACTTTATTCTTTCCACTATTCTCTGTCCACTTTAGTCTTTCCACTATAGTCTCCACTTTATTCTGTCCACTACAGTCTTTCCACTATAGTCTTTCCATTATAGTCTGTCCACTTTAGTCTTTCCACTATTCTCTGTCCACTTTAGTCTTTCCACTTTAGTCTTTCAACTATAGTCTCCACTTTATTCTGTCCACTACAGTCTTTCCACTATAGTCTTTCCACTAGACTCTGTCCAGTTTAGTCTTTCCACTTTAGACTTTCCACTATAGTCTCCACTTTATTCTGTCCACTACAGTCTTTCCACTATAGTCTTTCCACTAAAGTCTATCCACTTTAGTCTTTCCACTATTCTCTGTCCACTTTAGTCTTTCCACTATAGTCTCCACTTTATTCTGTCCACTACAGTCTTTCCACTATAGTCTTTCCACTATAGTCTGTCCACTACAGTCTTTCCACTATAGTCTTTTCACTATAGTCTCTCCACTTTAGTCTTTCCACTTTAGTTTCTCCACTTTAGTCTGTCCACTTCAGTCTTTCCACTATTCTCTGTCCACTTTAGTCTTTCCACTTTAGTCTTTCCACTATAGTCTCCACTTTATTCTGTCCACTACAGTCTTTCCACTATAGTCTTTCCATTATAGTCTGTCCACTTTAGTCTTTCCACTATTCTCTCCACTTTAGTCTTTCCACTATAGTCTCCACTTTATTCTGTCCACTACAGTCTTTCCACTATAGTCTTTCCACTTTCTTTCCACTTTAGTCTTTCCACGATAGTCTGTCCACTTTAGTCTTTCCACTACTCTCTGTCCACTTTAGTCTTTCCGCTTCAGTCTTTCCACTAGAGTCTGTCCACTTTAGTCTTTCCACTTTAGTCTGTCCACTCTACTCTTTCCACTTTAGTCGTTCCACTTTAGTCATTTCCACTATCTTCTGTCCACTTTAGTCTTTCCACTTTAGTCTTTCCACTTTAGTCTGTCCACTTTAGTCTTTCCACTATAGTCTGTCCACTTTAGTCTTTCCACTATAGTTTGTCCACTTTAGTCTTTCCACTTTAGTCTTTCCACTTTAGTCTTTCCACTATAGCCTCCACTTTATTCTGTCCACTACAGTCTTTCCGCTATAGTCTTTCCACTATTCTCTGTCCAATTTAGTCTTTCCACTATAGTCTCCACTTTATTCTGTCCACTACAGTCTTTCCACTATAGTCTTTCCATTATAGTCTGTCCACTTTAGTCTTTCCACTATTCTCTGTCCACTTTAGTCTTTCCACTTTAGTCTTTCCACTATAGTCTCCACTTTATTCTGTCCACTACAGTCTTTCCACTATAGTCTTTCCACTATAGTCTGTCCACTTTAGTCTTTCCACTTTAGTCTGTCCACTTTAGTCTTTCCACTTTAGTCTTTCCACTTTAGTCTTTCCACTATAGCCTCCACTTTATTCTGTCCACTACAGTCTTTCCACTTTAGTCTTTCCACTTTGGTCTGTCCACTTCAGTCTTTCCACTATAGTCTGTCCACTTTAGTCTTTCCACTTTAGTTTTTCCACTTTAGTCTGTCCACTTCAGTCTTTCCACTATAGTCTTTCCACTTTAGTCTGTCCACTTTAGTCTTTCCACTATAGTCTGTCCACTTTAGTCTTTCCACTATAGTCTGTCCACTTTAATCTTTCCACTTTAGTCTTTCCACTATAGTCTCCACTTTATTCTGTCCATTGCAGTCTTTCCACTATAGTCTTTCCACTATAGTCTGTCCACTTTAGTCTTTCCACTATTCTCTGTCCACTTTAGTCTTTCCACTATAGTCTCCACTTTATTCTGTCCACTACAGTCTTTCCACTATAGTCTTTCCACTATAGTCTGTCCACTTTAGTCTTTCCACTTTAGTTTTTCCACTATAGTCTCCACTTTATTCTGTCCACTACAGTCTTTCCACTATAGTCTTTCCACTAAAGTCTATCCACTTTAGTCTTTCCACTATTCTCTGTCCACTTTAGTCTGTCCACTTCAGTCTTGCCACTATAGTCTGTCCAGTTTAGTCTTTCCACTTTAGTCTTTCCACTATAGTCTCCACTTTATTCTGTCCACTACAGTCTTTCCACTATAGTCTTTCCACTAAAGTCTATCCACTTTAGTCTTTCCACTATTCTCTGTCAACTTTAGTCTTTCCACTTTAGTCTTTCCACTATAGTCTCCACTTTATTCTGTCCACTACAGTCTTTCCACTATAGTATTTCCACTATAGTCTGTCCACTTTAGTCTTTCCACTATTCTCTGTCCACTTTAGTCTTTCCACTATAGTCTTTCCAATATAGTCTTTCCACTTTAGTCTTTCCACTTTAGTCTGTCCACTTTAGTCTTTCCACTATAGTCTGTCCACTTTAGTCTTTCCACTTTAGTCTTTCCGCTTTAGTCTGTCCACTTAGTCTTTCCACTAGAGTCTGTCCACTTTAGTCTGTCCACTTTAGTCTTTCCACTATAGTCTTCACTTTATTCTGTCCACTACAGTCTTTCCACTATAGTCTTTTCACTATAGTCTGTCCACTTTAGTCTTTCCACTTTAGTTTCTCCACTTTAGTCTGTCCACTTCAGTCTTTCCACTATTCTCTGTCCACTTTAGTCTTTCCACTTTAGTCTTTCCACTATAGTCTCCACTTTATTCTGTCCACTACAGTTTTTCCACTATAGTCTTTCCATTATAGTCTGTCCACTTTAGTTTTTCCACTATTCTCTGTCCACTTTAGTCTTTCCACTATAGTCTCCACTTTATTCTGTCCACTACAGTCTTTCCACTATAGTCTTTCCACTTTCTTTCCAGTTTAGTCTTTCCACTATAGTCTGTCCACTTTAGTCTTTCCACTACTCTCTGTCCACTTTAGTCTTTCCGCTTCAGTCTTTCCACTAGAGTCTGTCCACTTTAGTCTTTCCACTTTAGTCTGTCCACTCTACTCTTTCCACTTTAGTCGTTCCACTTTAGTCATTTCCACTATCTTCTGTCCACTTTAGTCTTTCCACTTTAGTCTTTCCACTTTAGTCTGTCCACTCTAGTCTTTCCACTATAGTCTGTCCACTTTAGTCTTTCCACTATAGTTTGTCCACTTTAGTCTTTCCACTTTAGTCTTTCCACTTTAGTCTTTCCACTATAGCCTCCACTTTATTCTGTCCACTACAGTCTTTCCGCTATAGTCTTTCCACTATAGTCTGTCCACTTTAGTCTTTCCACTTTAGTCTTTCCACGTTAGTCTTTCCACTTTAGTCTGTCCACTTTAGTCTTTCCACTATAGACTGTCCACTTTAGTCTTTCCACTATACTCTTTCCCCTTTAGTCTTTCCACTACAGTCTACACTTTATTCTGTCCACTACAGTTTTTCCACTATAGTCTTTCCACTATAGTCTGTCCACTTTAGTCTGTCCACTTTAGTCTTTCCACTACTCTCTTTCCCCTTTAGTCTTTCCACTACAGTCTACACTTTATTCTGTCCACTACAGTTTTTCCACTATAGTCTTTCCACTATAGTCTGTCCACTTTAGTCTGTCCACTTTAGTCTTTCCACTATTCTCTGTCCACTTTGGTCTTTCCACTATAGTCTCCACTTTATGCTGTCCACTACAGTCTTTCCACTATAGTCTTTCCACTTTCTTTCCACTTTAGTCTTTCCACTATAGTCTGTCCACTTTAGTCTTTCCACTACTCTCTGTCCACTTTAGTCTTTCCGCTTCAGTCTTTCCACTAGAGTCTGTCCACTTTAGTCTTTCCACTTTAGTCTGTCCACTCTACTCTTTCCACTTTAGTCTTTCCACTTTAGTCATTTCCACTATCTTCTGTCCACTTTATTCTGTCCACTACAGTCTTTCCACTATAGTCTTTCCACTATAGTCTGTCCACTTTAGTCTTTCCTCTTTAGTCTGTTCACTTTAGTCTTTCCACTTTAGTCTTTCCACTTTAGTCTTTCCACTATAGCCTCCACTTTATTCTGTCCACTACAGTCTTTCCACTATAGTGTTTCCACTATAGTCTGTCCACTTTAGTCTTTCCACTTTAGTCTGTCCACTTTAGTCTTTCCACTTTAGTCTTTCCACTTTAGTCTTTCCACTATAGCCTCCACTTTATTCTGTCCACTACAGTCTTTCCACTTTAGTCTTTCCACTTTGGTCTGTCCACTTTAGTCTTTCCACTATAGTCTGTCCACTTTAGTCTTTCCACTTTAGTCTTTCCGCTTTAGTCTGTCCACTTAGTCTTTCCACTATAGTCTTTCCACTATAGTCTGTCCACTTTAGTCTTTCCACTTTAGTCTTTCCACTTTAGTCAGTCCACTTTAGTCTTTCCACTATAGTCTGTCCACTTTAGTCTTTCCACTATAGTCTGTCCACTTTAATCTTTCCACTTTAGTCTTTCCACTATAGTCTCCACTTTATTCTGTCCATTGCAGTCTTTCCACTATAGTCTTTCCACTATAGTCTGTCCACTTTAGTCTTTCCACTATTCTCTGTCCACTTTAGTCTTTCCACTATTCTCTGTCCACTTTAGTCTTTCCAATTTAGTCTTTCCACTATAGTCACCACTTTATTCTGTCCACTACAGTCTTTCCACTATAGTCTTTCCACTATAGTCTGTCCACTTTAGTCTTTCCACTATTCTCTGTCCACTTTAGTCTTTCCACTATAGTCTCCACTTTATTCTGTCCACTACAGTCTTTCCACTATAGTCTTTCCACTATAGTCTGTCCACTGTAGTCTTTCCACTTTAGTCTTTCCACTATAGTCTCCACTTTATCCTGTCCACTAAAGTCTTTCCACTTTAGTCTTTCCACTATTCTCTGTCAACTTTAGTCTTTCCACTTTAGTCTTTCCACTATAGTCTCCACTTTATTCTGTCCACTACAGTCTTTCCACTATAGTCTTTCCACTATAGTCTGTCCACTTTAGTCTTTCCACTATTCTCTGTCCACTTTAGTCTTTCCACTATAGTCTTTCCAATATAGTCTGTCCACTTTAGTCTTTCCACTTTAGTCTTTCCACCTTAGTCTGTCCACTTTAGTCTTTCCACTATAGTCTTTCCACTTTAGTCTTTCCACTATTCTCTGTCAACTTTAGTCTTTCCACTTTAGTCTTTCCACTATAGTCTCCACTTTATTCTGTCCACTACAGTCTTTCCACTATAGTCTTTCCACTAAAGTCTATCCACTTTAGTCTTTCCACTATTCTCTGTCCACTTTAGTCTGTCCACTTCAGTCTTGCCACTATAGTCTGTCCAGTTTAGTCTTTCCACTTTAGTCTTTCCACTATAGTCTCCACTTTATTCTGTCCAGTACAGTCTTTCCACTATAGTCTTTCCACTAAAGTCTATCCACTTTAGTCTTTCCACTATTCTCTGTCAACTTTAGTCTTTCCACTTTAGTCTTTCCACTATAGTCTCCACTTTATTCTGTCCACTACAGTCTTTCCACTATAGTATTTCCACTATAGTCTGTCCACTTTAGTCTTTCCACCATTCTCTGTCCACTTTAGTCTTTCCACTATAGTCTTTCCAATATAGTCTTTCCACTTTAGTCTTTCCACTTTAGTCTGTCCACTTTAGTCTTTCCACTATAGTCTGTCCACTTTAGTCTTTCCACTTTAGTCTTTCCGCTTTAGTCTGTCCACTTAGTCTTTCCACTAGAGTCTGTCCACTTTAGTCTGTCCACTTTAGTCCTTCCACTATTGTCTTCACTTTATTCTGTCCACTACAGTCTTTCCACTATAGTCTTTTCACTATAGTCTGTCCACTTTAGTCTTTCCACTTTAGTTTCTCCACTTTAGTCTGTCCACTTCAGTCTTTCCACTATTCTCTGTCCACTTTAGTCTTTCCACTATAGTCTCCACTTTATTCTGTCCACTACAGTCTTTCCACTATCGTCTTTCCATTATAGTCTGTCCACTTTAGTTTTTCCACTATTCTCTGTCCACTTTAGTCTTTCCACTATAGTCTCCACTTTATTCTGTCCACTACAGTCTTTCCACTATAGTCTTTCCACTTTCTTTCCACTTTAGTCTTTCCACTATAGTCTGTCCACTTTAGTCTTTCCACTACTCTCTGTCCACTTTAGTCTTTCCGCTTCAGTCTTTCCACTAGAGTCTGTCCACTTTAGTCTTTCCACTTTAGTCTGTCCACTCTACTCTTTCCGCTTTAGTCGTTCCACTTTAGTCATTTCCACTATCTTCTGTCCACTTTAGTCTTTCCACGTTAGTCTTTCCACTTTAGTCTGTCCACTTTAGTCTTTCCACTATAGTCTGTCCACTTTAGTCTTTCCACTATAGTTTGTCCACTTTAGTCTTTCCACTTTAGTCTTTCCACTTTAGTCTTTCCACTATAGCCTCCACTTTATTCTGTCCACTACAGTCTTTCCGCTATAGTCTTTCCACTATAGTCTGTCCACTTTAGTCTTTCCACTTTAGTCTTTCCACGTTAGTCTTTCCACTTTAGTCCGTCCACTTTAGTCTTTCCACTATAGACTGTCCACTTTAGTCCTTCCACTATACTCTTTCCCCTTTAGTCTTTCCACTACAGTCTACACTTTATTCTGTCCACTACAGTTTTTCCACTATAGTCTTTTCACTATAGTCTGTCCACTTTAGTCTGTCCACTTTAGTCTTTCCACTATTCTCTGTCCACTTTAGTCTTTCCACTATAGTCTCCACTTTATTCTGTCCACCACAGTCTTTCCACTATAGTCTTTCCATTATAGTCTGTCCACTTTAGTCTTTCCACTATTCTCTGTCCACTTTAGTCTTTCCACTTTAGTCCTTCCCCTATAGTCTCCACTTTATTCTGTCCACTACAGTCTTTCCACTATAGTCTTTCCACTAGACTCTGTCCAGTTTAGTCTTTCCACTTTAGTCTTTCCACTATAGTCTCCACTTTATTCTGTCCACTACAGTCTTTCCACTATAGTCTTTCCACTAAAGTCCATCCACTTTAGTCTTTCCACTATTCTCTGTCCACTTTAGTCTTTCCACTATAGTCTCCACTTTATTCTGTCCACTACAGTCTTTCCACTATAGTCTTTCCACTATAGTCTGTCCACTACAGTCTTTCCACTATAGTCTTTTCACTATAGTCTCTCCACTTTAGTCTTTCCACTTTAGTTTCTCCACTTTAGTCTGTCCACTTTAGTCTTTCCACAATAGTCTCCACTTTATTCTGTCCAGTACAGTCTTTCCACTATAGTCTTTCCACTAAAGTCTATCCACTTTAGTCTTTCCACTATTCTCTGTCAACTTTAGTCTTTCCACTTTAGTCTTTCCACTATAGTCTCCACTTTATTCTGTCCACTACAGTCTTTCCACTATAGTATTTCCACTATAGTCTGTCCACTTTAGTCTTTCCACCATTCTCTGTCCACTTTAGTCTTTCCACTATAGTCTTTCCAATATAGTCTTTCCACTTTAGTCTTTCCACTTTAGTCTGTCCACTTTAGTCTTTCCACTATAGTCTGTCCACTTTAGTCTTTCCACTTTAGTCTTTCCGCTTTAGTCTGTCCACTTAGTCTTTCCACTAGAGTCTGTCCACTTTAGTCTGTCCACTTTAGTCCTTCCACTATTGTCTTCACTTTATTCTGTCCACTACAGTCTTTCCACTATAGTCTTTTCACTATAGTCTGTCCACTTTAGTCTTTCCACTTTAGTTTCTCCACTTTAGTCTGTCCACTTCAGTCTTTCCACTATTCTCTGTCCACTTTAGTCTTTCCACTATAGTCTCCACTTTATTCTGTCCACTACAGTCTTTCCACTATAGTCTTTCCATTATAGTCTGTCCACTTTAGTTTTTCCACTATTCTCTGTCCACTTTAGTCTTTCCACTATAGTCTCCACTTTATTCTGTCCACTACAGTCTTTCCACTATAGTCTTTCCACTTTCTTTCCACTTTAGTCTTTCCACTATAGTCTGTCCACTTTAGTCTTTCCACTACTCTCTGTCCACTTTAGTCTTTCCGCTTCAGTCTTTCCACTAGAGTCTGTCCACTTTAGTCTTTCCACTTTAGTCTGTCCACTCTACTCTTTCCGCTTTAGTCGTTCCACTTTAGTCATTTCCACTATCTTCTGTCCACTTTAGTCTTTCCACGTTAGTCTTTCCACTTTAGTCTGTCCACTTTAGTCTTTCCACTATAGTCTGTCCACTTTAGTCTTTCCACTATAGTTTGTCCACTTTAGTCTTTCCACTTTAGTCTTTCCACTTTAGTCTTTCCACTATAGCCTCCACTTTATTCTGTCCACTACAGTCTTTCCGCTATAGTCTTTCCACTATAGTCTGTCCACTTTAGTCTTTCCACTTTAGTCTTTCCACGTTAGTCTTTCCACTTTAGTCCGTCCACGTTAGTCTTTCCACTATAGACTGTCCACTTTAGTCCTTCCACTATACTCTTTCCCCTTTAGTCTTTCCACTACAGTCTACACTTTATTCTGTCCACTACAGTTTTTCCACTATAGTCTTTTCACTATAGTCTGTCCACTTTAGTCTGTCCACTTTAGTCTTTCCACTATTCTCTGTCCACTTTAGTCTTTCCACTATAGTCTCCACTTTATTCTGTCCACCACAGTCTTTCCACTATAGTCTTTCCATTATAGTCTGTCCACTTTAGTCTTTCCACTATTCTCTGTCCACTTTAGTCTTTCCACTTTAGTCCTTCCCCTATAGTCTCCACTTTATTCTGTCCACTACAGTCTTTCCACTATAGTCTTTCCACTAGACTCTGTCCAGTTTAGTCTTTCCACTTTAGTCTTTCCACTATAGTCTCCACTTTATTCTGTCCACTACAGTCTTTCCACTATAGTCTTTCCACTAAAGTCCATCCACTTTAGTCTTTCCACTATTCTCTGTCCACTTTAGTCTTTCCACTATAGTCTCCACTTTATTCTGTCCACTACAGTCTTTCCACTATAGTCTTTCCACTATAGTCTGTCCACTACAGTCTTTCCACTATAGTCTTTTCACTATAGTCTCTCCACTTTAGTCTTTCCACTTTAGTTTCTCCACTTTAGTCTGTCCACTTCAGTCTTTCCACTATTCTCTGTCCACTTTAGTCTTTCCACTATAGTCTCCACTTTATTCTGTCCACTACAGTCTTTCCACTATAGTCTTTCCATTATAGTCTGTCCACTTTAGTCTTTCCACTATTCTCTCCACTTTAGTCTTTCCACTATAGTCTCCACTTTATTCTATCCACTACAGTCTTTCCACTATAGTCTTTCCACTTTCTTTCCACTTTAGTCTTTCCACTACTCTCTGTCCACTTTAGTCTTTCCGCTTCAGTCTTTCCACTAGAGTCTGTCCACTTTAGTCTTTCCACTTTAGTCTGTCCACTCTACTCTTTCCACTTTAGTCGTTCCACTTTAGTCATTTCCACTATCTTCTGTCCACTTTAGTCTTTCCACTTTAGTCTTTCCACTTTAGTCTGTCCACTTTAGTCTTTCCACTATAGTCTGTCCACTTTAGTCTTTACACTTCGCCGCTCCCAAGATCATTATATCTTTATCCAGGCAGCAAAGAAGACAAATGGAAGACCCTCAGGTGGTCTTGCTACCTTCCTTCGGACCTCTGTTGGCCCTGTCCCGGTTTGCACTTATTCAGATCAAAATATCCTAGCGACGCAGATCAATGGCACTGTTCTGATAAATGTCTACTTCCCCTGCGAAAGAAAGGACAAAAAATCGCTTGAGGCATTTTCGAGCGCTTGCAACAAACTGGAAGCTGTCCTTCAAGATTGTGCGAAGAAGAAGAAAACCTGGATTTTAGCTGGCGATTTAAACTACAACTTGCTCATCGATAGTACTCGGAGCAGCCTATTCCTGTCAGCACTCCCGACTGGATATATGGTTGTGCCTAAAAACCTTGGGCACACGTATATCCATAATATAGGCGGCACCACGTCCAATCTGGACCACGTCATTGTCTCTGATCCTTCTTTGGTAACCGACATAGTGCATGTTGATGAAGAAAAGATCGATGACGATCATCTCATCTTGACATGCAACATCAACCTACAAGGGGCTTGGAAAAACATACAATCTAGTAGGACTTCAAACTGGTATACGCGACGTGACTGGAAACATGCCAACCATCTCCTTTTTTGCCAAACACTTACCTTTCTCCTGGCCTCAATCAAAATCCCTTTCCACCTACTTCAGACTTCAGTACCTTCCAGAACAACACAAACTGATCTGAACTGTTACTATCAACAAGTAGTATGGTGTATGCGTCGAGCGGAGGATTTATCCGTCCCGCTTGAGAAAATCCGTCGAGGTACACGGAAACCATTTTGGAAAATCAACCCGGAGATAAAAAAGCTAAAAAATTCAGCAAAACTTTGGTTGAGAATATGGATCGCCTGCGGCCGGCCTACATCCGGCGCAGTTTCCAAGCTAAAAGTAAAGACAAAAAGGGAATACAAATCCTGTCTAAGGAAGACTCGCCTGAACGCAGCCGATGCCCCACAGAATAAGAAGGCCTGGGAGAACGTCATTCGCTCGGACAAATGTAATCCGGAGGTACCTTCCATCCTCTCTTGTTTGGACTGGTTGTCTCACTATACAAGATTGTTTTCTGTCTGCAATGAAAAGGTATCTTCCGTCTTTTCAGTCTACACTGACCGTTACTTGTCACCCAAATTAAAACAGCATGAAGTTTTCCCCATTACAATATCTGCCATCCAGAATGCATTGAAAACCATGAAGAAAAAGAAGAACCCGGATAGAGATGGCATTTCCCATGAGCATTTAAAGAACGATTTACCAGCTATTAATAACCACCTCCAGCTATTATTCCAGATGATCCTGTCAACATCCACCTTACCGGAGAGTTTTCTTCTCGGTACGATTACCCCCGTCTTAAAAAGAGGCAAAGATGCAAATCACTGCAGCTCTTACAGACCAATTACCGTTTCATGCATCCTCAGCAAAATTTTCGAATACACTTTGGCACCTGAAATTATTTCCAAATGTGACTTTGGAAGCCTACAGTATGGTTTCAGAAAACGAATTGGATGCTCCCATGCCCATAAGTCTCTGATCCAAATTCTAAAGCAAGCATCAGCAAAGAGAGAGACAGTTCATCTTTGTGCAATTGACATCGCTGGAGCTTTTGACAACGTTAACCACGTCCAGGCTCTAGTGTCTTTGATGGAAAACGGCGTAAACAGGTCGATTATATTAGCCTTAAGATCGTGGTACTCCAAATGCAAGCTGATAGTCAAATGGCAAGACAGGCTGAGTGACCCTATTACAGTGAAAAAGGGAGTTCCACAGGGCAGGGTCCTATCGCCACAGGTTTTTAAATGTGCGATTGCTCAGTGCCTAAGAAAGCTTACGCCAACTTTTAACTTCCGTGGAATTGATGTTAGCTACCTGGCCTATGCTGACGACGTCCTCCTTATCAGCCGATCCAGGAAGGGTCTTGAAACAAACGTAGCTAGCCTGAACCATTCCCTTGGCAAGATTGGCCTATCAGTCAACGCTAGTAAATGTCAGTACGTTTGTTTCAATGCTCCTGCTACTCCTCGGAAACCCTCTCTGAATGTTGGAGGCAATGTTCTCATAACTGAGGAAAAAATTCGATGGCTAGGGATTACAATTGGGCAAACTATGCGAAAGGTTTGCGAGGAAGCAGTCAAATCAGCCGCTAAAGGAATCAGATTTGGTTACTGCAAAATTGTGCCGAACCGTTCCAGGTATAGCAGACCTGGGCTTGGGAAATTATATACTGCCTTTTGCGCACCGTATGTTAACTTCCTTGCTGGATTGCATTTTATACTTAGAAGAAAGGACCTTCAACGCCTACGCTCGACATACTTCAGATATCTGAGATTTCTTCTCTACCTACCACGGCGCACGCGGAACCGCTACCTGATCCGCCGTTTGTTGCTTTCCGACCCATTGTTGACGCTCGAAGCCCTCTCCTCTAATTTGTGTTCTCCGATTGGAAACTTACCTGTCCACGACCCCATCAATGTGATTCTGAATTAGTGAAAATATTTTTGAGTTTTTGTGATTATTTTATATTTCTTTGTCCTTTTTACTGCACTTACGCCCTTGGGCAGTGCGTCATAAATCCTTCATTCATTCATTCATTCACTATAGTTTGTCCACTTTAGTCTTTCCACTTTAGTCTTTCCACTTTAGTCTTTCCACTATAGCCTCCACTTTATTCTGTCCACTACAGTCTTTCCGCTATAGTCTTTCCACTATTCTCTGTCCAATTTAGTCTTTCCACTATAGTCTCCACTTTATTCTGTCAACTACAGTCTTTCCACTATAGTCTTTCCATTATAGTCTGTCCACTTTAGTCTTTCCACTATTCTCTGTCCACTTTAGTCTTTCCACTTTAGTCTTTCCACTATAGTCTCCACTTTATTCTGTCCACTACAGTCTTTCCACTATAGTCTTTCCACTAGACTCTGTCCAGTTTAGTCTTTCCACTTTAGTCTATCCACTATAGTCTCCACTTTATTCTGTCCACTACAGTCTTTCCACTATAGTCTTTCCACTAAAGTCTATCCACTTTAGTCTTTCCACTATTCTCTGTCCACTTTAGTCTTTCCACTATAGTCTCCACTTTATTCTGTCCACTACAGTCTTTCCACTATAGTCTTTCCACTATAGTCTGTCCACTGTAGTCTTTCCACTTTAGTCTTTCCACTATAGTCTCCACTTTATTCTGTCCACTACAGTCTTTCCACTTTAGTCTTTCCACTATTCTCTGTCAACTTTAGTCTTTCCACTTTAGTCTTTCCACTATAGTCTCCACTTTATTCTGTCCACTACAGTCTTTCCACTATAGTCTTTCCACTATAGTCTGTCAACTTTAGTCTTTCCACTATTCTCTGTCCACTTTAGTCTTTCCACTATAGTCTTTCCAATATAGTCTGTTCACTTTAGTCTTTCCACTTTAGTCTTTCCACCTTAGTCTGTCCACTTCAGTCTTTCCACTATTGTCTGTCCACTTTAGTCTTTCCACTATTCTCTGTCCACTTTAGTCTTTCTACTATAGTCTCCACTTTATTCTGTCAACTACAGTCTTTCCACTATAGTCTTTCCACTATAGTCTTCCCACTAAAGTCTATCCACTTTAGTCTTTCCACTATTCTCTGTCAACTTTAGTCTTTCCACTTTAGTCTTCCACTATAGTCTCCACTTTATTCTGTCCACTACAGTCTTTCCACTATAGTATTTCCACTATAGTCTGTCCACTATAGTCTTTCCACTATAGTCTGTCCACTGTAGTCTTTCCACTTTAGTCTTTCCACTATAGTCTCCACTTTATTCTGTCCACTACAGTCTTTCCACTTTAGTCTTTCCACTATTCTCTGTCAACTTTAGTCTTTCCACTTTAGTCTTTCCACTATAGTCTCCACTTTATTCTGTCCACTACAGTCTTTCCACTATAGTCTTTCCACTATAGTCTGTCAACTTTAGTCTTTCCACTATTCTCTGTCCACTTTAGTCTTTCCACTATAGTCTTTCCAATATAGTCTGTTCACTTTAGTCTTTCCACTTTAGTCTTTCCACCTTAGTCTGTCCACTTCAGTCTTTCCACTATTGTCTGTCCACTTTAGTCTTTCCACTATTCTCTGTCCACTTTAGTCTTTCCACTATAGTCTCCACTTTATTCTGTCAACTACAGTCTTTCCACTATAGTCTTTCCACTATAGTCTTTCCACTAAAGTCTATCCACTTTAGTCTTTCCACTATTCTCTGTCAACTTTAGTCTTTCCACTTTAGTCTTTCCACTATAGTCTCCACTTTATTCTGTCCACTACAGTCTTTCCACCTTAGTCTGTCCACTTCAGTCTTTCCACTATAGTCTGTCCACTTTAGTCTTTCCACTATTCTCTGTCCACTTTAGTCTTTCCACTTTAGTCTTTCCACTATAGTCTCCACTTTATTCTGTCCACTACTGTCTTTCCACTATAGTATTTCCACTATAGTCTGTCCACTTTAGTCTTTCCACTATTCTCTGTCCACTTTAGTCTTTCAACTATAGTCTTTCCAATATAGTCTTTTCACTTTAGTCTTTCCACTTTAGTCTGTCCACTTTAGTCTTTCCACTATAGTCTGTCCACTTTAGTCTTTCCACTTTAGTCTTTCCGCTTTAGTCTGTCCACTTAGTCTTTCCACTAGAGTCTGTCCACTTTAGTCTGTCCACTTTAGTCTTTCCACTATTGTCTCCACTTTATTCTGTCCACTACAGTCTTTCCACTATAGTCTTTTCACTATAGTCTTTCCACTTTAGTCTTTCCACTTTAGTTTCCACTAAAGTGGAAAAAATACTATAGTGGAAAGACTGTAGTGGACAGAATAAAGTGGAGACTATAGTGGAAAGACTAAAGTGGAAAGACTAAAGTGGACAGAGAATAGTGGAAAGACTAAAGTGGACAGACTATAGTGGAAATACTATAGTGGAAAGACTGTAGTGGACAGAATAAAGTGGAGACTATAGTGGAAGACTAAAGTGGAAAGACTAAAGTTGACAGAGAATAGTGGAAAGACTAAAGTGGATAGACTTTAGTGGAAAGACTATAGTGGAAAGACTATAGTGGAAAGACTGTAGTTGACAGAATAAAGTGGAGACTATAGTGGAAAGACTAAAGTGGACAGAGAATAGTGCAAAGACAAAAGTGGACAGAATATAGTGGAAAGACTGTAGTAGACAGAATAAAGTGGAGACTATAGTGGAAAGACTAAAGTGGACAGAGAATAGTGGAAAGACTAAAGTGGACAGACAATAGTGGAAAGACTGAAGTGGACAGACTAAGGTGGAAAGACTAAAGTGGAAAGACTAAAGTGAACAGACTATATTGGAAAGACTATAGTGGAAAGAATAAAGTGGACAGAGAATAGTGGAAAGACTAAAGTTGACAGACTATAGTGGAAAGACTATAGTGGAAAGACTGTAGTGGACAGAATAAAGTGGAGACTATAGTGGAAAGACTAAAGTGGAAAGACTAAAGTTGACAGAGAATAGTGGAAAGACTAAAGTGGAAAGACTGTAGTGGACAGAATAAAGTGGAGACTATAGTGGAAAGACTAAAGTGGAAAGACTACAGTGGACAGACTATAGTGGAAAGACTATAGTGGAAAGACTGTAGTGGACAGAATAAAGTGGAGACTATAGTGGAAAGACTAAAGTGGACAGAGAATAGTGGAAAGACTAAAGTGGATAGACTTTAGTGGAAAGACTATAGTGGAAAGACTATAGTGGACAGAAGAAAGTGGAGACTATAGTGGATAGACTAAAGTGGAAAGACTAAACTGGACAGAGTCTAGTGGAAAGACTATAGTGGAAAGACTGTAGTGGACAGAATAAAGTGGAGACTATAGTGGAAAGACTAAAGTGGAAAGACTAAAGTGGACAGAATATAGTGGAAAGACTATAGTGGAAAGACTGTAGTAGACAGAATAAAGTGGAGACTATAGTGGAAAGACCAAAGTGGACAGAGAATAGTGGAAAGACTAAAGTGGACAGACAATAGTGGAAAGACTGAAGTGGACAGACTAAGGTGGAAAGACTAAAGTGGAAAGAAAGTGGAAAGACTATAGTGGAAAGACTGTAGTGGACAGAATAAAGTGGAGACTATAGTGGAAAGACTAAAGTGGAGAGAATAGTGGAAAGACTAAAGTGGACAGACTATAATGAAAAGACTATAGTGGAAAGACTGTAGTGGACAGAATAAAGTGGAGAAAATAGTGGAAAGACTAAAGTGGACAGACTAAAGTGGACAGACTCTAGTGGAAAGACTAAGTGGACAGACTAAAGCGGAAAGACTAAAGTGGAAAGACTAAAGTGGACAGACTATAGTGGAAAGACTAAAGTGGACAGACTAAAGTGGAAAGACTAAAGTGGAAAGACTATATTGGAAAGACTATAGTGGAAAGACTAAAGTGGACAGAGAATAGTGGAAAGACTAAAGTGGACAGACTATAGTGGAAATACTATAGTGGAAAGACTGTAGTGGACAGAATAAAGTGGAGACTATAGTGGAAAGACTAAAGTGGAAAGACTAAAGTGGACAGAGAATAGTGGAAAGACTAAAGTGGACAGACTATAGTGGAAATACTATAGTGGAAAGACTGTAGTGGACAGAATAAAGTGGAGACTATAGTGGAAAGACTAAAGTGGAAAGACTAAAGTTGACAGAGAATAGTGGAAAGACTAAAGTGGATAGACTTTAGTGGAAAGACTATAGTGGAAAGACTATAGTGGAAAGACTGTAGTTGACAGAATAAAGTGGAGACTATAGTGGAAAGATTAAAGTGGACAGAGAATAGTGCAAAGACTAAAGTGGACAGAATATAGTGGAAAGACTATAGTGGAAAGACTGTAGTAGACAGAATAAAGTGGAGACTATGGTGGAAAGACTAAAGTGGACAGAGAATAGTGGAAAGACTAAAGTGGACAGACAATAGTGGAAAGACTGAAGTGGACAGACTAAGGTGGAAAGACTAAAGTGGAAAGACTAAAGTGAACAGACTATATTGGAAAGATTATAGTGGAAAGACTAAAGTGGACAGAGAATAGTGGAAAGACTAAAGTTGACAGACTATAGTGGAAAGACTATAGTGGAAAGACTAAAGTGGAAAGACTAAAGTTGACAGAGAATAGTGGAAAGACTAAAGTGGAAAGACTGTAGTGGACAGAATAAAGTGGAGACTATAGTGGAAAGACTAAAGTGGAAAGACTACAGTGGACAGACTATAGTGGAAAGACTATAGTGGAAAGACTGTAGTGGACAGAATAAAGTGGAGACTATAGTGGAAAGACTAAAGTGGACAGAGAATAGTGGAATGACTAAAGTGGATAGACTTTAGTGGAAAGACTATAGTGGAAAGACTGTAGTGGACAGAATAAAGTGGAGACTATAGTGGATAGACTAAAGTGGAAAGACTAAACTGGACAGAGTCTAGTGGAAAGACTATAGTGGAAAGACTGTAGTGGACAGAATAAAGTGGAGACTATAGTGGAAAGACTAAAGTGGAAAGACTAAAGTGGACAGAGAATAGTGGAAAGACTAAAGTGGACAGACTATAATGGAAAGAATATAGTGGAAAGACTGTAGTGGACACAATAAAGTGGAGACTATAGTGGAAAGACTAAAGTGGACAGAGAATAGTGGAAAGACTATAGCGGAAAGACTGTAGTGGACAGAATAAAGTGGAGGCTATAGTGGAAAGACTAAAGTGGAAAGACTAAAGTGGAAAGACTAAAGTGGACAAACTATAGTGGAAAGACTAAAGTGGACAGACTATAGTGGAAAGACTAAAGTGGACAGACTAAAGTGGAAAGACTAAAGTGGACGATAGTGGAAATGACTAAAGTGGAACGACTAAAGTGGAAAGAGTAGAGTGGACAGACTAAAGTGGAAAGACTAAAGTGGACAGACTCTGGTGGAAAGACTGAAGCGGAAAGACTAAAGTGGACAGAGAGTAGTGGAAAGACTAAAGTGGACAGACTATCGTGGAAAGACTAAAGTGGAAAGAAAGTGGAAAGACTATGGTGGAAAGACTGTAGTGGACAGAATAAAGTGGAGACTATAGTGGAAAGACTAAAGTGGAGAGAATAGTGGAAAGACTAAAGTGGACAGACTATAATGGAAAGACTATAGTGGAAAGACTGTAGTGGACAGAATAAAGTGGAGACTATGGTGGAAAGAGTAAAGTGGAAAGACTAAAGTGGACAGAGAATAGTGGAAAGACTGAAGTGGACAGACTAAAGTGGAGAAACTAAAGTGGAAAGACTAAAGTGGAGAGACTATAGTGAAAAGACTATAGTGGAAAGACTGTAGTGGACAGAATAAAGTGGAGACTATAGTGGAAAGACTAAAGTGGACAGAGAGTAGTGGAAAGACTAAAGTGGATAGACTTTAGTGGAAAGACTATAGTGGAAAGACTGTAGTGGACAGAATAAAGTGGAGACTATAGTGAAAGACTAAAGTGGAAAGACTAAAGTGGACAGAGAATAGTGGAAAGACTAAAGTGGACAGACTATAATGGAAAGACTATAGTGGAAAGACTGTAGTGGACAGAATAAAGTGGAGACTATAGTGGAAAGACTAAAGTGGACAGAGAATAGTGGAAAGACTAAAGTGGACAGACTAAAGTGGACAGACTATAGTGGAAAAACTGCAGTGGACAGAATAAAGTGTAGACTGTAGTGGAAAGACTAAAGGGGAAAGAGTATAGTGGAAAGACTAAAGTGGACAGTCTATAGTGGAAAGACTAAAGTGGACAGACTAAAGTGGAAAGACTAACGTGGAAAGACTAAAGTGGAAAGGCTAAAGTGGACAGACTATAGTGGAAAGACTATAGCGGAAAGACTGTAGTGGACAGAATAAAGTGGAGGCTATAGTGGAAAGACTAAAGTGGAAAGACTAAAGTGGAAAGACTAAAGTGGACAAACTATAGTGGAAAGACTAAAGTGGACAGACTATAGTGGAAAGACTAAAGTGGACAGACTAAAGTGGAAAGACTAAAGTGGAAAGACTAAAGTGGACAGAAGATAGTGGAAATGACTAAAGTGGAACGACTAAAGTGGAAAGAGTAGAGTGGACAGACTAAAGTGGAAAGACTAAAGTGGACAGACTCTAGTGGAAAGACTGAAGCGGAAAGACTAAAGTGGACAGAGAGTAGTGGAAAGACTAAAGTGGACAGACTATAGTGGAAAGACTAAAGTGAAAAGAAAGTGGAAAGACTATAGTGGAAAGACTGTAGTGGACAGAATAAAGTGGAGACTATAGTGGAAAGACTAAAGTGGACAGAGAATAGTGGAAAAACTAAAGTGGACAGACTATAATGGAAAGACTATAGTGGAAAAGAGTAGTGGACAGAATAAAGTGGAGACTATAGTGGAAAGATTAAAGTGGACAGAGAATAGTGCAAAGACTAAAGTGGACAGAATATAGTGGAAAGACTATAGTGGAAAGACTGTAGTAGACAGAATAAAGTGGAGACTATAGTGGAAAGACTAAAGTGGACAGAGAATAGTGGAAAGACTAAAGTGGACAGACAATAGTGGAAAGACTGAAGTGGACAGACTAAGGTGGAAAGACTAAAGTGGAAAGACTAAAGTGAACAGACTATATTGGAAAGATTATAGTGGAAAGACTAAAGTGGACAGAGAATAGTGGAAAGACTAAAGTTGACAGACTATAGTGGAAAGACTATAGTGGAAAGACTAAAGTGGAAAGACTAAAGTTGACAGAGAATAGTGGAAAGACTAAAGTGGAAAGACTGTAGTGGACAGAATAAAGTGGAGACTATAGTGGAAAGACTAAAGTGGAAAGACTACAGTGGACAGACTATAGTGGAAAGACTATAGTGGAAAGACTGTAGTGGACAGAATAAAGTGGAGACTATAGTGGAAAGACTAAAGTGGACAGAGAATAGTGGAATGACTAAAGTGGATAGACTTTAGTGGAAAGACTATAGTGGAAAGACTGTAGTGGACAGAATAAAGTGGAGACTATAGTGGATAGACTAAAGTGGAAAGACTAAACTGGACAGAGTCTAGTGGAAAGACTATAGTGGAAAGACTGTAGTGGACAGAATAAAGTGGAGACTATAGTGGAAAGACTAAAGTGGAAAGACTAAAGTGGACAGAGAATAGTGGAAAGACTAAAGTGGACAGACTATAATGGAAAGAATATAGTGGAAAGACTGTAGTGGACAGAATAAAGTGGAGACTATAGTGGAAAGACTAAAGTGGACAGAGAATAGTGGAAAGACTATAGCGGAAAGACTGTAGTGGACAGAATAAAGTGGAGGCTATAGTGGAAAGACTAAAGTGGAAAGACTAAAGTGGAAAGACTAAAGTGGACAAACTATAGTGGAAAGACTAAAGTGGACAGACTATAGTGGAAAGACTAAAGTGGACAGACTAAAGTGGAAAGACTAAAGTGGACGATAGTGGAAATGACTAAAGTGGAACGACTAAAGTGGAAAGAGTAGAGTGGACAGACTAAAGTGGAAAGACTAAAGTGGACAGACTCTGGTGGAAAGACTGAAGCGGAAAGACTAAAGTGGACAGAGAGTAGTGGAAAGACTAAAGTGGACAGACTATCGTGGAAAGACTAAAGTGGAAAGAAAGTGGAAAGACTATGGTGGAAAGACTGTAGTGGACAGAATAAAGTGGAGACTATAGTGGAAAGACTAAAGTGGAGAGAATAGTGGAAAGACTAAAGTGGACAGACTATAATGGAAAGACTATAGTGGAAAGACTGTAGTGGACAGAATAAAGTGGAGACTATGGTGGAAAGAGTAAAGTGGAAAGACTAAAGTGGACAGAGAATAGTGGAAAGACTGAAGTGGACAGACTAAAGTGGAGAAACTAAAGTGGAAAGACTAAAGTGGAGAGACTATAGTGAAAAGACTATAGTGGAAAGACTGTAGTGGACAGAATAAAGTGGAGACTATAGTGGAAAGACTAAAGTGGACAGAGAGTAGTGGAAAGACTAAAGTGGATAGACTTTAGTGGAAAGACTATAGTGGAAAGACTGTAGTGGACAGAATAAAGTGGAGACTATAGTGAAAGACTAAAGTGGAAAGACTAAAGTGGACAGAGAATAGTGGAAAGACTAAAGTGGACAGACTATAATGGAAAGACTATAGTGGAAAGACTGTAGTGGACAGAATAAAGTGGAGACTATAGTGGAAAGACTAAAGTGGACAGAGAATAGTGGAAAGACTAAAGTGGACAGACTAAAGTGGACAGACTATAGTGGAAAAACTGCAGTGGACAGAATAAAGTGTAGACTGTAGTGGAAAGACTAAAGGGGAAAGAGTATAGTGGAAAGACTAAAGTGGACAGTCTATAGTGGAAAGACTAAAGTGGACAGACTAAAGTGGAAAGACTAACGTGGAAAGACTAAAGTGGAAAGGCTAAAGTGGACAGACTATAGTGGAAAGACTATAGCGGAAAGACTGTAGTGGACAGAATAAAGTGGAGGCTATAGTGGAAAGACTAAAGTGGAAAGACTAAAGTGGAAAGACTAAAGTGGACAAACTATAGTGGAAAGACTAAAGTGGACAGACTATAGTGGAAAGACTAAAGTGGACAGACTAAAGTGGAAAGACTAAAGTGGAAAGACTAAAGTGGACAGAAGATAGTGGAAATGACTAAAGTGGAACGACTAAAGTGGAAAGAGTAGAGTGGACAGACTAAAGTGGAAAGACTAAAGTGGACAGACTCTAGTGGAAAGACTGAAGCGGAAAGACTAAAGTGGACAGAGAGTAGTGGAAAGACTAAAGTGGACAGACTATAGTGGAAAGACTAAAGTGAAAAGAAAGTGGAAAGACTATAGTGGAAAGACTGTAGTGGACAGAATAAAGTGGAGACTATAGTGGAAAGACTAAAGTGGACAGAGAATAGTGGAAAAACTAAAGTGGACAGACTATAATGGAAAGACTATAGTGGAAAGACTGTAGTGGACAGAATAAAGTGGAGACTATAGTGGAAAGACTAAAGTGGAAAGACTAAAGTGGACAGAGAATAGTGGAAAGACTGAAGTGGACAGACTAAAGTGGAGAAACTAAAGTGGAAAGACTAAAGTGGACAGACTATAGTGAAAAGACTATAGTGGAAAGACTGTAGTGGACAGAATAAAGTGAAGACAATAGTGGAAAGACTAAAGTGGACAGACTAAAGTGGACAGACTCTAGTGGAAAGACTAAGTGGACAGACTAAAGCGGAAAGACTAAAGTGGAAAGACTAAAGTGGACAGACTATAGTGGAAAGACTAAAGTGGACAGACTAAAGTGGAAAGACTAAAGTGGAAAGACTATATTGGAAAGACTATAGTGGAAAGACTAAAGTAGACAGAGAATAGTGGAAAGACTAAAGTTGACAGACTATAGTGGAAATACTATAGTGGAAAGACTGTAGTGGACAGAATAAAGTGGAGACTATAGTGGAAAGACTAAAGTGGAAAGACTAAAGTTGACAGAGAATAGTGGAAAGACTAAAGTGGATAGACTTTAGTGGAAAGACTATAGTGGAAAGACTGTAGTGGACAGAATAAAGTGGAGACTATAGTGGAAAGACTAAAGTGGAAAGACTAAACTGGACAGACTATAGTGGCAAGACTGAAGTGGACAGACTAAAGTGGACAGAGAATAGTGGAAAGACTAAAGTGGATAGACTTTAGTGGAAAGACTATAAAGGGAAGACTGTATTGGACAGAATAAAGTGGAGACTATAGTGGAAAACTAAAGTGGAAAGACTAAAGTGGACAGACTATAGTGGAAAGACTATAGTGGAAAGACTGTAGTGGACAGAATAAAGTGGAGACTATAGTGGAAAGACTAAAGTGGACAGAGAATAGTGGAAAGACTAAAGTGGACAGACTATAGTGGAAAGACAATAGTGGAAAGACTGTAGTAGACAGAATAAAGTGGAGACTATAGTGGAAAGACTAAAGTGGACAGAGAATAGTGGAAAGACTAAAGTGGAAAGACTATAGTGGAAAGACTAAAGTGGACAGACTAAGGTGGAAAGACTAAAGTTGAAAGACTAAAGTGGACAGACTATATTGGAAAGACTATAGTGGAAAGACTAAAGTGGACAGAGAATAGTGGAAAGACTAAAGTGGACAGACTATAGTGGAAAGACTATAGTGGAAAGACTGTAGTGGACAGAATAAAGTGGAGACTATAGTGGAAAGACTAAAGTGGAAAGACTAAAGTTGACAGAGAATAGTGGAAAGACTAAAGTGGAAAGACTGTAGTGGACAGGATAAAGTGGAGACTATAGTGGAAAGACTAAAGTGGAAAGACTACAGTGGACAGACTATAGTGGAAAGACTATAGTGGAAAGACTGTAGTGGACAGAATAAAGTGGAGACTATAGTGGAAAGACTAAAGTGGACAGAGAATAGTGGAAAGACCAAAGTGGACAGACTATAGTGGAAAGACTATAGTGGAAAGACTGTAGTGGACAGAAGAAAGTGGCGACTATAGTGGAAAGACTAAATTGGAAAGACTAAAGTGGACAGAGAATAGTGGAAAGACTAAAGTGGACAGAGAATAGTGGAAAGACTAAAGTGGACAGACTATAGTGGAAAGACTATAGTGGAAAGACTGCAATGGACAGAATAAAGTGGAGACTATAGTGGAAAGACTAAAGTGGAAAGATTAAAGTGGACAGACTATAGTGGAAAGACTAAAGTGGACAGACTATAGTGGAAAGACTAAAGTGGACAGACTAAAGTGGAAAGACTAAAGTGGAAAGACTAAAGTGGACAGACTATAGTGGAAAGACTATAGTGGAAAGACTAAGTGGACAGACTAAAGCGGAAAGACTAAAGTGGAAAGACTAAAGTGGACAGACTATAGTGGAAAGACTAAAGTGGACAGACAAAAGTGGAAAGACTAAAGTGGAAAGACTGTAGTGGACAGAATAAAGTGGAGGCTATAGTGGAAAGACTAAAGTGGAAAGACTAAAGTGGAAAGGCTAAAGTGGACAGACTAAAGTGGAAAGACTAAAGTGGACAGACTAAAGTGGACAGACTCTAGTGGAAAGACTAAGTGGACAGACTAAAGCGGAAAGACTAAAGCGGAAAGACTAAAGTGGACAGACTATTGGGGAAAGACTAAAGTGGACAGACTAAAGTGGAAAGACTAAAGTGGAAAGACTAAAGTGGACAGACTATAGTGGAAAGACTATAGTGGAAAGACTAACTGGACAGACTAAAGCGGAAAGACTATAGTGGAAAGACTGTAGTGGACAGAATAAAGTGGAGACAATAGTGGAAAGACTAAAGTGGACAGACTAAAGTGGACAGACTCTAGTGGAAAGACTAAGTGGACAGACTAAAGCGGAAAGACTAAAGTGGAAAGACTAAAGTGGACAGACTATAGTGGAAAGACTAAAGTGGACAGACTAAAGTGGAAAGACTAAAGTGGAAAGACTATATTGGAAAGACTATAGTGGAAAGACTAAAGTGGACAGAGAATAGTGGAAAGACTAAAGTGGACAGACTATAGTGGAAATACTATAGTGGAAAGACTAAAGTGGACAGACTATAGTGGAAAGACTAAAGTGGACAGACTAAAGTGGAAAGACTAAAGTGGAAAGACTAAAGTGGACAGACTATAGTGGAAAGACTATAGTGGAAAGACTAACTGGACAGACTAAAGCGGAAAGACTATAGTGGAAAGACTGTAGTGGACAGAATAAAGTGGAGACAATAGTGGAAAGACTAAAGTGGACAGACTAAAGTGGACAGACTCTAGTGGAAAGACTAAGTGGACAGACTAAAGCGGAAAGACTAAAGTGGAAAGACTAAAGTGGACAGATTATAGTGGAAAGACTAAAGTGGACAGACTAAAGTGGAAAGACTAAAGTGGAAAGACTATATTGGAAAGACTATAGTGGAAAGACTAAAGTGGACAGAGAATAGTGGAAAGACTAAAGTGGACAGACTATAGTGGAAATACTATTGTGGAAAGACTGTAGTGGACAGAATAAAGTGGAGACTATAGTGGAAAGACTAAAGTGGAAAGACTAAAGTGGACAGAGAATAGTGGAAAGACTAAAGTGGACAGACTATAGTGGAAAGACTAAAGTGGACAGACTAAAGTGGAAAGACTAAAGTGGAAAGACTAAAGTGGACAGACTATATTGGAAAGACTATAGTGGAAAGACTAAAGTGGACAGAGAATAGTGGAAGGACTAAAGTTGACAAACTATAGTGGAAAGACTATAGTGGAAAGACTGTAGTGGACAGAATAAAGTGGAGACTATAGTGGAAAGACTAAAGTGGAAAGACTAAAGTTGACAGAGAATAGTGGAAAGACTAAAGTGGAAAGACTGTAGTGGACAGAATAAAGTGGAGACTATAGTGGAAAGACTAAAGTGGAAAGACTAAAGTGGACAGACTATATTGGAAAGACTATAGTGGAAAGACTAAAGTGGACAGAGAATAGTGGAAGGACTAAAGTTGACAAACTATAGTGGAAAGACTATAGTGGAAAGACTGTAGTGGACAGAATAAAGTGGAGACTATAGTGGAAAGACTAAAGTGGACAGAGAATAGTGGAAAGACTAAAGTGGATAGACTTTAGTTGAAAGACTATAGTGGAAAGACTGTATTGGACAGAATAAAGTGGAGATTATAGTGGAAAGACTAAACTGGACAGACTATAGTGGAAACACTATAGTCGAAAGACTGTAGTTGACAGAATAAAGTGGAGACTATCGTGGAAAGACTAAAGTGGACAGAGAATAGTGGAAAGACTAAAGTGGACAGACTAGAATGGAAAGACTATAGTGGAAAGACTTTAGTGGACAGAATAAAGTGGAGACTATAGTGGAAAGACTAAAGTGGACAGAGAATGGTGGAAAGACTAAAGTGGACAGACGATAATGGAAAGACTATAGTGGAAAGACTGTAGTAGACAGAATAAAGTTGAGACTATAGTGGAAAGACTAAAGTGGACAGACTATAATGGAAAGACTATAGTGGAAAGACTGTAGTGGACAGAATAAAGTAGAGACTATAAAGGAAAGACTAAAGTGGAAAGACTAAACTGGACAGACTATAGTGGAAAGACTGAAGTGGACAGACTAAAGTGGAAAAACTAAAGTGGAAAGACTAAAGTGGACAGACTATAGTGGAAAGACTGTAGTGGAAAGACTGTAGTGGACAGAATAAAGTGGAGATTATAGTGGAAAGACTAAAGTGGACAGACTAAAGTGGACAGACTCTAGTGGAAAGACTAAGTGGACAGACTAAAGCGGAAAGACTAAAGTGGAAAGACTAAAGTGGACAGACTATAGTGGAAAGACTAAAGTGGACAGACTAAAGTGGAAAGACTAAAGTGGAAAGACTAAAGTGGACAGACTATAGTGGAAAGACTATAGTGGAAAGACTAAGTGGACAGACTAAAGCGGAAAGACTAAAGTGGAAAGACTAAAGTGGACAGACTATAGTGGAAAGACTAAAGTGGACAGACCAAAGTGGAAAGACTAAAGTGGAAAGACTGTAGTGGACAGAATAAAGTGGAGGCTATAGTGGAAAGACTAAAGTGGAAAGACTAAAGTGGAAAGACTAAAGTGGACAGACTAAAGTGGAAAGACTAAAGTGGACAGACTATAGTGGAAAGACTATAGTGGAAAGACTGTAGTGGACAGAATAAAGTGGAGGCTATAGTGGAAAGACTAAAGTGGAAAGACTAAATTGGAAAGACTAAAGTGGACAGACTAAAGAGGAAAGACTAAAGTGGACAGACTATAGTGGAAAGACTATAGTGGAAAGACTGTAGTGGACAGAATAAAGTGGAGGCTATAGTGGAAAGACTAAAGTGGAAAGACTAAAGTGGAAAGACTAAAGTGGACAGACTATAGTGGAATGACTAAAGTGGACAGACTATAGTGGAAAGACTAAAGTGGACAGACTAATGTGGAAAGACTAAAGTGGAAAGACTAAAGTGGACAGAAGATAGTGGAAATGACTAAAGTGGAAAGACTAAAGTGGAAAGAGTAGAGTGGACAGACTAAAGTGGAAAGACTAAAGTGGACAGACTCTAGTGGAAAGACTGAAGCGGAAAGACTAAAGTGGACAGAGAGTAGTGGAAAGACTAAAGTGGACAGACTATAGTGGAAAGACTAAATTGGAAAGAAAGTGGAAAGACTATAGTGGAAAGACTGAAGTGGACAGACTAAAGTGGAAAAACTAAAGTGGAAAGACTAAAGTGGACAGACTATAGTGGAAAGACTGTAGTGGAAAGACTGTAGTGGACAGAATAAAGTGGAGATTATAGTGGAAAGACTAAAGTGGACAGACTAAAGTGGACAGACTCTAGTGGAAAGACTAAGTGGACAGACTAAAGCGGAAAGACTAAAGTGGAAAGACTAAAGTGGACAGACTATAGTGGAAAGACTAAAGTGGACAGACTAAAGTGGAAAGACTAAAGTGGAAAGACTAAAGTGGACAGACTATAGTGGAAAGACTATAGTGGAAAGACTAAGTGGACAGACTAAAGCGGAAAGACTAAAGTGGAAAGACTAAAGTGGACAGACTATAGTGGAAAGACTAAAGTGGACAGACCAAAGTGGAAAGACTAAAGTGGAAAGACTGTAGTGGACAGAATAAAGTGGAGGCTATAGTGGAAAGACTAAAGTGGAAAGACTAAAGTGGAAAGACTAAAGTGGACAGACTAAAGTGGAAAGACTAAAGTGGACAGACTATAGTGGAAAGACTATAGTGGAAAGACTGTAGTGGAAAGACTAAAGTGGAAAGACTAAATTGGAAAGACTAAAGTGGACAGACTAAAGAGGAAAGACTAAAGTGGACAGACTATAGTGGAAAGACTATAGTGGAAAGACTGTAGTGGACAGAATAAAGTGGAGGCTATAGTGGAAAGACTAAAGTGGAAAGACTAAAGTGGAAAGACTAAAGTGGACAGACTATAGTGGAATGACTAAAGTGGACAGACTATAGTGGAAAGACTAAAGTGGACAGACTAATGTGGAAAGACTAAAGTGGAAAGACTAAAGTGGACAGAAGATAGTGGAAATGACTAAAGTGGAAAGACTAAAGTGGAAAGAGTAGAGTGGACAGACTAAAGTGGAAAGACTAAAGTGGACAGACTCTAGTGGAAAGACTGAAGCGGAAAGACTAAAGTGGACAGAGAGTAGTGGAAAGACTAAAGTGGACAGACTATAGTGGAAAGACTAAAGTGGAAAGACTAAAGTTGACAGAGAATAGTGGAAAGACTAAAGTGGAAAGACTGTAGTGGACAGTATAAAGTGGAGACTATAGTGGAAAGACTAAAGTGGAAAGACTGCAGTGGACAGACTATAGTGGAAAGACTATAGTGGAAAGACTGTAGTGGACAGAATAAAGTGGAGACTATAGTGGAAAGACTAAAGTGGACAGAGAATAGTGGAAAGACCAAAGTGGACAGACTATAGTGGAAAGACTATAGTGGAAAGACTGTAGTGGACAGAAGAAAGTGGTGACTATAGTGGAAAGACTAAATTGGAAAGACTAAAGTGGACAGAGAATAGTGGAAAGACTAAAGTGGACAGAGAATAGTGGAAAGACTAAAGTGGACAGACTATAGTGGAAAGACTATAGTGGAAAGACTGCAATGGACAGAATAAAGTGGAGACTATAGTGGAAAGACTAAAGTGGAAAGATTAAAGTGGACAGACTATAGTGGAAAGACTAAAGTGGACAGACTATAGTGGAAAGACTAAAGTGGACAGACTAAAGTGGAAAGACTAAAGTGGAAAGACTAAAGTGGACAGACTATAGTGGAAAGACTATAGTGGAAAGACTAAGTGGACAGACTAAAGCGGAAAGACTAAAGTGGAAAGACTAAAGTGGACAGACTATAGTGGAAAGAATAAAGTGGACAGACAAAAGTGGAAAGACTAAAGTGGAAAGACTGTAGTGGACAGAATAAAGTGGAGGCTATAGTGGAAAGACTAAAGTGGAAAGACTAAAGTGGAAAGACTAAAGTGGACAGACTAAAGTGGAAAGACTAAAGTGGACAGACTATAGTGGAAAGACTATAGTGGAAAGACTGTAGTGGACAGAAGAAAGTGGAGGCTATAGTGGAAAGACTAAAGTGGAAAGACTAAATTGGAAAGACTAAAGTGGACAGACTAAAGAGGAAAGACTAAAGTGGACAGACTATAGTGGAAAGACTATAGTGGAAAGACTGTAGTGGACAGAATAAAGTGGAGGCTATAGTGGAAAGACTAAAGTGGAAAGACTAAAGTGGACAGACTATAGTGGAATGACTAAAGTGGAAAGACTATAGTGGAAAGACTAAAGTGGACAGACTAATGTGGAAAGACTAAAGTGGAAAGACTAAAGTGGACAGAAGATAGTGGAAATGACTAAAGTGGAAAGACTAAAGTGGAAAGAGTAGAGTGGACAGACTAAAGTGGAAAGACTAAAGTGGACAGACTCTAGTGGAAAGACTGAAGCTTAAAGACTAAAGTGGACAGAGAGTAGTGGAAAGACTAAAGTGGACAGACTATAGTGGAAAGACTAAAGTGGAAAGAAAGTGGAAAGACTATAGTGGAAAGACTGTAGTGGACAGAATAAAGTGGAGACTATAGTGGAAAGACCAAAGTGGACAGAGAATAGTGGAAAGACTAAAGTGGACAGACTATAATGGAAAGACTATAGTGGAAAGACTGTAGTGGACAGAATAAAGTGGAGACTATAGTGGAAAGACTAAAGTGGAAAGACTAAAGTGGACAGAGAATAGTGGAAAGACTGAAGTGGACAGACTAAAGTGGAGAAACTAAAGTGGAAAGACTAAAGTGGACAGACTAAAGTGGACAGACTCTAGTGGAAAGACTAAAGTGGAAAGAAGTTGACAGACTAAAGTGGAAAGAATAAAGTGGAAAGACTATATTGGAAAGACTATAGTGGAAAGACTAAAGTGGACAGAGAGTAGTGGAAAGACTAAAGTGGACAGACTATAGTGGAAATACTATAGTGGAAAGACTGTAGTGGACAGAATAAAGTGGAGACTATAGTGGAAAGACTAAAGTGGAAAGACTAAAGTTGACAGAGAATAGTGGAAAGACTAAAGTGGATAGACTTTAGTGGAAAGACTATAGTGGAAAGACTGTAGTGGACAGAATAAAGTGGAGACTATAGTGGAAAGACTAAAGTGGAAAGACTAAACTGGACAGACTATAGTGGAAAGACTGAATTGGACAGACTAAAGGAAAAACTAAAGTGGAAAGACTAAAGTGGACAGACTATAGTGGAAAGACTATAGTGGAAAGACTGTAGTGGACAGAATAAAGTGGAGACTATAGTGGAAAGAATAAAGTGGACAGAGAATAGTGGAAAGACTAAAGTGGACAGACTATAGTGGAAAGACTATAGTGGAAAGACTGTAGTAGACAGAATAAAGTGGAGACTATAGTGGAAAGACTAAAGTGGACAGAGAATAGTGGAAAGACTAAAGTGGACAGACTATAGTGGAAAGACTAAAGTGGACAGACTAAGGTGGAAAGACTAAAGTGGAAAGACTAAAGTGGACAGACTATATTGGAAAGACTATAGTGGAAAGACTAAAGTGGACAGAGAATAGTGGAAGGACTAAAGTTGACAAACTATAGTGGAAAGACTATAGTGGAAAGACTGTAGTGGACAGAATAAAGTGGAGACTATAGTGGAAAGACTAAAGTGGAAAGACTAAAGTTGACAGAGAATAGTGGAAAGACTAAAGTGGAAAGACTGTAGTGGACAGAATAAAGTGGAGACTATAGTGGAAAGACTAAAGTGGAAAGACTACAGTGGACAGACTATAGTGGAAAGACTATAGTGGAAAGACTGTAGTGGACAGAATAAAGTGGAGACGATAGTGGAAAGACTAAAGTGGACAGAGAATAGTGGAAGGACTAAAGTGGATAGACTTTAGTGGAAAGACTATAGTGGAAAGACTGTACTGGACAGAATAAAGTGGACACTATAGTGGAAAGACTGATGTGGAAAGACTAAACTGGACAGACTATAGTGGAAACACTATAGTCGAAAGACTGTAGTGGACAGAATAAAGTGGAGACTATAGTGGAAAGACTAAAGTGGACAGAGAATAGTGGAAAGACTAAAGTGGACAGACTAGAATGGAAAGACTATAGTGGAAAGACTGTAGTGGACAGAATAAAGTGGAGACTATAGTGGAAAGACTAAAGTGGACAGAGAATAGTGGAAAGACTAAAGTGGACAGACTATAATGGAAAGACTATAGTGGAAAGACTGTAGTGGACAGAATAAAGTGGAGACTATAGTGGAAAGACTAAAGTGGACTGAGAATAGTGGAAAGACTAAAGTGGACAGACTATAATGGAAAGACTATAGTGGAAAGACTGTAGTGGACAGAATAAAGTAGAGATTATAGTGGAAAGACTAAAGTGGAAAGACTAAACTGGACAGACTATAGTGGAAAGACTGAAGTGGACAGACTAAAGTGGAAAAACAAAAGTGGAAAGACTAAAGTGGACAGACTATAGTGGAAAGACTGTAGTGGAAAGACTGTAGTGGACAGAATAAAGTGGAGATTATAGTGGAAAGACTAAAGTGGACAGACTAAAGTGGACAGACTCTAGTGGAAAGACTAAGTGGACAGACTAAAGCGGAAAGACTAAAGCGGAAAGACTAAAGTGGACAGACTATAGGGGAAAGACTAAAGTGGACAGACTAAAGTGGAAAGACTAAAGTGGAAAGACTAAAGTGGACAGACTATAGTGGAAAGACTATAGTGGAAAGACTAACTGGACAGACAAAAGCGGAAAGACTATAGTGGAAAGACTGTAGTGGACAGAATAAAGTGGAGACAATAGTGGAAAGACTAAAGTGGACAGACTAAAGTGGACAGACTCTAGTGGAAAGACTAAGTGGACAGACTAAAGCGGAAAGACTAAAGTGGAAAGACTAAAGTGGACAGACTATAGTGGAAAGACTAAAGTGGACAGACTAAAGTGGAAAGACTAAAGTGGAAAGACTATATTGGAAAGACTATAGTGGAAAGACTAAAGTGGACAGAGAATAGTGGAAAGACTAAAGTGGACAGACTATAGTGGAAATACTATAGTGGAAAGACTAAAGTGGACAGACTATAGTGGAAAGACTAAAGTGGACAGACTAAAGTGGAAAGACTAAAGTGGAAAGACTAAAGTGGACAGACTATAGTGGAAAGACTATAGTGGAAAGACTAACTGGACAGACTAAAGCGGAAAGACTATAGTGGAAAGACTGTAGTGGACAGAATAAAGTGGAGACAATAGTGGAAAGACTAAAGTGGACAGACTAAAGTGGACAGACTCTAGTGGAAAGACTAAGTGGACAGACTAAAGCGGAAAGACTAAAGTGGAAAGACTAAAGTGGACAGATTATAGTGGAAAGACTAAAGTGGACAGACTAAAGTGGAAAGACTAAAGTGGAAAGACTATATTGGAAAGACTATAGTGGAAAGACTAAAGTGGACAGAGAATAGTGGAAAGACTAAAGTGGACAGACTATAGTGGAAATACTATTGTGGAAAGACTGTAGTGGACAGAATAAAGTGGAGACTATAGTGGAAAGACTAAAGTGGAAAGACTAAAGTGGACAGAGAATAGTGGAAAGACTAAAGTGGACAGACTATAGTGGAAAGACTAAAGTGGACAGACTAAAGTGGAAAGACTAAAGTGGAAAGACTAAAGTGGACAGACTATATTGGAAAGACTATAGTGGAAAGACTAAAGTGGACAGAGAATAGTGGAAGGACTAAAGTTGACAAACTATAGTGGAAAGACTATAGTGGAAAGACTGTAGTGGACAGAATAAAGTGGAGACTATAGTGGAAAGACTAAAGTGGAAAGACTAAAGTTGACAGAGAATAGTGGAAAGACTAAAGTGGAAAGACTGTAGTGGACAGAATAAAGTGGAGACTATAGTGGAAAGACTAAAGTGGAAAGACTACAGTGGACAGACTATAGTGGAAAGACTATAGTGGAAAGACTGTAGTGGACAGAATAAAGTGGAGACTATAGTGGAAAGACTAAAGTGGACAGAGAATAGTGGAAAGACTAAAGTGGATAGACTTTAGTGGAAAGACTATAGTGGAAAGACTGTATTGGACAGAATAAAGTGGAGATTATAGTGGAAAGACTAAAGTGGAAAGACTAAACTGGACAGACTATAGTGGAAACACTATAGTCGAAAGACTGTAGTTGACAGAATAAAGTGGAGACTATAGTGGAAAGACTAAAGTGGACAGAGAATAGTGGAAAGACTAAAGTGGACAGACTAGAATGGAAAGACTATAGTGGAAAGACTTTAGTGGACAGAATAAAGTGGAGACTATAGTGGAAAGACTAAAGTGGACAGAGAATAGTGGAAAGACTAAAGTGGACAGAGAATAGTGGAAAGACTAAAGTGGACAGACTATAATGGAAAGACTATAGTGGAAAGACTGTAGTGGACAGAATAAAGTAGAGACTATAAAGGAAAGACTAAAGTGGAAAGACTAAACTGGACAGACTATAGTGGAAAGACTGAAGTGGACAGACTAAAGTGGAAAAACTAAAGTGGAAAGACTAAAGTGGACGGACTATAGTGGAAAGACTGTAGTGGAAAGACTGTAGTGGACAGAATAAAGTGGAGATTATAGTGGAAAGACTAAAGTGGACAGACTAAAGTGGACAGACTCTAGTGGAGACTAAGTGGACAGACTAAAGCGGAAAGACTAAAGTGGAAAGACTAAAGTGGACAGACTATAGTGGAAAGACTAAAGTGGACAGACTAAAGTGGAAAGACTAAAGTGGAAAGACTAAAGTGGACAGACTATAGTGGAAAGACTATAGTGGAAAGACTAAGTGGACAGACTAAAGCGGAAAGACTAAAGTGGAAAGACTAAAGTGGACAGACTATAGTGGAAAGACTAAATTGGACAGACCAAAGTGGAAAGACTAAAGTGGACAGAATAAAGTGGAGGCTGTAGTGGAAAGACTAAAGTGGAAAGACTAAAGTGGAAAGACTAAAGTGGACAGACTAAAGTGGAAAGACTAAAGTGGACAGACTATAGTGGAAAGACTATAGTGGAAAGACTGTAGTGGACAGAATAAAGTGGAGACTATAGTGGAAAGACTAAAGTGGAAAGACTAAAGTGGACAGAGAATAGTGGAAAGACTAAGTGGACAGACTAAAGCGGAAAGACTAAAGTGGACAGAATAAAGTGGAGGCTGTAGTGGAAAGACTAAAGTGGAAAGACTAAAGTGGAAAGACTAAAGTGGACAGACTAAAGTGGAAAGACTAAAGTGGACAGACTATAGTGGAAAGACTATAGTGGAAAGACTGTAGTGGACAGAATAAAGTGGAGGCTATAGTGGAAAGACTAAAGTGGAAAGACTAAATTGGAAAGACTAAAGTGGACAGACTAAAGAGGAAAGACTAAAGTGGACAGACTATAGTGGAAAGACTATAGTGGAAAGACTGTAGTGGACAGAATAAAGTGGAGGCTATAGTGGAAAGACTAAAGTGGAAAGACTAAAGTGGAAAGACTAAAGTGGACAGACTATAGTGGAATGACTAAAGTGGACAGACTATAGTGGAAAGACTAAAGTGGACAGACTAATGTGGAAAGACTAAAGTGGAAAGACTAAAGTGGACAGAAGATAGTGGAAATGACTAAAGTGGAAAGACTAAAGTGGAAAGAGTAGAGTGGACAGACTAAAGTGGAAAGACTAAAGTGGACAGACTCTAGTGGAAAGACTGAAGCGGAAAGACTAAAGTGGACAGAGAGTAGTGGAAAGACTAAAGTGGACAGACTATAGTGGAAAGACTAAAGTGGAAAGAAAGTGGAAAGACTATAGTGGAAAGACTGTAGAGGACAGAATAAAGTGGAGACTATAGTGGAAAGACCAAAGTGGACAGAGAATAGTGGGAAGACTAAAGTGGACAGACTATAATGGAAAGACTATAGTGGAAAGACTGTAGTGGACAGAATAAAGTGGAGACTATAGTGGAAAGACTAAAGTGGAAAGACTAAAGTGGACAGAGAATAGTGGAAAGACTGAAGTGGACAGACTAAAGTGGAGAAACTAAAGTGGAAAGACTAAAGTGGACAGACTAAAGTGGACAGACTCTAGTGGAAAGACTAAAGTGGAAAGAAGTTGACAGACTAAAGTGGAAAGACTATATTGGAAAGACTATAGTGGAAAGACTAAAGTGGACAGAGAATAGTGGAAAGACTAAAGTGGACAGACTATAGTGGAAATACTATAGTGGAAAGACTGTAGTGGACAGAATAAAGTGGAGACTATAGTGGAAAGACTAAAGTGGAAAGACTAAAGTTGACAGAGAATAGTGGAAAGACTAAAGTGGATAGACTTTAGTGGAAAGACTCTAGTGGAAAGACTGTAGTGGACAGAATAAAGTGGAGACTATAGTGGAAAGACTAAAGTGGAAGGACTAAACTGGACAGACTATAGTGGAAAGACTGAAGTGGACAGACTAAAGTGGAAAAACTAAAGTGGAAAGACTAAAGTGGACAGACTATAGTGGAAAGACTATAGTGGAAAGACTGTAGTGGACAGAATAAAGTGGAGACTATAGTGGAAAGAATAAAGTGGACAGAGAATAGTGGAAAGACTAAAGTGGACAGACTATAGTGGAAAGACTATAGTGGAAAGACTGTAGTAGACAGAATAAAGTGGAGACTATAGTGGAAAGACTAAAGTGGACAGAGAATAGTGGAAAGACTAAAGTGGACAGACTATAGTGGAAAGACTAAAGTGGACAGACTAAGGTGGAAAGACTAAAGTGGAAAGACTAAAGTGGACAGACTATATTGGAAAGACTATAGTGGAAAGACTAAAGTGGACAGAGAATAGTGGAAGGACTAAAGTTGACAAACTATAGTGGAAAGACTATAGTGGAAAGACTGTAGTGGACAGAATAAAGTGGAGACTATAGTGGAAAGACTAAAGTGGAAAGACTAAAGTTGACAGAGAATAGTGGAAAGACTAAAGTGGAAAGACTGTAGTGGACAGAATAAAGTGGAGACTATAGTGGAAAGACTAAAGTGGAAAGACTATAGTGGACAGACTATAGTGGAAAGACTATAGTGGAAAGACTGTAGTGGACAGAATAAAGTGGAGACTATAGGGGAAAGACTAAAGTGGACAGAGAATAGTGGAAGGACTAAAGTGGATAGACTTTAGTGGAAAGACTATAGTGGAAAGACTGTATTGGACAGAATAAAGTGGACACTATAGTGGAAAGACTAATGTGGAAAGACTAAACTGGACAGACTATAGTGGAAACACTATAGTCGAAAGACTGTAGTGGACAGAATAAAGTGGAGACTATAGTGGAAAGACTAAAGTGGACAGAGAATAGTGGAAAGACTAAAGTGGACAGACTAGAATGGAAAGACTATAGTGGAAAGACTGTAGTGGACAGAATAAAGTGGAGACTATAGTGGAAAGACTAAAGTGGACAGAGAATAGTGGAAAGACTAGAGTGGACAGACTATAATGGAAAGACTATAGTGGAAAGACTGTAGTGGACAGAATAAAGTGGAGACTATAGTGGAAAGACTAAAGTGGACAGAGAATAGTGGAAAGACTAAAGTGGACAGACTATAATGGAAAGACTATAGTGGAAAGACTGTAGTGGACAGAATAAAGTAGAGACTATCGTGGAAAGACTAAACTGGACAGACTATAGTGGAAAGACTGAAGTGGACAGACTAAAGTGGAAAAACAAAAGTGGAAAGACTAAAGTGGACAGACTATAGTGGAAAGACTGTAGTGGAAAGACTGTAGTGGACAGAATAAAGTGGAGATTATAGTGGAAAGACTAAAGTGGACAGACTAAAGTGGACAGACTCTAGTGGAAATACTAAGTGGACAGACTAAAGCGGAAAGACTAAAGCGGAAAGACTAAAGTGGACAGACTATAGGGGAAAGACTAAAGTGGACAGACTAAAGTGGAAAGACTAAAGTGGAAAGACTAAAGTGGACAGACTATAGTGGAAAGACTATAGTGGAAAGACTAACTGGACAGACTAAAGCGGAAAGACTATAGTGGAAAGACTGTAGTGGACAGAATAAAGTGGAGACAATAGTGGAAAGACTAAAGTGGACAGACTAAAGTGGACAGACTCTAGTGGAAAGACTAAGTGGACAGACTAAAGCGGAAAGACTAAAGTGGAAAGACTAAAGTGGACAGACTATAGTGGAAAGACTAAAGTGGACAGACTAAAGTGGAAAGACTATATTGGAAAGACTATAGTGGAAAGACTAAAGTGGACAGAGAATAGTGGAAAGACTAAAGTGGACAGACTATAGTGGAAATACTATAGTGGAAAGACTAAAGTGGACAGACTATAGTGGAAAGACTAAAGTGGACAGACTAAAGTGGAAAGACTAAAGTGGAAAGACTAAAGTGGACAGACTATAGTGGAAAGACTATAGTGGAAAGACTAACTGGACAGACTAAAGCGGAAAGACTATAGTGGAAAGACTGTAGTGGACAGAATAAAGTGGAGACAATAGTGGAAAGACTAAAGTGGACAGACTAAAGTGGACAGACTCTAGTGGAAAGACTAAGTGGACAGACTAAAGCGGAAAGACTAAAGTGGAAAGACTAAAGTGGACAGACTATAGTGGAAAGACTAAAGTGGACAGACTAAAGTGGAAAGACTAAAGTGGAAAGACTATATTGGAAAGACTATAGTGGAAAGACTAAAGTGGACAGAGAATAGTGGAAAGACTAAAGTGGACAGACTATAGTGGAAAGACTAAAGTGGACAGACTAAGGTGGAAAGACTAAAGTGGAAAGACTAAAGTGGACAGACTATATTGGAAAGACTATAGTGGAAAGACTAGAGTGGACAGAGAATAGTGGAAGGACTAAAGTTGACAAACTATAGTGGAAAGACTATAGTGGAAAGACTGTAGTGGACAGAATAAAGTGGAGACTATAGTGGAAAGACTAAAGTGGAAAGACTAAAGTTGACAGAGAATAGTGGAAAGACTAAAGTGGAAAGACTGTAGTGGACAGAATAAAGTGGAGACTATAGTGGAAAGACTAAAGTGGAAAGACTATAGTGGACAGACTATAGTGGAAAGACTATAGTGGAAAGACTGTAGTGGACAGAATAAAGTGGAGACTATAGGGGAAAGACTAAAGTGGACAGAGAATAGTGGAAGGACTAAAGTGGATAGACTTTAGTGGAAATACTATAGTGGAAAGACTGTATTGGACAGAATAAAGTGGACACTATAGTGGAAAGACTAATGTGGAAAGACTAAACTGGACAGACTATAGTGGAAACACTATAGTCGAAAGACTGTAGTGGACAGAATAAAGTGGAGACTATAGTGGAAAGACTAAAGTGGACAGAGAATAGTGGAAAGACTAAAGTGGACAGACTAGAATGGAAAGACTATAGTGGAAAGACTGTAGTGGACAGAATAAAGTGGAGACTATAGTGGAAAGACTAAAGTGGACAGAGAATAGTGGAAAGACTAAAGTGGACAGACTATAATGGAAAGACTATAGTGGAAAGACTGTAGTGGACAGAATAAAGTGGAGAATATAGTGGAAAGACTAAAGTGGACAGAGAATAGTGGAAAGACTAAAGTGGACAGACTATAATGGAAAGACTATAGTGGAAAGACTGTAGTGGACAGAATAAAGTAGAGACTATAGTGGAAAGACTAAAGTGGAAAAACTAAACTGGACAGACTATAGTGGAAAGACTGAAGTGGAGAGACTAAAGTGGAAAAACAAAAGTGGAAAGACTAAAGTGGACAGACTATAGTGGAAAGACTGTAGTGGAAAGACTGTAGTGGACAGAATAAAGTGGAGATTATAGTGGAAAGACTAAAGTGGACAGACTAAAGTGGACAGACTCTAGTGGAAATACTAAGTGGACAGACTAAAGCGGAAAGACTAAAGCGGAAAGACTAAAGTGGACAGACTATAGGGGAAAGACTAAAGTGGACAGACTAAAGTGGAAAGACTAAAGTGGAAAGACTAAAGTGGACAGACTATAGTGGAAAGACTATAGTGGAAAGACTAACTGGACAGACTAAAGCGGAAAGACTATAGTGGAAAGACTGTAGTGGACAGAATAAAGTGGAGACAATAGTGGAAAGACTAAAGTGGACAGACTAAAGTGGACAGACTCTAGTGGAAAGACTAAGTGGACAGACTAAAGCGGAAAGACTAAAGTGGAAAGACTAAAGTGGACAGACTATAGTGGAAAGACTAAAGTGGACAGACTAAAGTGGAAAGACTAAAGTGGAAAGACTATATTGGAAAGACTATAGTGGAGACTATAGTGGAAAGACTGTAGTGGACAGAATAAAGTAGAGACTATAGTGGAAAGACTAAAGTGGAAAAACTAAACTGGACAGACTATAGTGGAAAGACTGAAGTGGAGAGACTAAAGTGGAAAAACAAAAGTGGAAAGACTAAAGTGGACAGACTATAGTGGAAAGACTGTAGTGGAAAGACTGTAGTGGACAGAATAAAGTGGAGATTATAGTGGAAAGACTAAAGTGGACAGACTAAAGTGGACAGACTCTAGTGGAAATACTAAGTGGACAGACTAAAGCGGAAAGACTAAAGCGGAAAGACTAAAGTGGACAGACTATAGGGGAAAGACTAAAGTGGACAGACTAAAGTGGAAAGACTAAAGTGGAAAGACTAAAGTGGACAGACTATAGTGGAAAGACTATAGTGGAAAGACTAACTGGACAGACTAAAGCGGAAAGACTATAGTGGAAAGACTGTAGTGGACAGAATAAAGTGGAGACAATAGTGGAAAGACTAAAGTGGACAGACTAAAGTGGACAGACTCTAGTGGAAAGACTAAGTGGACAGACTAAAGCGGAAAGACTAAAGTGGAAAGACTAAAGTGGACAGACTATAGTGGAAAGACTAAAGTGGACAGACTAAAGTGGAAAGACTAAAGTGGAAAGACTATATTGGAAAGACTATAGTGGAAAGACTAAAGTGGACAGAGAATAGTGGAAAGACTAAAGTGGACAGACTATAGTGGAAATACTATAGTGGAAAGACTAAAGTGGACAGACTATAGTGGAAAGACTAAAGTGGACAGACTAAAGTGGAAAGACTAAAGTGGAAAGACTAAAGTGGACAGACTATAGTGGAAAGACTATAATGGAAAGACTAACTGGACAGACTAAAGCGGAAAGACTATAGTGGAAAGACTGTAGTGGACAGAATAAAGTGGAGACAATAGTGGAAAGACTAAAGTGGACAGACTAAAGTGGACAGACTCTAGTGGAAAGACTAAGTGGACAGACTAAAGCGGAAAGACTAAAGTGGAAAGACTAAAGTGGACAGACTATAGTGGAAAGACTAAAGTGGACAGACTAAAGTGGAAAGACTAAAGTGGAAAGACTATACTGGAAAGACTATAGTGGAAAGACTAAAGTGGACAGAGAATAGTGCAAAGACTAAAGTGGACAGACTATAGTGGAAATACTATTGTGGAAAGACTGTAGTGGACAGAATAAAGTGGAGACTATAGTGGAAAGACTAAAGTGGAAAGACTAAAGTGGACAGAGAATAGTGGAAAGACTAAAGTGGACAGACTATAGTGGAAAGACTAAAGTGGACAGACTAAGGTGGAAAGACTAAAGTGGAAAGACTAAAGTGGACAGACTATATTGGAAAGACTATAGTGGAAAGACTAAAGTGGACAGAGAATAGTGGAAGGACTAAAGTTGACAAACTATAGTGGAAAGACTATAGTGGAAAGACTGTAGTGGACAGAATAAAGTGGAGACTATAGTGGAAAGACTAAAGTGGAAAGACTAAAGTTGACAGAGAATAGTGGAAAGACTAAAGTGGAAAGACTGTAGTGGACAGAATAAAGTGGAGACTATAGTGGAAAGACTAAAGTGGAAAGACTACAGTGGACAGACTATAGTGGAAATACTATAGTGGAAAGACTGTAGTGGACAGAATAAAGTGGAGACTATAGTGGAAAGACTAAAGTGGACAGAGAATAGTGGAAAGACTAAAGTGGATAGACTTTAGTGGAAAGACTATAGTGGAAAGACTGTATTGGACAGAATAAAGTGGACACTATAGTGGAAAGACTAAAGTGGAAAGACTAAACTGGACAGACTATAGTGGAAACACTATAGTCGAAAGACTGTAGTGGACAGAATAAAGTGGAGACTATAGTGGAAAGACTAAAGTGGACAGAGAATAGTGGAAAGACTAAAGTGGACAGACTAGAATGGAAAGACTATAGTGGAAAGACTGTAGTGGACAGAATAAAGTGGAGACTATAGTGGAAAGACTAAAGTGGACAGAGAATAGTGGAAAGACTAAAGTGGACAGACTATAGTGGAAAGACTATAGTGGAAAGACTGTAGTGGACAGAATAAAGTTGAGACTATAGTGGAAAGACTAAAGTGGACAGAGAATAGTGGAAAGACTAAAGTGGACAGACTATAATGGAAAGACTATAGTGGAAAGACTGTAGTGGACAGAATAAAGTAGAGACTATAAAGGAAAGACTAAAGTGGAAAGACTAAACTGGACAGACTATAGTGGAAAGACTGAAGTGGACAGACTAAAGTGGAAAAACTAAAGTGGAAAGACTAAAGTGGACAGACTATAGTGGAAAGACTGTAGTGGAAAGACTGTAGTGGACAGAATAAAGTGGAGATTATAGTGGAAAGACTAAAGTGGACAGACTAAAGTGGACAGACTCTAGTGGAAAGACTAAGTGGACAGACTAAAGCGGAAAGACTAAAGTGGAAAGACTAAAGTGGACAGACTATAGTGGAAAGACTAAAGTGGACCGACTAAAGTGGAAAGGCTAAAGTGGAAAGACTAAAGTGGACAGACTATAGTGGAAAGACTATAGTGGAAAGACTAACTGGACAGACTAAAGCGGAAAGACTATAGTGGAAAGACTGTAGTGGACAGAATAAAGTGGAGACAATAGTGGAAAGACTAAAGTGGACAGACTAAAGTGGACAGACTCTAGTGGAAAGACTAAGTGGACAGACTAAAGCGGAAAGACTAAAGTGGAAAGACTAAAGTGGACAGACTATAGTGGAAAGACTAAAGTGGACAGACTAAAGTGGAAAGACTAAAGTGGAAAGACTATATTGGAAAGACTAAAGTGGATAGACTATAGGAAAGACTAAAGTGGACAGACTATAGTGGAAAGACTATAGTGGAAAGATTGTAGTGGACAGAATAAAGTGGAGACTATAGTGGAAAGACTAAAGTGGAAAGACTAAAGTGGAGAATATAGCGGAAAGACTAAAGTGGAAAGACTAAAGTGGACAGAGAATAGAGGAAAGACTAAAGTGGACAGACTATAGTGGAAAGACTAAAGTGGACAGATTAAAGTGGAAAGACTAAAGTGGACACACTAAAGTGGAAAGACTAAAGTGGACAGAGAATAGAGGAAAGACTAAAGTGGACAGACTCTAGTGGAAAGACTAAAATGGAAAGACTAAAGTGGAAAGACTAGAGTGGACAGACTATAGTTGAAAGACTGTAGTGGACAGAATAAATTGGAGAGTATAGTGGAAAGAATAAAATGGACAGAGAATAGTGGAAAGACTAAAGTGGACAGACTATAGTGGAAAGACTATAGGAGAGACTGTAGTGGACAGAATAAAGTGGAGACTATATTGTAAAGACTAAAGTGGAAATACTAAAGTGGACAGAGACTAGTGGAAAGACTAAAGTGGAAAGACTAAACTGGACAGACTATAGTGGAAAGACTGTAGTTCCACTTTAGTCTGTCCACTTTAGTCTTTCCACTATAGTCTCCACTTTATTCTGTCCACTACAGTCTCTCCACTATAGTCTTTCCAATATAGTCTGTCCACTTTAGTCTTTCCACTATTCTCTGTCCACTTTATTCTTTCCACTATAGTCTCCACTTTATTCTGCCCACTACAGTCTTTCCACTATAGTCTTTCCACTTTATTCTGTCCACTACAGTCTTTCCACTATAGTCTGTCCACTTTAGTCTTTCCACTTTAGTCTTTCCACTTTAGTCTGTCCACTTTAGTCTTTCCACTACAGTCTGTCCACTTTAGTCTTTCCACTATTCTCTGTCCACTTTAGTCTTTCCACTATAGTCTCCACTTTATTCTGCCCACTACAGTCTTTCCACTATGGTCTTTCCACTATAGTCTGTCCACTTTAGTCTTTCCACTTTAGTCTTTCCACTTTAGCTGTCCACTTTAGTCTTTCAACTATAGTCTGTCGACTTTAGTCTTTCCATATAGTTTCCACTTTATTCTGTCCACTACATTCTTTCCACTTTAGTCTTTCCACTATTCTCTGTCCACTTTAGTCTTTCCACTATAGTCTCCACTTTATTCTGTCCACTACAATTTTTCCACTATAGTCTTTCCAATATAGTCTGTCCACTTTAGTCTTTCCACTTTAGTCTTTCCACTTTAGTCTGTCCACTTTAGTCTTTCCATTATAGTCTCCACTTTATTCTGTCCACTACAGTCTCTCCACTATAGTCTTTCCAATATAGTCTGTCCACTTTAGTCTTTCCACTATTCTCTGTCCACTTTATTCTTTCCACTATAGTCTCCACTTTATTCTGCCCACTACAGTCTTTCCACTATAGTCTTTCTACTATAGTCTGTCCACTTTAGTCTTTCCACTTTAGTCTTTCCACTTTAGTCTGTCCACTTTAGTCTTTCCACTATAGTCTCCACTTAATTCTGTCCACTATATTCTTTCAACTTTAGTCTTTCCACTATTCTCTGTCCACTTTAGTCTTTCCACTATAGTGTCCACTTTATTCTGTCCACTACAGTTCTTCCACTACAGTCTTTCCACTATAGTCTGTGAACTATAGTCTTTCCACTATTCTCTGTCCACTTTAGGCTTTCCACTATAGTCTCCATTTTATTATGTCCACATCAGTCTTTCCACTTTAGTCTTTCCACTATTCTCTGTCCACTTTAGTCTTTCCACTTTAGTCTTTCCACTATAGACTGTAGTGGACAGAATAAATTGGTCCACTACAGTCTCTCCACTATAGTCTTTCCACTATAGTCTGTCCACTTTAGTCTTTCCACTATTCTCTGTCCACTTTATTCTTTCCACTATACTCTCCACTTTATTCTGTCCACTACAGTATTTCCACTATAGTCTGTCCACTTTAGTCTGTCCACTTTAGTCTTTCCACTATACTCTGTCCACTTTAGTCTTTCCACTATTCTCTGTCCACTTTAGTCTTTCCACTATAGTCTCCACTTTATTCTGTCCACTAAAGTCTTTCCACTATAGTCTTTCCACTTTATTCTGTCCACTACAGTCTTTCCACTATAGTCTGTCCACTTTAGTCTTTCCACTTTAGTCTTTCCACTTTAGTCTGTCCACTTTAGTCTTTCCACTACAGTCTGTCCACTTTAGTCTTTCCACTATTCTCTGTCCACTTTAGTCTTTCCACTATAGTCTCCACTTTATTCTGCCCACTACAGTCTTTCCACTATGGTCTTTCCACTATAGTCTGTCCACTTTAGTCTTTCCACTTTAGTCTTTCCACTATAGTCTCCACTTTATTCCGTCCACTACAGTCTTTCCACCATAGTCTTTCCAATATAGTCTGTCCACTTTAGTCTTTTCACTATTCTCTGTCCACTTTAGTCTGTCCACTTAGTCTTTCCACTTCAGTCTTTCCACTATAGTCTCCACTTTATTCTGTCCACTACAGTCTTTCCACTGTAGTCTTTCCACTATAGTCTCCACTTTATTCTGTCCACTACAGTCTCTCCACTATAGTCTTTCCACTATAGTCTGTCCACTTTAGTCTTTCCACTATTCTCTGTCCACTTTATTCTTTCCACTATACTCTCCACTTTATTCTGTCCACTACAGTATTTCCACTATAGTCTGTCCACTTTAGTCTGTCCACTTTAGTCTTTCCACTATACTCTGTCCACTTTAGTCTTTCCACTATTCTCTGTCCACTTTAGTCTTTCCACTATAGTCTCCACTTTATTCTGTCCACTACAGTCTTTCCACTATAGTCTGTCCAGTTTAGTCTTTCCACTTTAGTCTTTCCACTAGTCTCTGTCCACTTTAGTATTTCCACTTTAGTCTTTACAATATAGTCTCCACTTTATTCTGTCCACTACAGTCTCTCCTATAGTCTTTCCACTATAGTCTGTCCACTTTAGTCTTTCCACTATTCTCTGTCCATTTTATTCTTTCCACTATACTCTCCAATTTATTCTGTCCACTACAGTCTTTCAACTATAGTCTGTCCACTCTAGTCTTTCCACTTTAGTCTTTCCATTTTAGTCTTTCCACTAGAGTCTGTCCACTTTAGTCTTTCCTCTATTCTCTGTCCACTTTAGTCTTTCCACTTTAGTGTGTCCACTTTAGTCTTTCCACTTTAATCTGTCCACTTTAGTCTTTCCACTATAGTCTGTCCACTTTAGTCTTTCCTCTATTCTCTGTCCACTTTAGTCTTTCCACTTTAGTCTTTCCGCTATATTCTCCACTTTAGTCTTTCCACTTTAGTCTTTCCACTATAGTCTCCACTTTATTCTGTCCACTACAATCTTTCCACTATAGTCTTTCCACTATAGTCTGTCCACTTTAGTCTTTCCTATAGTCTATCCACTTTAGTCTTTCCACTATAGTCTTTCCACTTTAGTCTGTCCACTTAGTCTTTCCACTTCAGTCTTTCCACTATAATCTGTCCACTTTAGTCTTTCCACTTTAGTCTTTCCACTGTAGTCTCCACTTTATTCTGTCCACTACAGTCTTTCCACTTTAGTCTTTCCACTATTCTCTGTCCACTTTAGTCTTTTCACTATAGTCTCCACTTTATTCTGTCCACTACAGTCTTTCCACTGTAGTCTTTCCACTATAGTCTGTCCACTTTAGTCTTTCCACTATTCTCTGTCCACTTTAGTCTTTCCACTATAGTCTACACTTTATTCTGTCCAATACAGTCTTTTCACTATAGTCTTTCCACTATAGTCTGTCCACTTTAGTCTTTCCACTTTAGTTTTTCCATTTTAGTCTGTCCACTTCAGTCTTTCCATTATAGTCTGTCCACTTTAGTCTTTCCACTTTAGTCTTTCCACTATAGTCTCCACTTTATTCTGTCCACTACAGTCTTTCCACTATAGTCTTTCCACTATAGTCTGTTCACTTTAGTCTTTCCACTATTCTCTGTCCACCTTAGTCTTTCCACTATAGTCTCCACTTTATTCTGTCCACTACAGTCTTTCCACTATAGTCTTTCCACTATAGTCTGTCCACTTTAGTCTTTCCAATTTAGTCTTTCCACTATTCTCTGTCCACTTTAGTCTTTCCACTTTAGTTTTTCCAATATAGTCTCCACTTTATTCTGTCCACTACAGTCTCTCCACTATAGTCTTTCCAATATAGTCTGTCCACTTTAGTCTTTCCACTATTCTCTGTCCACTTTATTCTTTTCACTATACTCTCCAATTTATTCTGTCCACAACAGTCTTTCCACTATAGTCTGTCCACTTTAGTCTTTCCACTTCAGTCTTTCCACTTTAGTCTTTCCACTTTAGTCTGTCCACTTTAGTCTTTCCACTATAGTCTCCACTTTATTCTGTCCACTACAGTCTCTCCACTATAGTCCTTCCAATATAGTCTGTCCACTTTAGTCTTTCCACTATTCTCTGTCCACTTTATTCTTTCCACTATAGTCTCCACTTTATTCTGCCCACTACAGTCTTTCCACTATAGTCTTTCCACTATAGTCTGTCCACTTTAGTCTTTCCACTTTAGTCTTTCCACTTTAGTCTGTCCACTTTAGTCTTTCCACTATAGTCTCCACTTTATTCTGTCCACAACATTCTTTCCACTTTAGTCTTTCCACTATTCTCTGTCCACTTTAGTCTTTCCACTATAGTGTCCACTTTATTCTGTCCACTACAGTTTTTCCACTACAGTCTTTCCACTATAGTCTTTCCACTATAGTCTTTCCACTATAGTCTGTCAACTATAGTCTTTCCACTATTCTCTGTCCACTTTAGGCTTTCCACTATAGTCTCCATTTTATTCTGTCCACTACAGTCTTTCCACTATAGTCTTTCCACTATTCTCTGTCAACTTTATTCTTTTCACTATACTCTCCAATTTATTCTGTCCACTACAGTCTTTCCACTATAGTCTGTCCACTTTAGTCTTTCCACTTCAGTCTTTCCACTTTAGTACTTTCCACTTTAGTCTGTCCACTTTAGTCTATCGACTATAGTCTCCAATTTATTCTTTCCACTACAGTCTTTCCACTTTAGTCTTTCCACTATTCTCTGTCCACTTTAGTCTTTCCACTTTAGTGTTTCCACTATAGTCTCCACTTTATTCCGTCAACTAAAGTCTTTCCACTATAGTCTTTCCAATATAGTCTGTCCACTTTAGTCTTTCCACTATTCTCTGTCCACTTTAGTCTTTCCACTATAGTCTCCACTTTATTCTGTCCACTACATTCTTTCCACTTTAGTCTTTCCACTATAGTCTTTCCACTTCAGTTTGTCCACTTTAGTCTTTCCACTATAGTCTGTCCACTTTAGTCTTTCTACTATAGTCTTTCCGCTTTAGTCTGTCCACTTAGTCTTTCCACTTCAGTCTTTCCACTATAGTCTGTCCACTTTAGTCTTTCCACTATAGTCTCCACTTTATTCTGTCCACTACAGGGTTTCCACTGTAGTCTTTCCACTATAGTCTGTCCACTTTATTCTTTCCACTATTCTCTGTCCACTTTAGTTTTTCCACTTTAGTCTTTCCACTATAGTCTCCACTTTATTCTGTCCACTACAGTCTTTCCACTATATTCTTTCCACTATAGTCTGTCCACTTTAGTCTTTCCACTATTCTCTGTCCACTTTAGTCTTTCCACTATAGTCTCCACTTTATTCTGTCCACTACAGTCTTTCCACTATAGTCTTTCCACTATAGTCTGTCCACTTTAGTCTTTCCACTTTAGTCTTTCCACTATAGTCTCCACTTTATTCTTTCCAGTACAGTCTCTCCACTATAGTCTTTCCACTATAGTCTGTCCACTTTAGTCTTTCCACTATTCTCTGTCCACTTTATTCTTTCCACTATACTCTCTACTTTATTTTGTCCACTACAGTATTTCCACTATAGTCTGTCCACTTTAGTCTGTCCACTTTAGTCTTTCCACTATAGTCTGTCCACTTTAGTCTTTCCACTATTCTCTGTCCACTTTAGTCTTTCCACTATAGTCTCCACTTTATTCTGTCCACTACAGTCTTTCCACTATAGCCTTTCCTCTACAGTCTTTCCACTATATTCTTTCCACTTTATTCTGTCCACTACAGTCTTTCCACTATAGTCTGTCCACTTTAGTCTTTCCACTTTAGTCTTTCCACTTTAGTCTGTCCACTTTAGTCTTTCCACTACAGTCTGTCCACTTTAGTCTTTCCACTACTCTCTGTCCACTTTAGTGTTTCCACTATAGTCTCCACTTTATTCTGCCCCCTACAGTCTTTCCACTATAGTCTTTCCACTATAGTCTGTCCACTTTAGTCTTTCCACTTTAGTCTTTCCACTTTAGTCTGTCCACTTTAGTCCTTCCACTATAGTCTCCACTTTATTCTGTCCACTAAATTCTTTCCACTTTAGTCTTTCCACTATTCTCTGTCCACTTTAGTCTTTCCACTATAGTCCCCACTTTATTCTGTCCACTACAGTTTTTCCACTACAGTCTTTCCACTATAGTCTTTCCACTATAGTCTTTCCACTATAGTCTGTCAACTATAGTCTTTCCACTATTCTCTGTCCACTTTAGGCTTTCCACTATAGTCTCCATTTTCTTCTGTCCACTACAGTCTTTCCACTATAGTCTTTCCACTATAGTCTGTCCACTTTAGTCTTTCCACTTTAGTCTATCCACTATAGTCTCCACTTTATTCTGTCCACTACAGTCTTTCCACTTTAGTCTTTCCACTATTCTCTGTCCACTTTAGTCTTTCCACTTTAGTCTTTCCACTATAGTCTCCACTTTATTCCGTCAACTAAAGTCTTTCCACTATAGTCTTTCCAATATAGTCTGTCCACTTTAGTCTTTCCACTATTCTCTGTCCACTTTAGTCTTTCCACTATAGTCTCCACTTTATTCTGTCCACTACATTCTTTCCACTTTAGTCTTTCCACTATAGTCTTTCCACTTCAGTCTGTCCACTTTAGTCTTTCCACTATAGTCTGTCCACTTTAGTCTTTCCACTATAGTCTTTCCACTTTAGTCTGTCCATTTAGTCTTTCCACTTCAGTCTTTCCACTATAGTCTGTCCACTTTAGTCTTTCCACTATAGTCTCCACTTTATTCTGTCCACTACAGTCTTTCCACTGTAGTCTTTCCACTATAGTCCGTCCACTTTATTCTTTCCACTATTCTCTGTCCACTTTAGTCTTTTCACTATAGTCTACACTTTATTCTGTCCACTACAGTCTTTCCACTATAGTCTGTCCACTTTAGTCTTTCCACTTTAGTCTTTCCACTATAGTCTCCACTTTATTCTGTCCACTACAGTCTTTCCACTATAGTCTTTCCACTATAGTCCGTCCACTTTAGTCTTTCCACTATTCTCTGTCCACTTTAGTCTTTCCACTATAGTCTCCACTTTATTCTTTCCACTACAGTCTTTCCACTTTAGTCTTTCCACTATTCTCTGTCCACTTTAGTATTTCCACTTTAGTCTTTCCACTATAGTCTCCACTTTATTCTGTCCACCCAGTCTCTCCACTATAGTCTTTCCACTATAGTCTGTCCACTTTAGTCTTTCCACTATTCTCTGTCCACTTCATTCTTTCCACTATACTCTCCACTTTATTCTGTCTACTACAGTCTTTCCACTATATTCTGTCCACTTTAGTCTTTCCACTTTAGTCTTTCCATTTTGTCTGTCCACTTTAGTCTTTCCAGTATAGTCTGTCCACTTAGTCTTTCCACTATTCTCTGTCCACTTTAGTCTTTCCACTATAGTCTCCACTTTATTCTGTCCACTACAGTCTTTCCACTTTAGTCTTTCCACTATTCTCTGTCCACTTTAGTCTTTCCACTTTAGTCTTTCCACCATAGTCTCCACTTTATTCTGTCCACTACAGTCTCTCCACTATAGTCTTTCCACTATAGTCTGTCCACTTTAGTCCTTCCACTATTCTCTGTCCACTTTATTCTTTCCACTACACTCTCCACTTTATTCTGTCCACTACAGTATTTCCACTATAGTCTGTCCACTTTTGTCTGTCCACTTTAGTCTTTCCACTATAGTCTGTCCACTTTAGTCTTTCCACTATTCTCTGTCCACTTTAGTCTTTCCACTATAGTCTATACTTTAATCTGTCCACTACAGTCTTTCCACTATAGACTTTCCTCTTTATTCTGTCCACTACAGTCTTTCCAGTATTCTCTGTCCACTTTAGTCTTTCCACTTTAGTCTTTCCACTATAGTCTCCACTTTATTCTGTCCACTATAGTCTCTCCACCATAGTCTTTCCACTATAGTCTGTCCACTTTAGTCTTTCCACTATTCTCTGTCCACTTTATTCTTTCCACTATACTCTCCACTTTATTCTGTCCACTACAGTCATTCCACTATAATCTGTCCACTTTAGTCTTTCCACTTTAGTCTTTCCACTTTAGTCTTTCCACTTTAGTCTTTCCACTATAGTCCGTCCACTTTAGTCTTTCCACTATTCTCTGTCCACTTTAGTCTTTCCACTATAGTCTCCAGTTTATTCTGCCCACTACAGTCTTTCCTCTATAGTCTTTCCACTATAGTCTGTCCACTTTAGTCTTTCCACTTTAGTCTTTCCACTTTAGTCTGTCCACTTTAGTCTTTCCACTATAGTCTTTCCACTTTAGTCTTTCCACTTTAGTCTGTCCACTTTAGTCTTTCCACTACAGTCTTTCCACTATAGTCTGTCCACTTTAGTCTTTCCACTATAGTCTGTCCACTTTAGTCTTTCCACTTTAGTTTTTCCATTTTAGTCTGTCCACTTCAGTCTTTCCATTATAGTCTGTCGACTTTAGTCTTTCCACTATAGTCTCCACTTTATTCTGTCCACTACAGTCTTTCCACTATAGTCTTTCCACTATAGTCTGTTCACTTTAGTCTTTCCACTATTCTCTGTCCACTTTAGTCTTTCCACTATAGTCTCCACTTTATTCTGTCCACTATAGTCTTTCCACTATAGTCTTTCCACTATAGTCTGTCCACTTTAGTCTTTCCACTTTAGTCTTTCCACTATTCTCTGTCCACTTTAGTCTTTCCACTTTAGTCTTTCCAATACAGTCTCCACTTTATTCTGTCCACTACAGTCTCTCCACTATAGTCTTTCCAATATAGTCTGTCCACTTTAGTCTTTCCACTATTCTCTGTCCACTTTATTCTTTTCACTATACTCTCCAATTTATTCTGTCCACTACAGTCTTTCCACTATAGTCTGTCCACTTTGGTCTTTCCACTTCAGTCTTTCCACTTTAGTCTTTCCACTTTAGTCTGTCCACTTTAGTCTTTCCACTATAGTCTCCACTTTATTCTGTCCACTACAGTCTCTCCACTATAGTCTTTCCAATATAGTCTGTCCACTTTAGTCTTTCCACTATTCTCTGTCCACTTTATTCTTTCCACTATAGTCTCCACTTTATTCTGCCCACTACAGTCTTTCCACTATAGTCTTTCCACTATAGTCTGTCCACTTTAGTCTTTCCACTTTAGTCTTTCCACTTTAGTCTGTCCACTTTAGTCTTTCCACTATAGTCTCCACTTTATTCTGTCCACTACATTCTTTCCACTTTAGTCTTTCCACTATTCTCTGTCCACTTTAGTCTTTCTACTATAGTGTCCACTTTATTCTGTCCACTACAGTTTTTCCACTACAGTCTTTCCACTATAGTCTGTCAACTATAGTCTTTCCACTATTCTCTGTCCACTTTAGGCTTTCCACTATAGTCTCCATTTTATTCTGTCCACTACAGTCTTTCCACTATAGTCTTTCCACTATTCTCTGTCCACTTTATTCTTTTCACTATACTCTCCAATTTATTCTGTCCACTACAGTCTTTCCACTATAGTCTGTCCACTTTAGTCTTTCCACTACAGTCTTTCCACTTTAGTCTTTCCACTTTAGTCTGTCCACTTTAGTCTATCCACTATATTCTCCATTTTATTCTGTCCACTACAGTCTTTCCACTTTAGTCTTTCCACTATTCTCTGTCCACTTTAGTCTTTCCACTATAGTCTCCACTTTATTCTGTCCACTACATTCTTTCCACTTTAGTCTTTCCACTATAGTCTTTCCACTTCAGTTTGTCCACTTTAGTCTTTCCACTATAGTCTGTCCACTTTAGTCTTTCTACTATAGTCTTTCCACTTTAGTCTGTCCACTTAGTCTTTCCACTTCAGTCTTTCCACTATAGTCTGTCCACTTTAGTCTTTCCACTATAGTCTCCACTTTATTCTGTCCACTACAGTCTTTCCACTGTAGTCTTTCCACTATAGTCTGTCCACTTTATTCTTTCCACTATTCTCTGTCCACTTTAGTCTTTCCACTATAGTCTACACTTTATTCTGTCCACTACAGTCTTTCCACTATAGTCTGTCCACTTTAGTCTTTCCACTTTAGTCTTTCCACTATAGTCTCCACTTTATTCTGTCCACTACAGTCTTTCCACTATAGTCTTTCCACTACAGTCTGTCCACTTTAGTCTTTCCACTATTCTCTGTCCACTTTAGTCTTTCCACTACAGTCTCCACTTTATTCTGTCCAGTAGAGTCTCTCCACTATAGTCTTTCCACTATTCTCTGTCCACTTTATTCTTTCCACTATACTCTCTACTTTATTTTGTCCACTACAGTATTTCCACTATAGTCTGTCCACTTTAGTCTGTCCACTTTAGTCTTTCCACTATAGTCTGTCCACTTTAGTCTTTCCACTATTCTCTGTCCACTTTAGTCTTTCCACTATAGTCTCCACTTTATTCTGTCCACTACAGTCTTTCCACTATAGTCTTTCCACTTTATTCTGTCCACTACAGTCTTTCCACTATAGTCTGTCCACTTTAGTCTTTCCACTTTAGTCTTTCTACTTTAGTCTGTCCACTTTAGTCTTTCCACTACAGTCTGTCCACTTTAGTCTTTCCACTATTCTCTGTCCACTTTAGTGTTTCCACCATAGTCTCCACTTTATTCTGCCCCCTACAGTCTTTCCACTATCGTCTTTCCACTATAGTCTGTCCACTTTAGTCTTTCCACTTTAGTCTTTCCACTTTAGTCTGTCCACTTTAGTCCTTCCACTATAGTCTCCACTTTATTCTGTCCACTAAATTCTTTCCACTTTAGTCTTTCCACTATTCTCTGTCCACTTTAGTCTTTCCACTATTCTCTGTCCACTTTAGTCTTTCCACTATAGTCTCCACTTTATTCTGTCCACTAAAGTTTTTCCACTACAGTCTTTCCACTATAGTCTTTCCACTATAGTCTTTCCACTATAGTCCGTCAACTATAGTCTTTCCACTATTCTCTGTCCACTTTAGGCTTTCCACTATAGTCTCCATTTTATTCTGTCCACTACAGTCTTTCCACTATAGTCTTTCCACTATAGTCTGTCCACTTTAGTTTTTCCACTTTAGTCTATCCACTATAGTCTCCACTTTATTCTGTCCAATACAGTCTTTCCACTTTAGTCTTTCCACTATTCTCTGTCTACTTTAGTCTTTCCACTTTAGTCTTTCCACTATAGTCTCCACTTTATTCCGTCAACTAAAGTCTTTCCACTATAGTCTTTCCACTTCAGTCTGTCCACTTTAGTCTTTCCACTATAGTCTGTCCACTTTAGTCTTTCCACTATAGTCTTTCCACTTTAGTCTGTCCACTTAGTATTTCCACTTCAGTCTTTCCACTATAGTCTTTCCACTATAGTCTGTCCACTTTAGTTTTTCCACTTTAGTCTATCCACTATAGTCTCCACTTTATTCTGTCCACTACAGTCTTTCCTCTTTAGTCTTTCCACTATTCTCTGTCCACTTTAGTCTTTCCACTTTAGTCTTTCCACTATAGTCTCCACTTTATTCCGTCAACTAAAGTCTTTCCACTATAGTCTTTCCAATATAGTCTGTCCACTTTAGTCTTTCCACTATTCTCTGTCCACTTTAGTCTTTCCACTATAGTCTCCACTTTATTCTGTCCACTACAGTCTTTCCACTGTAGTCTTTCCACTATAGTCTGTCCACTTTATTCTTTCCACTATTCTCTGTCCATTTTAGTCTTTCCACTATAGTCTACACTTTATTCTGTCCACTACAGTCTTTCCACTATAGTCTGTCCACTTTAGTCTTTCCACTTTAGTCTTTCCACTATAGTCTCCACTTTATTCTCTCCACTACCGTCTTTCCACTATAGTCTTTCCACTGTAGTCCGTCCACTTTAGTCTTTCGACTATTCTCTGTCCACTTTAGTCTTTCCACTATAGTCTCCACTTTATTCTGTCCACTACAGTCTTTCCACTTTAGTCTTTCCACTATTCTCTGTCCACTTTAGTATTTCCACTTTAGTCTTTCCACTATAGTCTCCACTTTATTCTGTCCACACAGTCTCTCCACTATAGTCTTTCCACTATAGTCTGTCCACTTTAGTCTTTCCACTATTCTCTGTCCACTTCATTCTTTCCACTATACTCTCCACTTTATTCTGTCCACTACAGTCTTTCCACTATATTCTGTCCACTTTAGTTTTTCCACTTTAGTCTTTCCATTTTGTCTGTCCACTTTACTCTTTCCAGTATAGTCTGTCCACTTAGTCTTTCCACTATTCTCTGTCCACTTTAGTCTTTCCACTATAGTCTCCACTTTATTCTGTCCACTACAGTCTTTCCACTTTAGTCTTTCCACTATTCTCTGTCCACTTTAGTCTTTCCACTTTAGTCTTTCCACTATAGTCTCCACTTTATTCTGTCCACTACAGTCTCTCCACTATAGTCTTTCCACTATAGTCTGTCCACTTTAGTCTTTCCACTATTCTCTGTCCACTTTATTCTTTCCACTACACTCTCCACTTTATTCTGTCCACTACAGTATTTCCACTATAGTCTGTCCACTTTTGTCTGTCCACTTTAGTCTTTCCACTATAGTCTGTCCACTTTAGTCTTTCCACTATTCTCTGTCCACTTTAGTCTTTCCACTATAGTCTATACTTTATTCTGTCCACTACAGTCTTTCCACTATAGACTTTCCTCTTTATTCTGTTCACTACAGTCTTTCCAGTATTCTCTGTCCACTTTAGTCTTTCCACTTTAGTCTTTCCACTTTAGTCTTTCCACTATAGTCTCCACTTTATTCTGTCCACTATAGTCTCTCCACCATAGTCTTTCCACTATAGTCTGTCCACTTTAGTTTTTCCACTATTCTCTGTCCACTTTATTCTTTCCACTATACTCTCCACTTTATTCTGTCCACTACAGTCATTCCACTATAATCTGTCCACTTTAGTCTTTCCACTTTAGTCTTTCCACTTTAGTCTTTCCACTATAGTCCGTCCACTTTAGTCTTTCCACTATTCTCTGTCCACTTTAGTCTTTCCACTATAGTCTCCAGTTTATTCTGCCCACTACAGTCTTTCCTCTATAGTCTTTCCACTCTAGTCTGTCCACTTTAGTCTTTCCACTTTAGTCTGTCCACTTTAGTCTTTCCTCTATAGTCTTTCCACTTTAGTCTTTCCACTATAGTCTGTCCACTTTAGTCTTTCCACTTTAGTCTTTCCACTATAGTCTCCACTTTATTCTGTCCACTACAGTCTCTCCACTATAGTCTTTCCACTATAGTCTGTCCACTTCAGTCTTTCCACTATTGTCTGTCCACTTTAGTCTTTCCACTATAGTCTCCACTTTAGTCTGTCCACTACAGTCTTTCCACTATAGTCTGTCCACTTTAGTCTTTCCACTTTAGTCTTTCCACTACAGTCACCACTTTATTCTGTCCTCTACAGTCTTTCCACTATAGTCTTTCCACTATAGTCTGTCCACTTTAGTCTTTCCACTATTCTCTGTCCACTTTAGTCTTTCCACTATAGTCTCCACTTTATTCTGTCCACTACAGTCTTTCCACTATAGTCTTTCCACTATAGTCTGTCCACTTTAGTCTTTCCACTTTAGTCGTTCCACTATTCTCTGTCCACTTTAGTATTTCCACTTTAGTCTTTCCACTATAGTCTCCACTTTATTCTGTCCACTACAGTCCCTCCACTATAGTCTTTCCAATATAGTCTGTCCACTTTAGTCTTTCAAACTATTCTCTGTCCACTTTATTCTTTCCACTATACTCTCCACTTTATTCTGTCCACTTTAGTCTGTCCACTTTAGTCTTTCCACTATAGTCTGTCCACTTTAGTCTTTCCACTATTCTCTGTCCACTTTAGTCTTTCCACTATAGTCTCCACTTTATTCTGTCCACTACAGTCTTTCCACTATAGTCTTTCCACTTAATTCTGTCCACTACAGTCAATCCACTATAGTCTGTCCACTTTAGTCTTTCCACTTTAGTCTTTCCACTTTAGTCTGTCCACTTTAGTCTTTCCACTACAGTCTGTCCACTTTAGTCTTTCCACTATTCTCTGTCCACTTTAGTCTTTCCACTATAGTCTCCACTTTATTCTGCCCACTACAGTCTTTCCAATATAGTCTTTCCACTATAGTCTGTCCACTTTAGTCTTTCCACTTTTTTCTTTCCACTTTAGTCTGTCCACTTTAGTCGTTCAACTATAGTCTCCACTTTATTCTGTCCACTACATTCTTTCCACTTTAGTCTTTCCACTATAGTCTCCACTTTATTCTGTCCACTACAGTTTTTCCACTATAGTCTTTCCACTATAGACTGTCCACTTTAGTCTTTCCACTATTCTCTGTCCACTTTAGTCTTTCCACTATAGTCTCCACTTTATTCTGTCCACTATTGTCTTTCCACTATAGTCTTTCCACTATAGTCTGTCAACTTTAGTTTTTCCACTATTCTCTGTCCACTTTAGGCTTTCCACTATAGTCTCCATTTTATTCTGTCCACTACAGTCTTTCCACTATAGTCTTTCCAATATAGTCTGTCCACTTTAGTCTTTCCACTTTAGTCTTTCCACTATTCTCTGTCCACTATAGTCTTTCCACTTTAGTCTTTCCACTATAGTCTCCACTTTATTCCGTCCACTAAAGTCTTTCCACTATAGTCTTTCCAATATAGTCTGTCCACTTTAGTCTTTCCACTATTCTCTGTCCACTTTAGTCTTTCCACTATAGTCTCCACTTTATTCTGTCCACTACATTCTTTCCAATTTAGTCTTTCCTCTATAGTCTTTCCACTTCAGTCTGTCCACTTTAGTCTTTCCACTATAGTCTGTCCACTTTAGTCTTTCCACTATAGTCTTTCCACTTTAGTCTGTCCACTTAGTCTTTCCACTTCAGTCTTTCCACTATAGTCTGTCCACTTTAGTCTTTCCACTAAAGTCTCCACTTTATTCTGTCCACTACAGTCTTTCCACTGTAGTCTTTCCACTATAGTCTGTCCACTTTATTCTTTCCACTATTCTCTGTCCACTTTAGTCTTTCCACTATAGTCTACACTTTATTCTGTCCACTACAGTCTTTCCACTATAGTCCGTCCACTTTAGTCTTTCCACTTTAGTCTTTCCACTATTCCCTGTCCACTTTAGTCTTTCCACTATAGTCTCCACTTTATTCTGTCCACTACAGTCTTTCCACTATAGTCTTTCCACTGTAGTCTTTCCACTATAGTCTGTCCACTTTATTCTTTCCACTATTCTCTGTCCACTTTAGTCTTTCCACTATAGTCTACACTTTATTCTGTCCACTACAGTCTTTCCACTATAGTCTGTCCACTTTAGTCTTTCCACTTGAGTCTTTCCACTATAGTCTCCACTTTATTCTGTCCACTACAGTGTTTCCACTATAGTCTTTCCACTATAGTCTGTCCACTTTAGTCTTTCCACTATTCTCTGTCCACTTTAGTCTTTCCACTATAGTCTCCACTTTATTCTGTCCACTATAGTCTTTCCACTATAGTCTTTCCAATATAGTCTGTCCACTTTAGTCTTTCCACTTTAGTCTTTCCACTATTCTCTGTCCACTTTTTTATTTCCACTATAGTCTCCACTTTATTCTGTCCACTACAGTCTCTCCACTATAGTCTTTCCACTATAGTCTGTCCACTTTAGTCTTTCCACTATTCTCTGTCCACTTTATTCTTTCCACTATACTCTCCACTTTCTTCTGTCCACTACAGTCTTTCCACTATAGTCTGTCTACTTTAGTCTTTCCACTTTAGTCTTTCCATTTTAGTCTGTCCACTTTAGGCTTTCCACTATAGTCTGTCCACTTTAGTCTTTCCACTATTCTCTGTCCTCTTTAGTCTTTCCACTATAGTCTCCACTTTATTCTGTCCACTACAGTCTTTCCACTATAGTCTTTGCACTATAGTCTGTCCACTTTTATCTTTCCACTATATTCTGTCCACTTTAGTCTTTCCACTTTAGTCTTTCCATTTTGTCTGTCCACTTTAGTCTTTCCAGTATAGTCTGTCCACTTAGTCTTTCCACTATTCTCTGTCCACTTTAGTCTTTCCACTATAGTCTCCACTTTATTCTGTCCACTACAGTCTTTCCACTTTAGTCTTTCCACTATTCTCTGTCCACTTTAGTCTTTCCACTTTAGTCTTTCCACTATAGTCTCCACTTTATTCTGTCCACTACAGTCTCTCCACTATAGTCTTTCCACTATAGTCTGTCCACTTTAGTCTTTCCACTATTCTCTGTCCACTTTATTCTTTCCACTACACTCTCCACTTTATTCTGTCCACTACAGTATTTCCACTATAGTCTGTCCACTTTTGTCTGTCCACTTTAGTATTTCCACTATAGTCTGTCCACTTTAGTCTTTCCACTATTCTCTGTCCACTTTAGTCTTTCCACTATAGTCTATACTTTATTCTGTCCACTACAGTCTTTCCACTACAGACTTTCCTCTTTATTCTGTCCACTACAGTCTTTCCAGTATTCTCTGTCCACTTTAGTCTTTCCACTTTAGTCTTTCCACTATAGTCTCCACTTTATTCTGTCCACTATAGTCTCTCCACCATAGTCTTTCCACTATAGTCTGTCCACTTTAGTCTTTCCACTATTCTCTGTCCACTTTATTCTTTCCACTATACTCTCCACTTTATTCTGTCCACTACAGTCATTCCACTATAATCTGTCCACTTTAGTCTTTCCACTTTTGTCTTTCCACTTTAGTCTTTCCACTATAGTCCGTCCACTTTAGTCTTTCCACTATTCTCTGTCCACTTTAGTCTTTCCACTACAGTCTCCAGTTTATTCTGCCCACTACAGTCTTTCTTCTATAGTCTTTCCACTATAGTCTGTCCACTTTAGTCTTTCCACTTTAGTCTTTCCACTTTAGTCTGTCCACTTTAGTCTTTCCACTATAGTCTTTCCACTTTAGTCTTTCCACTTTAGTCTGTCCACTTTAGTCTTTCCACTACAGTCTTTCCACTATAGTCTGTCCACTTTAGTCTTTCCACTTTAGTCTTTCCACTATAGTCTCCACTTTATTCTGTCCACTACAGTCTCTCCACTATAGTCTTTCCACTATAGTCTGTCCACTTCAGTCTTTCCACTATAGTCTGTCCACTTTAGTCTTTCCACTATAGTCTCCACTTTAGTCTGTCCACTACAGTCTTTCCACTATAGTCTTTCCACTATAGTCTGTCCACTTTAGTCTTTCCACTATTCTCTGTCCACTTTAGTCTTTCCACTATAGTCTCCACTTTATTCTGTCCACTACAGTCTTTCCACTATAGTCTTTCCACTTTATTCTGTCCACTACAGTCTTTCCACTTTAGTCTTTCCACTATTCTCTGTCCACTTTAGTCTTTCCACTTTAGTCTTTCCACTATAGTCTCCACTTTATTCTGTCCACTACAGTCTCTCCACTATAGTCTTTCCACTATAGTCTGTCCACTTTAGTCTTTCCACTATTCTCTGTCCACTTTATTCTTTCCACTACACTCTCCACTTTATTCTGTCCACTACAGTATTTCCACTATAGTCTGTCCACTTTTGTCTGTCCACTTTAGTCTTTCCACTATAGTCTGTCCACTTTAGTCTTTCCACTATTCTCTGTCCACTTTAGTCTTTCCACTATAGTCTATACTTTATTCTGTCCACTACAGTCTTTCCACTACAGACTTTCCTCTTTATTCTGTCCACTACAGTCTTTCCAGTATTCTCTGTCCACTTTAGTCTTTCCACTTTAGTCTTTCCACTATAGTCTCCACTTTATTCTGTCCACTATAGTCTCTCCACCACAGTCTTTCCACTATAGTCTGTCCACTTTAGTCTTTCCACTATTCTCTGTCCACTTTATTCTTTCCACTATACTCTCCACTTTATTCTGTCCACTACAGTCATTCCACTATAGTCTGTCCACTTTAGTCTTTCCACTTTTGTCTTTCCACTTTAGTCTTTCCACTATAGTCCGTCCACTTTAGTCTTTCCACTATTCTCTGTCCACTTTAGTCTTTCCACTACAGTCTCCAGTTTATTCTGCCCACTACAGTCTTTCTTCTATAGTCTTTCCACTATAGTCTGTCCACTTTAGTCTTTCCACTTTAGTCTTTCCACTTTAGTCTGTCCACTTTAGTCTTTCCACTATAGTCTTTCCACTTTAGTCTTTCCACTTTAGTCTGTCCACTTTAGTCTTTCCACTACAGTCTTTCCACTATAGTCTGTCCACTTTAGTCTTTCCACTTTAGTCTTTCCACTATAGTCTCCACTTTATTCTGTCCACTACAGTCTCTCCACTATAGTCTTTCCACTATAGTCTGTCCACTTCAGTCTTTCCACTATAGTCTGTCCACTTTAGTCTTTCCACTATAGTCTCCACTTTAGTCTGTCCACTACAGTCTTTCCACTATAGTCTTTCCACTATAGTCTGTCCACTTTAGTCTTTCCACTATTCTCTGTCCACTTTAGTCTTTCCACTATAGTCTCCACTTTATTCTGTCCACTACAGTCTTTCCACTATAGTCTTTCCACTATAGTCTGTCCACTTTAGTCTTTCCACTTTAGTCGTTCCACTATTCTCTGTCCACTTTAGTATTTCCACTTTAGTCTCTCCACTATAGTCTCCACTTTATTCTGTCCACTACAGTCTCTCCACTATAGTCTTTCCAATATAGTCTGTCCACTTTAGTCTTTCCACTATTCTCTGTCCACTTTATTCTTTCCACTATACTCTCCACTTTATTCTGTCCACTACAGTGTTTCCACTATAGTCTGTCCACTTTAGTCTTTCCACTTCAGTCTTTCCATTTTAGACTGTCCACTTTAGTCTTTCCACTATTCTCTGTCCACTTTAGTCTTTCCACTATAGTCTCCACTTTATTCTGTCCACTACAGTCTTTCCACTTTAGTCTTTCCACTATTCTCTGTCCACTTTAGTCTTTCCACTTTAGTCTTTCCACTATAGTCTCCACTTTATTCTGTCCACTACAGTCTCTCCACTATAGTCTTTCCACTATAGTCTGTCCACTTTAGTCTTTCCACTATTCTCTGTCCACTTTATTCTTTCCACTATACTCTCCACTTTATTCTGTCCACTACAGTATTTCCACTATAGTCTGTCCACTTTAGTCTGTCCACTTTAGTCTTTCCACTATAGTCTGTCCACTTTAGTCTTTCCACTATTCTCTGTCCACTTTAGTCTTTCCACTATAGTCTCCACTTTATTCTGTCCACTACAGTCTTTCCACTATAGTCTTTCCACTTTATTCTGTCCACTACAGTCAATCCACTATAGTCTGTCCACTTTAGTCTTTCCACTTTAGTCTTTCCACTTTAGTCTGTCCACTTTAGTCTTTCCACTACAGTCTGTCCACTTTAGTCTTTCCACTATTCTCTGTCCACTTTAGTCTTTCCACTATAGTCTCCACTTTATTCTGTCCACTACAGTATTTCCACTATAGTCTGTCCACTTTAGTCTTTCCACTTTAGTCGTTCCACTATTCTCTGTCCACTTTAGTATTTCCACTTTAGTCTCTCCACTATAGTCTCCACTTTATTCTGTCCACTACAGTCTCTCCACTATAGTCTTTCCAATATAGTCTGTCCACTTTAGTCTTTCCACTATTCTCTGTCCACTTTATTCTTTCCACTATACTCTCCACTTTATTCTGTCCACTACAGTGTTTCCACTATAGTCTGTCCACTTTAGTCTTTCCACTTCAGTCTTTCCATTTTAGACTGTCCACTTTAGTCTTTCCACTATTCTCTGTCCACTTTAGTCTTTCCACTATAGTCTCCACTTTATTCTGTCCACTACAGTCTTTCCACTTTAGTCTTTCCACTATTCTCTGTCCACTTTAGTCTTTCCACTTTAGTCTTTCCACTATAGTCTCCACTTTATTCTGTCCACTACAGTCTCTCCACTATAGTCTTTCCACTTTAGTCTTTCCACTATTCTCTGTCCACTTTATTCTTTCCACTATACTCTCCACTTTATTCTGTCCACTACAGTATTTCCACTATAGTCTGTCCACTTTAGTCTGTCCACTTTAGTCTTTCCACTATAGTCTGTCCACTTTAGTCTTTCCACTATTCTCTGTCCACTTTAGTCTTTCCACTATAGTCTCCACTTTATTCTGTCCACTACAGTCTTTCCACTATAGTCTTTCCACTTTATTCTGTCCACTAGAGTCAATCCACTATAGTCTGTCCACTTTAGTCTTTCCACTTTAGTCTGTCCACTTTAGTCGTTCAACTATAGTCTCCACTTTATTCTGTCCACTACATTCTTTCCACTTTCGTCTTTCCACTATTCTCTGTCCACTTTAGTCTTTCCACTATAGTCTCCACTTTATTCTGTCCACTACAGTTTTTCCACTATAGTCTTTCCACTATAGTCTGTCCACTTTAGTCTTTCCACTATTCTCGGTCCACTTTAGTCTTTCCACTATAGTCTCCACTTTATTCTGTCCACTACAGTCTTTCCACTATAGTCTTTCCACTATAGTCTGTCAACTTTAGTTTTTCCACTATTCTCTGTCCACTTTAGGCTTTCCACTATAGTCTACATTTTATTCTGTCCACTACAGTCTTTCCACTATAGTCTTTCCAATATAGTCTGTCCACTTTAGTCTTTCCACTTTAGTCCATCCACTATAGTCTCCACTTTATTCTGTCCACTACAGTCTTTCCACTTTAGTCTTTCCACTATTCTCTGTCCACTATAGTCTTTCCACTTTAGTCTTTCCACTATAGTCTCCACTTTATTCCGTCCACTAAAGTCTTTCCACTATAGTCTTTCCAATATAGTCTGTCCACTTTAGTCTTTCCACTATTCTCTGTCCACTTTAGTCTTTCCACTATAGTCTCCACTTTATTCTGTCCACTACATTCTTTCCACTTTAGTCTTTCCTCTATAGTCTTTCCACTTCAGTCTGTCCACTTTAGTCTTTCCACTATAGTCTGTCCACTTTAGTCTTTCCACTATAGTATTTCCACTTTAGTCTGTCCACTTAGTCTTTCCACTTCAGTCTTTCCACTATAATCTGTCCACTTTAGTCTTTCCACTATAGTCTCCGCTTTATTCTGTCCACTACAGTCTTTCCACTGTAGTCTTTCCACTATAGTCTGTCCACTTTATTCTTTCCACTATTCTCTGTCCACTTTAGTCTTTCCACTATAGTCTACACTTTATTCTGTCCACTACAGTCTTTCCACTATAGTCTGTCCACTTTAGTCTTTCCACTTTAGTGTTTCCACTATTCCCTGTCCACTTTAGTCTTTCCACTATAGTCTCCACTTTATTCTGTCCACTACAGTCTTTCCACTATAGTCTTTCCACTGTAGTCTTTCCACTATAGTCTGTCCACTTTATTCTTTCCACTATTCTCTGTCCACTTTAGTCTTAACACTATAGTCTACACTTTATTCTGTCCACTACAGTCTTTCCACAATAGTCTGTCCACTTTAGTCTTTCCACTTTAGTCTTTCCACTATAGTCTCCACTTTATTCTGTCCACTACAGTGTTTCCACTATAGTCTTTCCACTATAGTCTGTCCACTTTAGTCTTTCCACTATTCTCTGTCCACTTTAGTCTTTCCACTATAGTCTCCACTTTATTCTCTCCACTACAGTCTTTCCACTATAGTCTTTCCAATATAGTCTGTCCACTTTAGTCTTTCCACTTTAGTCTTTCCACTATTCTCTGTCCACTTTAGTATTTCCACTTTAGTCTTTCCACTATAGTCTCCACTTTATTCTGTCCACTACAGTCTCTCCACTATAGTCTTTCCACTATAGTCTGTCCACTTTAGTCTTTCCACTATTCTCTGTCCACTTTATTCTTTCCACTATAGTCTCCACTTTCTTCTGTCCACTACAGTCTTTCCACTATAGTCTGTCTACTTTAGTTTTTCCACTTTAGTCTTTCCATTTTAGTCTGTCCACTTTAGGCTTTCCACTATAGTCTGTCCACTTTAGTCTTTCCACTATTCTCTGTCCTCTTTAGTCTTTCCACTATAGTCTCCACTTTATTCTGTCCACTACAGTCTTTCCACTATAGTCTTTCCACTATAGTCTGTCCACTTTTGTCTTTCCACTTTATTCGGTCCACTAGAGTCTTTCCACTTTAGTCTTTCCACTATTCTCTGTCCACTTTAGTCTTTCCACTTTAGTCTTTCCACTATAGTCTCCATTTTATTCTGTCCACTACAGTCTCTCCACTATAGTATTTCCACTATAGTCTGTCCACTTTAGTCTTTCCATTATTCCCTGTCCACTTTATTCTTTCCACTATACTCTCCACTTTATTCTGTCCACTACAGTCTTTCCACTTTAGTCTTTCCACTATAGTCTCCACTTTATTCTGTCCACTACAGTGTTTCCACTATAGTCTTTCCACTATAGTCTGTCCACTTTAGTCTTTCCACTATTCTCTGTCCACTTTAGTCTTTCCACTATAGTCTCCACTTTATTCTGTCCACTACAGTCTTTCCACTATAGTCTTTCCAATATAGTCTGTCCACTTTAGTCTTTCCACTTTAGTCTTTCCACTATTCTCTGTCCACTTTAGTATTTCCACTTTAGTCTTTCCACTATATTCTCCACTTTATTCTGTCCACTACAGTCTCTCCACTATAGTCTGTCCACTTTAGTCTTTCCACTTTAGTCTTTCCACTATAGTCTCCACTTTATTCTGTCCACTACAGTGTTTCCACTATAGTCTTTCCACTATAGTCTGTCCACTTTAGTCTTTCCACTATTCTCTGTCCACTTTAGTCTTTCCACTATAGTCTCCACTTTATTCTCTCCACTACAGTCTTTCCACTATAGTCTTTCCACTGTAGTCTTTCCACTATAGTCTGTCCACTTTATTCTTTCCACTATTCTCTGTCCACTTTAGTCTTAACACTATAGTCTACACTTTATTCTGTCCACTACAGTCTTTCCACTATAGTCTGTCCACTTTAGTCTTTCCACTTTAGTCTTTCCACTATAGTCTCCACTTTATTCTGTCCACTACAGTGTTTCCACTATAGTCTTTCCACTATAGTCTGTCCACTTTAGTCTTTCCACTATTCTCTGTCCACTTTAGTCTTTCCACTATAGTCTCCACTTTATTCTCTCCACTACAGTCTTTCCACTATAGTCTTTCCAATATAGTCTGTCCACTTTAGTCTTTCCACTTTAGTCTTTCCACTATTCTCTGTCCACTTTAGTATTTCCACTTTAGTCTTTCCACTATAGTCTCCACTTTATTCTGTCCACTACAGTCTCTCCACTATAGTCTTTCCAATATAGTCTGTCCACTTTAGTCTTTCCACTATTCTCTGTCCACTTTAGTCTTTCCACTATAGTCTCCACTTTATTCTGTCCACTACATTCTTTCCACTTTAGTCTTTCCACTATAGTCTTTCCACATCAGTTTGTCCACTTTAGTCTTTCCACTATAGTCTGTCCACTTTAGTCTTTCTACTATAGTCTTTCCACTTTAGTCTGTCCACTTAGTCTTTCCACTTCAGTCTTTCCACTATAGTCTGTCCACTTTAGTCTTTCCACTATAGTCTCCACTTTATTCTGTCCACTACAGTCTTTCCACTGTAGTCTTTCCACTATAGTCTGTCCACTTTATTCTTTCCACTATTCTCTGTCCACTTTAGTCTTTCCACTATAGTCTACACTTTATTCTGTCCACTACAGTCTTTCCACTATAGTCTGTCCACTTTAGTCTTTCCACTTTAGTCTTTCCACTATAGTCTCCACTTTATTCTGTCCACTACAGTCTTTCCACTATAGTCTTTCCACTACAGTCTGTCCACTTTAGTCTTTCCACTATTCTCTGTCCACTTTAGTCTTTCCACTACAGTCTCCACTTTATTCTGTCCAGTAGAGTCTCTCCACTATAGTCTTTCCACTATTCTCTGTCCACTTTATTCTTTCCACTATACTCTCTACTTTATTTTGTCCACTACAGTATTTCCACTATAGTCTGTCCACTTTAGTCTGTCCACTTTAGTCTTTCCACTATAGTCTGTCCACTTTAGTCTTTCCACTATTCTCTGTCCACTTTAGTCTTTCCACTATAGTCTCCACTTTATTCTGTCCACTACAGTCTTTCCACTATAGTCTTTCCACTTTATTCTGTCCACTACAGTCTTTCCACTATAGTCTGTCCACTTTAGTCTTTCCACTTTAGTCTTTCTACTTTAGTCTGTCCACTTTAGTCTTTCCACTACAGTCTGTCCACTTTAGTCTTTCCACTATTCTCTGTCCACTTTAGTGTTTCCACCATAGTCTCCACTTTATTCTGCCCCCTACAGTCTTTCCACTATCGTCTTTCCACTATAGTCTGTCCACTTTAGTCTTTCCACTTTAGTCTTTCCACTTTAGTCTGTCCACTTTAGTCCTTCCACTATAGTCTCCACTTTATTCTGTCCACTAAATTCTTTCCACTTTAGTCTTTCCACTATTCTCTGTCCACTTTAGTCTTTCCACTATTCTCTGTCCACTTTAGTCTTTCCACTATAGTCTCCACTTTATTCTGTCCACTAAAGTTTTTCCACTACAGTCTTTCCACTATAGTCTTTCCACTATAGTCTTTCCACTATAGTCCGTCAACTATAGTCTTTCCACTATTCTCTGTCCACTTTAGGCTTTCCACTATAGTCTCCATTTTATTCTGTCCACTACAGTCTTTCCACTATAGTCTTTCCACTATAGTCTGTCCACTTTAGTTTTTCCACTTTAGTCTATCCACTATAGTCTCCACTTTATTCTGTCCAATACAGTCTTTCCACTTTAGTCTTTCCACTATTCTCTGTCTACTTTAGTCTTTCCACTTTAGTCTTTCCACTATAGTCTCCACTTTATTCCGTCAACTAAAGTCTTTCCACTATAGTCTTTCCACTTCAGTCTGTCCACTTTAGTCTTTCCACTATAGTCTGTCCACTTTAGTCTTTCCACTATAGTCTTTCCACTTTAGTCTGCCCACTTAGTCTTTCCACTTCAGTCTTTCCACTATAGTCTTTCCACTATAGTCTGTCCACTTTAGTTTTTCCACTTTAGTCTATCCACTATAGTCTCCACTTTATTCTGTCCACTACAGTCTTTCCTCTTTAGTCTTTCCACTATTCTCTGTCCACTTTAGTCTTTCCACTTTAGTCTTTCCACTATAGTCTCCACTTTATTCCGTCAACTAAAGTCTTTCCACTATAGTCTTTCCAATATAGTCTGTCCACTTTAGTCTTTCCACTATTCTCTGTCCACTTTAGTCTTTCCACTATAGTCTCCACTTTATTCTGTCCACTACAGTCTTTCCACTGTAGTCTTTCCACTATAGTCTGTCCACTTTATTCTTTCCACTATTCTCTGTCCACTTTAGTCTTTCCACTATAGTCTACACTTTATTCTGTCCACTACAGTCTTTCCACTATAGTCTGTCCACTTTAGTCTTTCCACTTTAGTCTTTCCACTATAGTCTCCACTTTATTCTCTCCACTACCGTCTTTCCACTATAGTCTTTCCACTGTAGTCCGTCCACTTTAGTCTTTCGACTATTCTCTGTCCACTTTAGTCTTTCCACTATAGTCTCCACTTTATTCTGTCCACTACAGTCTTTCCACTTTAGTCTTTCCACTATTCTCTGTCCACTTTAGTATTTCCACTTTAGTCTTTCCACTATAGTCTCCACTTTATTCTGTCCACACAGTCTCTCCACTATAGTCTTTCCACTATAGTCTGTCCACTTTAGTCTTTCCACTATTCTCTGTCCACTTCATTCTTTCCACTATACTCTCCACTTTATTCTGTCCACTACAGTCTTTCCACTATATTCTGTCCACTTTAGTTTTTCCACTTTAGTCTTTCCATTTTGTCTGTCCACTTTACTCTTTCCAGTATAGTCTGTCCACTTAGTCTTTCCACTATTCTCTGTCCACTTTAGTCTTTCCACTATAGTCTCCACTTTATTCTGTCCACTACAGTCTTTCCACTTTAGTCTTTCCACTATTCTCTGTCCACTTTAGTCTTTCCACTTTAGTCTTTCCACTATAGTCTCCACTTTATTCTGTCCACTACAGTCTCTCCACTATAGTCTTTCCACTATAGTCTGTCCACTTTAGTCTTTCCACTATTCTCTGTCCACTTTATTCTTTCCACTACACTCTCCACTTTATTCTGTCCACTACAGTATTTCCACTATAGTCTGTCCACTTTTGTCTGTCCACTTTAGTCTTTCCACTATAGTCTGTCCACTTTAGTCTTTCCACTATTCTCTGTCCACTTTAGTCTTTCCACTATAGTCTATACTTTATTCTGTCCACTACAGTCTTTCCACTATAGACTTTCCTCTTTATTCTGTTCACTACAGTCTTTCCAGTATTCTCTGTCCACTTTAGTCTTTCCACTTTAGTCTTTCCACTTTAGTCTCCACTTTATTCTGTCCACTATAGTCTCTCCACCATAGTCTTTCCACTATAGTCTGTCCACTTTAGTTTTTCCACTATTCTCTGTCCACTTTATTCTTTCCACTATACTCTCCACTTTATTCTGTCCACTACAGTCATTCCACTATAATCTGTCCACTTTAGTCTTTCCACTTTAGTCTTTCCACTTTAGTCTTTCCACTTTAGTCTTTCCACTATAGTCCGTCCACTTTAGTCTTTCCACTATTCTCTGTCCACTTTAGTCTTTCCACTATAGTCTCCAGTTTATTCTGCCCACTACAGTCTTTCCTCTATAGTCTTTCCACTCTAGTCTGTCCACTTTAGTCTTTCCACTTTAGTCTGTCCACTTTAGTCTTTCCTCTATAGTCTTTCCACTTTAGTCTTTCCACTTTAGTCTGTCCACTTTAGTCTTTCCACTACAGTCTTTCCACTATAGTCTGTCCACTTTAGTCTTTCCACTTTAGTCTTTCCACTATAGTCTCCACTTTATTCTGTCCACTACAGTCTCTCCACTATAGTCTTTCCACTATAGTCTGTCCACTTCAGTCTTTCCACTATTGTCTGTCCACTTTAGTCTTTCCACTATAGTCTCCACTTTAGTCTGTCCACTACAGTCTTTCCACTATAGTCTGTCCACTTTAGTCTTTCCACTTTAGTCTTTCCACTACAGTCACCACTTTATTCTGTCCTCTACAGTCTTTCCACTATAGTCTTTCCACTATAGTCTGTCCACTTTAGTCTTTCCACTATTCTCTGTCCACTTTAGTCTTTCCACTATAGTCTCCACTTTATTCTGTCCACTACAGTCTTTCCACTATAGTCTTTCCACTATAGTCTGTCCACTTTAGTCTTTCCACTTTAGTCGTTCCACTATTCTCTGTCCACTTTAGTATTTCCACTTTAGTCTTTCCACTATAGTCTCCACTTTATTCTGTCCACTACAGTCCCTCCACTATAGTCTTTCCAATATAGTCTGTCCACTTTAGTCTTTCAAACTATTCTCTGTCCACTTTATTCTTTCCACTATACTCTCCACTTTATTCTGTCCACTTTAGTCTGTCCACTTTAGTCTTTCCACTATAGTCTGTCCACTTTAGTCTTTCCACTATTCTCTGTCCACTTTAGTCTTTCCACTATAGTCTCCACTTTATTCTGTCCACTACAGTCTTTCCACTATAGTCTTTCCACTTAATTCTGTCCACTACAGTCAATCCACTATAGTCTGTCCACTTTAGTCTTTCCACTTTAGTCTTTCCACTTTAGTCTGTCCACTTTAGTCTTTCCACTACAGTCTGTCCACTTTAGTCTTTCCACTATTCTCTGTCCACTTTAGTCTTTCCACTATAGTCTCCACTTTATTCTGCCCACTACAGTCTTTCCAATATAGTCTTTCCACTATAGTCTGTCCACTTTAGTCTTTCCACTTTTTTCTTTCCACTTTAGTCTGTCCACTTTAGTCGTTCAACTATAGTCTCCACTTTATTCTGTCCACTACATTCTTTCCACTTTAGTCTTTCCACTATAGTCTCCACTTTATTCTGTCCACTACAGTTTTTCCACTATAGTCTTTCCACTATAGACTGTCCACTTTAGTCTTTCCACTATTCTCTGTCCACTTTAGTCTTTCCACTATAGTCTCCACTTTATTCTGTCCACTATTGTCTTTCCACTATAGTCTTTCCACTATAGTCTGTCAACTTTAGTTTTTCCACTATTCTCTGTCCACTTTAGGCTTTCCACTATAGTCTCCATTTTATTCTGTCCACTACAGTCTTTCCACTATAGTCTTTCCAATATAGTCTGTCCACTTTAGTCTTTCCACTTTAGTCTTTCCACTATTCTCTGTCACTATAGTCTTTCCACTTTAGTCTTTCCACTTTAGTCTCCACTTTATTCCGTCCACTAAAGTCTTTCCACTATAGTCTTTCCAATATAGTCTGTCCACTTTAGTCTTTCCACTATTCTCTGTCCACTTTAGTCTTTCCACTATAGTCTCCACTTTATTCTGTCCACTACATTCTTTCCAATTTAGTCTTTCCTCTATAGTCTTTTTTGTCTTCAGTCTGTCCACTTTAGTCTTTCCACTATAGTCTGTCCACTTTAGTCTTTCCACTATAGTCTTTCCACTTTAGTCTGTCCACTTAGTCTTTCCACTTCAGTCTTTCCACTATAGTCTGTCCACTTTAGTCTTTCCACTAAAGTCTCCACTTTATTCTGTCCACTACAGTCTTTCCACTGTAGTCTTTCCACTATAGTCTGTCCACTTTATTCTTTCCACTATTCTCTGTCCACTTTAGTCTTTCCACTATAGTCTACACTTTATTCTGTCCACTACAGTCTTTCCACTATAGTCCGTCCACTTTAGTCTTTCCACTTTAGTCTTTCCACTATTCCCTGTCCACTTTAGTCTTTCCACTATAGTCTCCACTTTATTCTGTCCACTACAGTCTTTCCACTATAGTCTTTCCACTGTAGTCTTTCCACTATAGTCTGTCCACTTTATTCTTTCCACTATTCTCTGTCCACTTTAGTCTTTCCACTATAGTCTACACTTTATTCTGTCCACTACAGTCTTTCCACTATAGTCTGTCCACTTTAGTCTTTCCACTTGAGTCTTTCCACTATAGTCTCCACTTTATTCTGTCCACTACAGTGTTTCCACTATAGTCTTTCCACTATAGTCTGTCCACTTTAGTCTTTCCACTATTCTCTGTCCACTTTAGTCTTTCCACTATAGTCTCCACTTTATTCTGTCCACTATAGTCTTTCCACTATAGTCTTTCCAATATAGTCTGTCCACTTTAGTCTTTCCACTTTAGTCTTTCCACTATTCTCTGTCCACTTTTTTATTTCCACTATAGTCTCCACTTTATTCTGTCCACTACAGTCTCTCCACTATAGTCTTTCCAATATAGTCTGTCCACTTTAGTCTGTCCACTTTAGTCTTTCCACTATTCTCTGTCCACTTTATTCTTTCCACTATACTCTCCACTTTCTTCTGTCCACTACAGTCTTTCCACTATAGTCTGTCTACTTTAGTCTTTCCACTTTAGTCTTTCCATTTTAGTCTGTCCACTTTAGGCTTTCCACTATAGTCTGTCCACTTTAGTCTTTCCACTATTCTCTGTCCTCTTTAGTCTTTCCACTATAGTCTCCACTTTATTCTGTCCACTACAGTCTTTCCACTATAGTCTTTGCACTATAGTCTGTCCACTTTTATCTTTCCACTATATTCTGTCCACTTTAGTCTTTCCACTTTAGTCTTTCCATTTTGTCTGTCCACTTTAGTCTTTCCAGTATAGTCTGTCCACTTAGTCTTTCCACTATTCTCTGTCCACTTTAGTCTTTCCACTATAGTCTCCACTTTATTCTGTCCACTACAGTCTTTCCACTTTAGTCTTTCCACTATTCTCTGTCCACTTTAGTCTTTCCACTTTAGTCTTTCCACTATAGTCTCCACTTTATTCTGTCCACTACAGTCTCTCCACTATAGTCTTTCCACTATAGTCTGTCCACTTTAGTCTTTCCACTATTCTCTGTCCACTTTATTCTTTCCACTACACTCTCCACTTTATTCTGTCCACTACAGTATTTCCACTATAGTCTGTCCACTTTTGTCTGTCCACTTTAGTCTTTCCACTATAGTCTGTCCACTTTAGTCTTTCCACTATTCTCTGTCCACTTTAGTCTTTCCACTATAGTCTATACTTTATTCTGTCCACTACAGTCTTTCCACTACAGACTTTCCTCTTTATTCTGTCCACTACAGTCTTTCCAGTATTCTCTGTCCACTTTAGTCTTTCCACTTTAGTCTTTCCACTATAGTCTCCACTTTATTCTGTCCACTATAGTCTCTCCACCATAGTCTTTCCACTATAGTCTGTCCACTTTAGTCTTTCCACTATTCTCTGTCCACTTTATTCTTTCCACTATACTCTCCACTTTATTCTGTCCACTACAGTCATTCCACTATAATCTGTCCACTTTAGTCTTTCCACTTTTGTCTTTCCACTTTAGTCTTTCCACTATAGTCCGTCCACTTTAGTCTTTCCACTATTCTCTGTCCACTTTAGTCTTTCCACTACAGTCTCCAGTTTATTCTGCCCACTACAGTCTTTCTTCTATAGTCTTTCCACTATAGTCTGTCCACTTTAGTCTTTCCACTTTAGTCTTTCCACTTTAGTCTGTCCACTTTAGTCTTTCCACTATAGTCTTTCCACTTTAGTCTTTCCACTTTAGTCTGTCCACTTTAGTCTTTCCACTACAGTCTTTCCACTATAGTCTGTCCACTTTAGTCTTTCCACTTTAGTCTTTCCACTATAGTCTCCACTTTATTCTGTCCACTACAGTCTCTCCACTATAGTCTTTCCACTATAGTCTGTCCACTTCAGTCTTTCCACTATAGTCTGTCCACTTTAGTCTTTCCACTATAGTCTCCACTTTAGTCTGTCCACTACAGTCTTTCCACTATAGTCTTTCCACTATAGTCTGTCCACTTTAGTCTTTCCACTATTCTCTGTCCACTTTAGTCTTTCCACTATAGTCTCCACTTTATTCTGTCCACTACAGTCTTTCCACTATAGTCTTTCCACTATAGTCTGTCCACTTTAGTCTTTCCACTTTAGTCGTTCCACTATTCTCTGTCCACTTTAGTATTTCCACTTTAGTCTCTCCACTATAGTCTCCACTTTATTCTGTCCACTACAGTCTCTCCACTATAGTCTTTCCAATATAGTCTGTCCACTTTAGTCTTTCCACTATTCTCTGTCCACTTTATTCTTTCCACTATACTCTCCACTTTATTCTGTCCACTACAGTGTTTCCACTATAGTCTGTCCACTTTAGTCTTTCCACTTCAGTCTTTCCATTTTAGACTGTCCACTTTAGTCTTTCCACTATTCTCTGTCCACTTTAATCTTTCCACTATAGTCTCCACTTTATTCTGTCCACTACAGTCTTTCCACTTTAGTCTTTCCACTATTCTCTGTCCACTTTAGTCTTTCCACTTTAGTCTTTCCACTATAGTCTCCACTTTATTCTGTCCACTACAGTCTCTCCACTATAGTCTTTCCACTATAGTCTGTCCACTTTAGTCTTTCCACTATTCTCTGTCCACTTTATTCTTTCCACTATACTCTCCACTTTATTCTGTCCACTACAGTATTTCCACTATAGTCTGTCCACTTTAGTCTGTCCACTTTAGTCTTTCCACTATAGTCTGTCCACTTTAGTCTTTCCACTATTCTCTGTCCACTTTAGTCTTTCCACTATAGTCTCCACTTTATTCTGTCCACTACAGTCTTTCCACTATAGTCTTTCCACTTTATTCTGTCCACTACAGTCAATCCACTATAGTCTGTCCACTTTAGTCTTTCCACTTTAGTCTTTCCACTTTAGTCTGTCCACTTTAGTCTTTCCACTACAGTCTGTCCACTTTAGTCTTTCCACTATTCTCTGTCCACTTTAGTCTTTCCACTATAGTCTCCACTTTATTCTGTCCACTACAGTATTTCCACTATAGTCTGTCCACTTTAGTCTTTCCACTTTAGTCGTTCCACTATTCTCTGTCCACTTTAGTATTTCCACTTTAGTCTCTCCACTATAGTCTCCACTTTATTCTGTCCACTACAGTCTCTCCACTATAGTCTTTCCAATATAGTCTGTCCACTTTAGTCTTTCCACTATTCTCTGTCCACTTTATTCTTTCCACTATACTCTCCACTTTATTCTGTCCACTACAGTGTTTCCACTATAGTCTGTCCACTTTAGTCTTTCCACTTCAGTCTTTCCATTTTAGACTGTCCACTTTAGTCTTTCCACTATTCTCTGTCCACTTTAGTCTTTCCACTATAGTCTCCACTTTTTTCTGTCCACTACAGTCTTTCCACTTTAGTCTTTCCACTATTCTCTGTCCACTTTAGTCTTTCCACTTTAGTCTTTCCACTATAGTCTCCACTTTATTCTGTCCACTACAGTCTCTCCACTATAGTCTTTCCACTTTAGTCTTTCGACTATTCTCTGTCCACTTTATTCTTTCCACTATACTCTCCACTTTATTCTGTCCACTACAGTATTTCCACTATAGTCTGTCCACTTTAGTCTGTCCACTTTAGTCTTTCCACTATAGTCTGTCCACTTTAGTCTTTCCACTATTCTCTGTCCACTTTAGTCTTTCCACTATAGTCTCCACTTTATTCTGTCCACTACAGTCTTTCCACTATAGTCTTTCCACTTTATTCTGTCCACTAGAGTCAATCCACTATAGTCTGTCCACTTTAGTCTTTCCACTTTAGTCTGTCCACTTTAGTCGTTCAACTATAGTCTCCACTTTATTCTGTCCACTACATTCTTTCCACTTTAGTCTTTCCACTATTCTCTGTCCACTTTAGTCTTTCCACTATAGTCTCCACTTTATTCTGTCCACTACAGTTTTTCCACTATAGTCTTTCCACTATAGTCTGTCCACTTTAGTCTTTCCACTATTCTCGGTCCACTTTAGTCTTTCCACTATAGTCTCCACTTTATTCTGTCCACTACAGTCTTTCCACTATAGTCTTTCCACTATAGTCTGTCAACTTTAGTTTTTCCACTATTCTCTGTCCACTTTAGGCTTTCCACTATAGTCTACATTTTATTCTGTCCACTACAGTCTTTCCACTATAGTCTTTCCAATATAGTCTGTCCACTTTAGTCTTTCCACTTTAGTCCATCCACTATAGTCTCCACTTTATTCTGTCCACTACAGTCTTTCCACTTTAGTCTTTCCACTATTCTCTGTCCACTATAGTCTTTCCACTTTAGTCTTTCCACTATAGTCTCCACTTTATTCCGTCCACTAAAGTCTTTCCACTATAGTCTTTCCAATATAGTCTGTCCACTTTAGTCTTTCCACTATTCTCTGTCCACTTTAGTCTTTCCACTATAGTCTCCACTTTATTCTGTCCACTACATTCTTTCCACTTTAGTCTTTCCTCTATAGTCTTTCCACTTCAGTCTGTCCACTTTAGTCTTTCCACTATAGTCTGTCCACTTTAGTCTTTCCACTATAGTATTTCCACTTTAGTCTGTCCACTTAGTCTTTCCACTTCAGTCTTTCCACTATAATCTGTCCACTTTAGTCTTTCCACTATAGTCTCCACTTTATTCTGTCCACTACAGTCTTTCCACTGTAGTCTTTCCACTATAGTCTGTCCACTTTATTCTTTCCACTATTCTCTGTCCACTTTAGTCTTTCCACTATAGTCTACACTTTATTCTGTCCACTACAGTCTTTCCACTATAGTCTGTCCACTTTAGTCTTTCCACTTTAGTGTTTCCACTATTCCCTGTCCACTTTAGTCTTTCCACTATAGTCTCCACTTTATTCTGTCCACTACAGTCTTTCCACTATAGTCTTTCCACTGTAGTCTTTCCACTATAGTCTGTCCACTTTATTCTTTCCACTATTCTCTGTCCACTTTAGTCTTAACACTATAGTCTACACTTTATTCTGTCCACTACAGTCTTTCCACAATAGTCTGTCCACTTTAGTCTTTCCACTTTAGTCTTTCCACTATAGTCTCCACTTTATTCTGTCCACTACAGTGTTTCCACTATAGTCTTTCCACTATAGTCTGTCCACTTTAGTCTTTCCACTATTCTCTGTCCACTTTAGTCTTTCCACTATAGTCTCCACTTTATTCTCTCCACTACAGTCTTTCCACTATAGTCTTTCCAATATAGTCTGTCCACTTTAGTCTTTCCACTTTAGTCTTTCCACTATTCTCTGTCCACTTTAGTATTTCCACTTTAGTCTTTCCACTATAGTCTCCACTTTATTCTGTCCACTACAGTCTCTCCACTATAGTCTTTCCACTATAGTCTGTCCACTTTAGTCTTTCCACTATTCTCTGTCCACTTTATTCTTTCCACTATAGTCTCCACTTTCTTCTGTCCACTACAGTCTTTCCACTATAGTCTGTCTACTTTAGTTTTTCCACTTTAGTCTTTCCATTTTAGTCTGTCCACTTTAGGCTTTCCACTATAGTCTGTCCACTTTAGTCTTTCCACTATTCTCTGTCCTCTTTAGTCTTTCCACTATAGTCTCCACTTTATTCTGTCCACTACAGTCTTTCCACTATAGTCTTTCCACTATAGTCTGTCCACTTTTGTCTTTCCACTTTATTCTGTCCACTAGAGTCTTTCCACTTTAGTCTTTCCACTATTCTCTGTCCACTTTAGTCTTTCCACTTTAGTCTTTCCACTATAGTCTCCATTTTATTCTGTCCACTACAGTCTCTCCACTATAGTCTTTCCACTATAGTCTGTCCACTTTAGTCTTTCCATTATTCCCTGTCCACTTTATTCTTTCCACTATACTCTCCACTTTATTCTGTCCACTACAGTCTTTCCACTTTAGTCTTTCCACTATAGTCTCCACTTTATTCTGTCCACTACAGTGTTTCCACTATAGTCTTTCCACTATAGTCTGTCCACTTTAGTCTTTCCACTATTCTCTGTCCACTTTAGTCTTTCCACTATAGTCTCCACTTTATTCTGTCCACTACAGTCTTTCCAATATAGTCTTTCCAATATAGTCTGTCCACTTTAGTCTTTCCACTTTAGTCTTTCCACTATTCTCTGTCCACTTTAGTATTTCCACTTTAGTCTTTCCACTATATTCTCCACTTTATTCTGTCCACTACAGTCTCTCCACTATAGTCTGTCCACTTTAGTCTTTCCACTTTAGTCTTTCCACTATAGTCTCCACTTTATTCTGTCCACTACAGTGTTTCCACTATAGTCTTTCCACTATAGTCTGTCCACTTTAGTCTTTCCACTATTCTCTGTCCACTTTAGTCTTTCCACTATAGTCTCCACTTTATTCTCTCCACTACAGTCTTTCCACTATAGTCTTTCCACTGTAGTCTTTCCACTATAGTCTGTCCACTTTATTCTTTCCACTATTCTCTGTCCACTTTAGTCTTAACACTATAGTCTACACTTTATTCTGTCCACTACAGTCTTTCCACTATAGTCTGTCCACTTTAGTCTTTCCACTTTAGTCTTTCCACTATAGTCTCCACTTTATTCTGTCCACTACAGTGTTTCCACTATAGTCTTTCCACTATAGTCTGTCCACTTTAGTCTTTCCACTATTCTCTGTCCACTTTAGTCTTTCCACTATAGTCTCCACTTTATTCTCTCCACTACAGTCTTTCCACTATAGTCTTTCCAATATAGTCTGTCCACTTTAGTCTTTCCACTTTAGTCTTTCCACTATTCTCTGTCCACTTTAGTATTTCCACTTTAGTCTTTCCACTATAGTCTCCACTTTATTCTGTCCACTACAGTCTCTCCACTATAGTCTTTCCACTATAGTCTGTCCACTTTAGTCTTTCCACTATTCTCTGTCCACTTTATTCTTTCCACTATAGTCTCCACTTTCTTCTGTCCACTACAGTCTTTCCACTATAGTCTGTCTACTTTAGTTTTTCCACTTTAGTCTTTCCATTATTCCCTGTCCACTTTATTCTTTCCACTATACTCTCCACTTTATTCTGTCCACTACAGTCTTTCCACTTTATTCTTTCCACTATACTCTCCACTTTATTCTGTCCACTACATTATTTCCACTATAGTCTGTCCACTTTAGTCTGTCCACTTTAGTCTTTCCACTATAGTCTGTCCACTTTAGTCTTTCCACTATTCTCTGTCCACTTTAGTCTTTCCACTATAGTCTCCACTTTATTCTGTCCACTACAGTCTTTCCAATATAGTCTTTCCACTTTATTCTGTCCACTACAGTCAATCCACTATAGTCTGTCCACTTTAGTCTTTCCACTTTAGTCTTTCCACTTTAGTCTGTCCACTTTAGTCTTTCCACTACAGTCTGTCCACTTTAGTCTTTCCACTATTCTCTGTCCACTTTAGTCTTTCCACTATAGTCTCCACTTTATTCTGCCCACTACAGTCTTTCCAATATAGTCTTTCCACTATAGTCTGTCCACTTTAGTCTTTCAACTTTTTTCTTTCCACTTTAGTCTGTCCACTTTAGTCGTTCAACTATAGTCTCCACTTTATTCTGTCCACTACATTCTTTCCACTTTAGTCTTTCCACTATTCTCTGTCCACTTTAGTCTTTCCACTATAGTCTCCACTTTATTCTGTCCACTACAGTTTTTCCACTATAGTCTTTCCACTATAGTCTGTCCACTTTAGTCTTTCCACTATTCTCGGTCCACTTTAGTCTTTCCACTATAGTCTCCACTTTATTCTGTCCACTACAGTCTTTCCACTATAGTCTTTCCACTATAGTCTGTCAACTTTAGTTTTTCCACTATTCTCTGTCCACTTTAGGCTTTCCACTATAGTCTCCATTTTATTCTGTCCACTACAGTCTTTCCACTATAGTCTTTCCAATATAGTCTGTCCACTTTAGTCTTTCCACTTTAGTCCATCCACTATAGTCTCCACTTTATTCTGTCCACTACAGTCTTTCCACTTTAGTCTTTCCACTATTCTCTGTCCACTATAGTCTTTCCACTTTAGTCTTTCCACTATAGTCTCCACTTTATTCCGTCCACTAAAGTCTTTCCACTATAGTCTTTCCAATAAAGTCTGTCCACTTTAGTCTTTCCACTATTCTCTGTCCACTTTAGTCTTTCCACTATAGTCTCCACTTTATTCTGTCCACTACATTCTTTCCACTTTAGTCTTTCCTCTATAGTCTTTCCACTTCAGTCTGTCCACTTTAGTCTTTCCACTATAGTCTGTCCACTTTAGTCTTTCCACTATAGTCTTTCCACTTTAGTCTGTCCACTTCGTCTTTCCACTTCAGTCTTTCCACTATAATCTGTCCACTTTAGTCTTTCCACTATAGTCTCCACTTTATTCTGTCCACTACAGTCTTTCCACTGTAGTCTTTCCACTATAGTCTGTCCACTTTATTCTTTCCACTATTCTCTGTCCACTTTAGTCTTTCCACTATAGTCTACACTTTATTCTGTCCACTAGAGTCTTTCCACTATAGTCTTTCCACTGTAGTCTTTCCACTATAGTCTGTCCACTTTATTCTTTCCACTATTCTCTGTCCACTTTAGTCTTAACACTATAGTCTACACTTTATTCTGTCCACTACAGTCTTTCCACTATAGTCTGTCCACTTTAGTCTTTCCACTTTAGTCTTTCCACTATAGTCTCCACTTTATTCTGTCCACTACAGTGTTTCCACTATAGTCTTTCCACTATAGTCTGTCCACTTTAGTCTTTCCACTAGTCTCTGTCCACTTTAGTCTTTCCACTATAGTCTCCACTTTATTCTCTCCACTACAGTCTTTCCGCTATAGTCTTTCCAATATAGTCTGTCCACTTTAGTCTTTCCACTTTAGTCTTTCCACTATTCTCTGTCCACTTTAGTATTTCCACTTTAGTCTTTCCACTATAGTCTCCACTTTATTCTGTCCACTACAGTCTCTCCACTATAGTCTTTCCACTATAGTCTGTCAACTTTAGTCTTTCCACTATTCTCTGTCCACTTTATTCTTTCCACTATAGTCTCCACTTTCTTCTGTCCACTACAGTCTTTCCACTATAGTCTGTCTACTTTAGTTTTTCCACTTTAGTCTTTCCATTTTAGTCTGTCCACTTTAGGCTTTCCACTATAGTCTGTCCACTTTAGTCTTTCCACTATTCTCTGTCCTCTTTAGTCTTTCCACTATAGTCTCCACTTTATTCTGTCCACTACAGTCTTTCCACTATAGTCTTTCCACTATAGTCTGTCCACTTTTGTCTTTCCACTTTATTCTGTCCACTAGAGTCTTTCCACTTTAGTCTTTCCACTATTCTCTGTCCACTTTAGTCTTTCCACTTTAGTCTTTCCACTATAGTCTCCATTTTATTCTGTCCACTACAGTCTTTCCACTTTAGTCTTTCCACTATAGTCTCCACTTTATTCTGTCCACTACAGTGTTTCCACTATAGTCTTTCCACTATAGTCTGTCCACTTTAGTCTTTCCACTATTCTCTGTCCACTTTAGTCTTTCCACTATAGTCTCCACTTTATTCTGTCCACTACAGTCTTTCCACTATAGTCTTTCCAATATAGTCTGTCCACTTTAGTCTTTCCACTTTAGTCTTTCCACTATTCTCTGTCCACTTTAGTATTTCCACTTTAGTCTTTCCACTATATTCTCTACTTTATTCTGTCCACTACAGTCTCTCCACTATAGTCTTTCCACTATAGTCTGTCCACTTTATTCTTTCCACTATTCTCTGTCCACTTTATTCTTTCCACTATACTCTCCACTTTCTTCTGTCCACTACAGTCTTTCCACTATAGTCTGTCTACTTTAGTCTTTCCACTTTAGTCTTTCCATTATAGTCTGTCCACTTTAGGCTTTCCACTATATTCTGTCCACTTTAGTCTTTCCACTATTCTCTGTCCTCTTTAGTCTTTCCACTATAGTCTCCACTTTATTCTGTCCACTACAGTCTTTCCACTATAGTCTTTCCACTATAGTCTGTCCACTTTTGTCTTTCCACTATATTCTGTCCACTTTAGTCTTTCCACTTTAGTCTTTCCATTTTGTCTGTCCACTTTAGTCTTTCCAGTATAGTCTGTCCACTTAGTCTTTCCACTATTCTCTGTCCACTTTAGTCTTTCCACTATAGTCTCCACTTTATTCTGTCCACTACAGTCTTTCCACTTTAGTCTTTCCACTATTCTCTGTCCACTTTAGTCTTTCCACTTTAGTCTTTCCACTATAGTCTCCACTTTATTCTGTCCACTACAGTCTCTCCACTATAGTCTTTCCACTATAGTCTGTCCACTTTAATCTTTCCACTATTCTCTGTCCACTTTATTCTTTCCACTAAACTCTCCACTTTATTCTGTCCACTACAGTATTTCCACTATAGTCTGTCCACTTTTGTCTGTCCACTTTAGTCTTTCCACTATAGTCTGTCCACTTTAGTCTTTCCACTATTCTCTGTCCACTTTAGTCTTTCCACTATAGTCTATACTTTATTCTGTCCACTACAGTCTTTCCACTATAGACTTTCCTCTTTATTCTGTCCACTACAGTCTTTCCAGTATTCTCTGTCCACTTTAGTCTTTCCACTTTAGTCTTTCCACTATAGTCTCCACTTTATTCTGTCCACTATAGTCTCTCCACCATAGTCTTTCCACTATAGTCTGTCCACTTTAGTCTTTCCACTATTCTCTGTCCACTTTATTCTTTCCACTATACTCTCCACTTTATTCTGTCCACTACAGTCATTCCACTATAATCTGTCCACTTTAGTCTTTCCACTTTAGTCTTTCCACTTTAGTCTTTCCACTTTAGTCTTTCCAATATAGTCACCACTTTATTCTGTCCTCTACAGTCTTTCCACTATAGTCTTTCCACTATAGTCTGTCCACTTTAGTCTTTCCACTATTCTCTGTCCACTTTAGTCTTTCCACTATAGTCTCCACTTTATTCTGTCCACTACAGTCTTTCCACTATAGTCTTTCCACTATAGTCTGTCCACTTTAGTCTTTCCACTTTAGTCGTTCCACTATTCTCTGTCCACTTTAGTATTTCCACTTTAGTCTTTCCACTATAGTCTCCACTTTATTCTCTCCACTACAGTCTCTCCACTATAGTCTTTCCAATATAGTCTGTCCACTTTAGTCTTTCCACTATTCTCTGTCCACTTTATTCTTTCCACTATACTCTCCACTTTATTCTGTCCACTACAGTGTTTCCACTATAGTCTGTCCACTTTAGTCTTTCCACTTCAGTCTTTCCATTTTAGACTGTCCACTTTAGTCTTTCCACTATTCTCTGTCCACTTTAGTCTTTCCACTATAGTCTCCACTTTATTCTGTCCACTACAGTCTTTCCACTTTAGTCTTTCCACTATTCTCTGTCCACTTTAGTCTTTCCACTATAGTCTCCACTTTATTCTGTCCACTACAGTCTCTCCACTATAGTCTTTCCACTATAGTCTGTCCACTTTAGTCTTTCCACTATTCTCTGTCCACTTTATTCTTTCCACTATACTCTCCACTTTATTCTGTCAACTACAGTCTTTCCACTATAGTCTTTCCACTTTATTCTGTCCACTACAGTCAATCCACTATAGTCTGTCCACTTCAGTCTTTCCACTTTAGTCTTTCCACTTTAGTCTGTCCACTTTAGTCTTTCCACTACAGTCTGTCCACTTTAGTCTTTCCACTATTCTCTGTCCACTTTAGTCTTTCCACTATATTCTCCACTTTATTCTGCCCACTACAGTCTTTCCAATATAGTCTTTCCTCTATAGTCTGTCCACTTTAGTCTTTCCACTTTTTTCTTCCCACTTTAGTCTGTCCACTTTAGTCGTTCAACTATAGTCTCCACTTTATCTGTCCACTAAATTCTTTCCACTTTAGTCTTTCCACTATTCTCTGTCCATTTTAGTCTTTCCACTATAGTCTCCACTTTATTCTGTCCACTACAGTTTTTCCACTATAGTCTTTCCACTATAGTCTGTCCACTTTAGTCTTTCCACTATTCTCGGTCCACTTTAGTCTTTCCACTATAGTCTCCTCTTTATTCTGTCCACTACAGTCTTACCACTATAGTCTTTCCACTATAGTCTGTCAACTTTAGTTTTTCCACTATTCTCTGTCCACTTTAGGCTTTCCACTAGAGTCTCCATTTCATTCTGTCCACTACAGTCTTTCCACTATAGTCTTTCCAATATAGTCTGTCCACTTTAGTCTTTCCACTTTAGTCTATCCACTATAGTCTCCACTTTATTCTGTCCACTACAGTCTTTCCACTTTAGTCTTTCCACTATTCTCTGTCCACTATAGTATTTCCACTTTAGTCTTTCCACTATAGTCTCCACTTTATTCCGTCCACTAAAGTCTTTCCACTATAGTCTTTCCAATATAGTCTGTCCACTTTAGTCTTTCCACTATTCTCTGTCCACTTTAGTCTTTCCTATATAGTCTCCACTTTATTCTGTCCAGTACATTCTTTCCACTTTAGTCTTTCCTCTATAGTCTTTCCTCTTCAGTCTGTCCACTTTAGTCTTTCCACTATAGTCTGTCCACTGTAGTCTTTCCACTATAGTCTTTCCACTTTAGTCTGTCCACTTAGTCTTTCCACTTCAGTCTTTCCACTATAGTCTGTCCACTTTATTCTTTCCACTATTCTCTGTCCACTTTAGTCTTTCCACTATAGTGTACACTTTATTCTGTCCACTACAGTCTTTCCACTATAGTCTGTCCACTTTAGTCTTTCCACTTTAGTGTTTCCACTATTCCCTGTCCACTTTAGTCTTTCCACTATAGTCTCCACTTTATTCTGTCCACTACAGTCTTTCCACTATAGTCTTTCCACTGTAGTCTTTCCACTATAGTCTGTCCACTTTATTCTTTCCACTATTCTCTGTCCACTTTAGTCTTTCCACTATAGTCTACACTTTATTCTGTCCACTACAGTCTTTCCACTATAGTCTGTCCACTTTAGTCTTTCCACTTTAGTCTTTCCACTATAGTCTCCACTTTATTCTGTCCACTACAGTGTTTCCACTATAGTCTTTCCACTATAGTCTGTCCACTTTAGTCTTTCCACTATTCTCTGTCCACTTTAGTCTTTCCACTATAGTCTCCACTTTATTCTGTCCACTACAGTCTTTCCACTATAGTCTTTCCAATATAGTCTGTCCACTTTAGTCTTTCCACTTTAGTCTTTCCACTATTCTCTGTCCACTTTAGTATTTCCACTTTAGTCTTTCCACTATAGTCTCCACTTTATTCTGTCCACTACAGTCTCTCCACTATAGTCTTTGCACTATAGTCTGTCCACTTTAGTCTTTCCACTATTCTCTGTCCACTTTATTCTTTCCACTATAGTCTCCACTTTCTTCTGTCCACTACAGTCTTTCCACTATAGTCTGTCTACTTTAGTCTTTCCACTTTAGTCTTTCCATTTTAGTCTGTCCACTTTAGGCTTTCCACTATAGTCTGTCCACTTTAGTCTTTCCACTATTCTCTGTCCTCTTTAGTCTTTCCACTATAGTCTCCACTTTATTCTGTCCACTAAAGTCTTTCCACTATAGTCTTTCCACTATAGTCTGTCCACTTTTGTCTTTCCACTTTATTCTGTCCACTACAGTCTTTCCACTATAGTCTTTCCACTATAGTCTGTCCACTTTAGTCTTTAAACTTTAGTTTTTCCACTTTAGTCCGTCCACTTTAGTCTTTCCACTATACTCTCCACTTTATTCTGTCCACTACAGTGTTTCCACTATAGTCTGTCCACTTTAGTCTTTCCACTTTAGTCTTTCCATTTTAGTCTGTCCACTTTAGTCTTTCCACTATAGTCTGTCCACTTTAGTCTTTCCACTATTCTCTGTCCACGATAGTCTTTCCACTATAGTCTCCACTTTATTCTGTCCACTACAGTCTTTCCACTTTAGTCTTTCCACTATTCTCTGTCCACTTTAGTCTTTCCACTTTAGTCTTTCCACTATAGTCTCAACTTTATTCTGTCCACTACAGTCTCTCCACTATAGTCTTTCCACTATAGTCTGTCCACTTTAGTCTTTCCACTATTCTCTGTCCACTTTATTCTTTCCACTATACTCTCCACTTTATTCTGTCCACTACAGTATTTCCACTATAGTCTGTCCACTTTAGTCTGTCCACTTTAGTCTTTCCACTATAGTCTGTCCACTTTAGTCTTTCCACTATTCTCTGTCCAATTTAGTCTTTCCACTATAGTCTCCACTTTGTTTTGTCCACTACAGTCTTTCCACTATAGTCTTTCCACTTTATTCTGTCCACTACAGTCTTTCCACTATAGTCTGTCCACTTTAGTCTTTCCACTTTAGTCTTTCCACTTTAGTCTGTCCACTTTAGTCTTTCCACTACAGTCTGTCCACTTTAGTCTTTCCACTATTCTCTGTCCACTTTAGTCTTTCCACTATAGTCTCCACTTTATTCTGCCCACTACAGTCTTTCCACTATGGTCTTTCCACTATAGTCTGTCCACTTTAGTCTGTCAACTTTAGTCTTTCCACTATAGTCTGTCGACTTTAGTCTTTCCACTATAGTCTCCGCTTTATTCTGTCCACTACATTCTTTCCACTTTAGTCTTTCCATTATAGTCTCCACTTTATTCTGTCCACTACAATTTTTCCACTATAGTCTTTCCACTATAGTTTGTCCACTTTAGTCTTTCCACTATTCTCTGTCCACTTTAGTCTTTCCACTATAGTCTCCACTTTATTCTGTCCACTACAGTCTTTCCACTATAGTCTTTCCACTATAGTCTGTCAACTTTAGTCTTTCCACTATTCTCTGTCCACTTTAGTCTTTCCACTATAGTCTCCACTTTATTCTGTCCACTACAGTCTTTCCACTTTAGTCTTTCCACTATTCTCTGTCCACTTTAGTCTTTCCACTTTAGTCTTTCCACTATAGTCTCCACTTTATTCTGTCCACTACAGTCTCTCCACTATAGTCTTTCCACTATAGTCTGTCCACTTTAGTCTTTCCACTATTCTCTGTCCACTTTATTCTTTCCACTAAACTCTCCACTTTATTCTGTCCACTACAGTATTTCCACTATAGTCTGTCCACTTTTGTCTGTCCACTTTAGTCTTTCCACTATAGTCTGTCCACTTTAGTCTTTCCACTATTCTCTGTCCACTTTAGTCTTTCCACTATAGTCTATACTTTATTCTGTCCACTACAGTCTTTCCACTATAGACTTTCCTCTTTATTCTGTCCACTACAGTCTTTCCAGTATTCTCTGTCCACTTTAGTCTTTCCACTTTAGTCTTTCCACTATAGTCTCCACTTTATTCTGTCCACTATAGTCTCTCCACCATAGTCTTTCCACTATAGTCTGTCCACTTTAGTCTTTCCACTATTCTCTGTCCACTTTATTCTTTCCACTATACTCTCCACTTTATTCTGTCCACTACAGTCATTCCACTATAATCTGTCCACTTTAGTCTTTCCACTTTAGTCTTTCCACTTTAGTCTTTCCACTTTAGTCTTTCCAATATAGTCACCACTTTATTCTGTCCTCTACAGTCTTTCCACTATAGTCTTTCCACTATAGTCTGTCCACTTTAGTCTTTCCACTATTCTCTGTCCACTTTAGTCTTTCCACTATAGTCTCCACTTTATTCTGTCCACTACAGTCTTTCCACTATAGTCTTTCCACTATAGTCTGTCCACTTTAGTCTTTCCACTTTAGTCGTTCCACTATTCTCTGTCCACTTTAGTATTTCCACTTTAGTCTTTCCACTATAGTCTCCACTTTATTCTCTCCACTACAGTCTCTCCACTATAGTCTTTCCAATATAGTCTGTCCACTTTAGTCTTTCCACTATTCTCTGTCCACTTTATTCTTTCCACTATACTCTCCACTTTATTCTGTCCACTACAGTGTTTCCACTATAGTCTGTCCACTTTAGTCTTTCCACTTCAGTCTTTCCATTTTAGACTGTCCACTTTAGTCTTTCCACTATTCTCTGTCCACTTTAGTCTTTCCACTATAGTCTCCACTTTATTCTGTCCACTACAGTCTTTCCACTTTAGTCTTTCCACTATTCTCTGTCCACTTTAGTCTTTCCACTATAGTCTCCACTTTATTCTGTCCACTACAGTCTCTCCACTATAGTCTTTCCACTATAGTCTGTCCACTTTAGTCTTTCCACTATTCTCTGTCCACTTTATTCTTTCCACTATACTCTCCACTTTATTCTGTCAACTACAGTCTTTCCACTATAGTCTTTCCACTTTATTCTGTCCACTACAGTCAATCCACTATAGTCTGTCCACTTCAGTCTTTCCACTTTAGTCTTTCCACTTTAGTCTGTCCACTTTAGTCTTTCCACTACAGTCTGTCCACTTTAGTCTTTCCACTATTCTCTGTCCACTTTAGTCTTTCCACTATAGTCTCCACTTTATTCTGCCCACTACAGTCTTTCCAATATAGTCTTTCCTCTATAGTCTGTCCACTTTAGTCTTTCCACTTTTTTCTTCCCACTTTAGTCTGTCCACTTTAGTCGTTCAACTATAGTCTCCACTTTATCTGTCCACTAAATTCTTTCCACTTTAGTCTTTCCACTATTCTCTGTCCATTTTAGTCTTTCCACTATAGTCTCCACTTTATTCTGTCCACTACAGTTTTTCCACTATAGTCTTTCCACTATAGTCTGTCCACTTTAGTCTTTCCACTATTCTCGGTCCACTTTAGTCTTTCCACTATAGTCTCCACTTTATTCTGTCCACTACAGTCTTTCCACTATAGTCTTTCCACTATAGTCTGTCAACTTTAGTTTTTCCACTATTCTCTGTCCACTTTAGGCTTTCCACTAGAGTCTCCATTTCATTCTGTCCACTACAGTCTTTCCACTATAGTCTTTCCAATATAGTCTGTCCACTTTAGTCTTTCCACTTTAGTCTATCCACTATAGTCTCCACTTTATTCTGTCCACTACAGTCTTTCCACTTTAGTCTTTCCACTATTCTCTGTCCACTATAGTATTTCCACTTTAGTCTTTCCACTATAGTCTCCACTTTATTCCGTCCACTAAAGTCTTTCCACTATAGTCTTTCCAATATAGTCTGTCCACTTTAGTCTTTCCACTATTCTCTGTCCACTTTAGTCTTTCCTATATAGTCTCCACTTTATTCTGTCCAGTACATTCTTTCCACTTTAGTCTTTCCTCTATAGTCTTTCCTCTTCAGTCTGTCCACTTTAGTCTTTCCACTATAGTCTGTCCACTGTAGTCTTTCCACTATAGTCTTTCCACTTTAGTCTGTCCACTTAGTCTTTCCACTTCAGTCTTTCCACTATAGTCTGTCCACTTTATTCTTTCCACTATTCTCTGTCCACTTTAGTCTTTCCACTATAGTGTACACTTTATTCTGTCCACTACAGTCTTTCCACTATAGTCTGTCCACTTTAGTCTTTCCACTTTAGTGTTTCCACTATTCCCTGTCCACTTTAGTCTTTCCACTATAGTCTCCACTTTATTCTGTCCACTACAGTCTTTCCACTATAGTCTTTCCACTGTAGTCTTTCCACTATAGTCTGTCCACTTTATTCTTTCCACTATTCTCTGTCCACTTTAGTCTTTCCACTATAGTCTACACTTTATTCTGTCCACTACAGTCTTTCCACTATAGTCTGTCCACTTTAGTCTTTCCACTTTAGTCTTTCCACTATAGTCTCCACTTTATTCTGTCCACTACAGTGTTTCCACTATAGTCTTTCCACTATAGTCTGTCCACTTTAGTCTTTCCACTATTCTCTGTCCACTTTAGTCTTTCCACTATAGTCTCCACTTTATTCTGTCCACTACAGTCGTTCCACTATAGTCTTTCCAATATAGTCTGTCCACTTTAGTCTTTCCACTTTAGTCTTTCCACTATTCTCTGTCCACTTTAGTATTTCCACTTTAGTCTTTCCACTATAGTCTCCACTTTATTCTGTCCACTACAGTCTCTCCACTATAGTCTTTGCACTATAGTATGTCCACTTTAGTCTTTCCACTATTCTCTGTCCACTTTATTCTTTCCACTATAGTCTCCACTTTCTTCTGTCCACTACAGTCTTTCCACTATAGTCTGTCTACTTTAGTCTTTCCACTTTAGTCTTTCCATTTTAGTCTGTCCACTTTAGGCTTTCCACTATAGTCTGTCCACTTTAGTCTTTCCACTATTCTCTGTCCTCTTTAGTCTTTCCACTATAGTCTCCACTTTATTCTGTCCACTAAAGTCTTTCCACTATAGTCTTTCCACTATAGTCTGTCCACTTTTGTCTTTCCACTTTATTCTGTCCACTACAGTCTTTCCACTATAGTCTTACCACTATAGTCTGTCCACTTTAGTCTTTAAACTTTAGTTTTTCCACTTTAGTCCGTCCACTTTAGTCTTTCCACTATACTCTCCACTTTATTCTGTCCACTACAGTGTTTCCACTATAGTCTGTCCACTTTAGTCTTTCCACTTTAGTCTTTCCATTTTAGTCTGTCCACTTTAGTCTTTCCACTATAGTCTGTCCACTTTAGTCTTTCCACTATTCTCTGTCCACGATAGTCTTTCCACTATAGTCTCCACTTTATTCTGTCCACTACAGTCTTTCCACTTTAGTCTTTCCACTATTCTCTGTCCACTTTAGTCTTTCCACTTTAGTCTTTCCACTATAGTCTCAACTTTATTCTGTCCACTACAGTCTCTCCACTATAGTCTTTCCACTATAGTCTGTCCACTTTAGTCTTTCCACTATTCTCTGTCCACTTTATTCTTTCCACTATACTCTCCACTTTATTCTGTCCACTACAGTATTTCCACTATAGTCTGTCCACTTTAGTCTGTCCACTTTAGTCTTTCCACTATAGTCTGTCCACTTTAGTCTTTCCACTATTCTCTGTCCAATTTAGTCTTTCCACTATAGTCTCCACTTTGTTTTGTCCACTACAGTCTTTCCACTATAGTCTTTCCACTTTATTCTGTCCACTACAGTCTTTCCACTATAGTCTGTCCACTTTAGTATTTCCACTTTAGTCTTTCCACTTTAGTCTGTCCACTTTAGTCTTTCCACTACAGTCTGTCCACTTTAGTCTTTCCACTATTCTCTGTCCACTTTAGTCTTTCCACTATAGTCTCCACTTTATTCTGCCCACTACAGTCTTTCCACTATGGTCTTTCCACTATAGTCTGTCCACTTTAGTCTGTCCACTTTAGTCTTTCCACTATAGTCTGTCGACTTTAGTCTTTCCACTATAGTCTCCGCTTTATTCTGTCCACTACATTCTTTCCACTTTAGTCTTTCCACTATAGTCTCCACTTTATTCTGTCCACTACAATTTTTCCACTATAGTCTTTCCACTATAGTTTGTCCACTTTAGTCTTTCCACTATTCTCTGTCCACTTTAGTCTTTCCACTATAGTCTCCACTTTATTCTGTCCACTACAGTCTTTCCACTATAGTCTTTCCACTATAGTCTGTCAACTTTAGTCTTTCCACTATTCTCTGTCCACTTTAGGCTTTCCACTATAGTCTCCATTTTATTCTGTCCTCTACAGTCTTTCCACTATAGTCTTTCCACTATAGTCTGTCCACTTTAGTATTTCCACTTTACTCTATCCACTATAGTCTCCACTTTATTCTGTCCACTACAGTCTTTCCACTTTAGTCTTTCCACTATTCTCTGTCCACTTTAGTCTTTCCACTTTTGTCTTTCCACTATAGTCTCCACTTTATTCCGTCCACTACAGTCTTTCCACTATAGTCTTTCCAATATAGTCTGTCCACTTTAGTCTTTTCACTATTCTCTTTCCACTTTAGTCTGTCCACTTAGTCTTTCCACTTCAGTCTTTCCACTATAGTCTGTCCAGTTTAGTCTTTCCACTATAGTCTCCACTTTATTATGTCCACTACAGTCTTTCCACTGTAGTCTTTCCACTATGGTCTGTCCACTTTATTCTTTCCACTATTCTCTATCCACTTTAGTCTTTCCACTATAGTCTACACTTTATTCTGTCCACTACAGTCTTTCCACTATAGTCTGTCCACTTTAGTCTTTCCACTTTAGTCTTTCCACTATAGTCTGTCCACTTTAGTCTTTCCACTATTCTCTGTCCACTTTAGTCTTTCCACTATAGTCTTTCCACTTTAGTCTGTCCACTTTAGTCTTTCCACTACAGTCTGTCCACTTTAGTCTTTCCACTATTCTCTGTCCACTTTAGTCTTTCCACTATAGTCTCCACTTTATTCTGCCCACTACAGTCTTTCCAATGTAGTCTTTCAACTATAGTCTGTCCACTTTAGTCTTTCCACTTTTTTCTTTCCACTTTAGTCTGTCCACTTTAGTCATTCAACTATAGTCTCCACTTTATTCTGTCCACTACATTCTTTCCACTTTAGTCTTTCCACTATTCTCTGTCCACTTTAGTCTTTCCACTATAGTCTCCACTTTATTCTGTCCACTACAGTTTTTCCACTATAGTCTTTCCACTATAGTCTGTCCACTTTAGTCTTTCCACTATTCTCTGTCCACTTTAGTCTTTCCACTATAGTCTCCACTTTATTCTGTCCACTACAGTCTTTCCACTATAGTCTGTCAACTTTAGTTTTTCCACTATTCTCTGTCCACTTTAGGCTTTCCACTATAGTCTCCATTTTATTCTGTCCACTACAGTCTTTCCACTATAGTCTTTCCAATATAGTCTGTCCACTTTAGTCTTTACACTTTAGTCTATCCACTATAGTCTCCACTTTATTCCGTCCACTAAAGTCTTTCCACTATAGTCTTTCCAATATAGTCTGTCCACTTTAGTCTTTCCACTATTCTCTTTCCACTTTAGTCTTTCCACTATAGTCTCCACTTTATTCTGTCCACTACATTCTTTCCACTTTAGTCTTTCCTCTATAGTCTTTCCACTTCAGTCTGTCCACTTTAGTCTTTCCACTATAGTCTGTCCACTTTAGTCTTTCCACTATAGTCTTTCCACTTTAGTCTGTCCACTTAGTCTTTCCACTTCAGTCTTTCCACTATAGTCTGTCCACTTTAGTCTTTCCACTATAGTCTCCACTTTATTCTGTCCAATACAGTCTTCCCACTGTAGTCTTTCCACTATAGTCTGTCCACTTTATTCTTTCCACTATTCTCTGTCCACTTTAGTCTTTCCACTATAGTCTACACTTTATTCTGTCCACTACAGTCTTTCCACTATAGTCTGTCCACTTTAGTCTTTCCACTTTAGTCTTTCCACTATAGTCTCCACTTTATTCTGTCCACTACAGTCTTTCCAATGTAGTCTTTCCACTATAGTCTGTCCACTTTAGTCTTTCCACTTTTTTCTTTCCACTTTAGTCTGTCCACTTTAGTCGTTCAACTATAGTCTCCACTTTATTCTGTCCACTACATTCTTTCCACTTTAGTCTTTCCACTATTCTCTGTCCACTTTAGTCTTTCCACTATAGTCTCCACTTTATTCTGTCCACTACAGTCTTTCCACTATAGTCTTTCCAATATAGTCTGTCCACTTTAGTCTTTCCACTTTAGTTCTTTCCACTATAGTCTCCACTTTATTCCGTCCACTAAAGTCTTTCCACTATAGTCTTTCCAATATAGTCTGTCCACTTTAGTCTTTCCACTATTCTCTGTCCACTTTAGTCTTTCCACTATAGTCTCCAGTTTATTCTGTCCACTACATTCTTTCCACTTTAGTCTTTCCTCTATAGTCTTTCCACTTCAGTCTGTCCACTTTAGTCTTTCCACTATAGTCTGTCCACTTTAGTCTTTCCACTATAGTCTTTCCACTTTAATCTGTCCACTTAGTCTTTCCACTTCAGTCTTTCCACTATAGTCTGTCCACTTTAGTCTTTCCACTATAGTCTCCACTTTATTCTGTCCACTACAGTCTTTCCACTGTAGTCTTTCCACTATAGTCTGTCCACTTTATTCTTTCCACTATTCTCTGTCCACTTTAGTCTTTCCACTATAGTCTACACTTTATTCTGTCCACTACAGTCTTTCCACTATAGTCTGTCCACTTTAGTCTTTCCACTTTAGTCTTTCCACTATAGTCTCCACTTTATTCTGTCCACTACAGTCTTTCCACTATAGTCTTTCCACTACAGTCTGTCAACTTTAGTCTTTCCACTATTCCCTGTCCACTTTAGTCTTTCCACTATAGTCTCCACTTTATTCTGTCCACTACAGTCTTTCCACTATAGTCTTTCCACTGTAGTCTTTCCACTATAGTCTGTCCACTTTATTCTTTCCACTATTCTCTGTCCACTTTAGTCTTTCCACTATAGTCTACACTTTATTCTGTCCACTACAGTCTTTCCACTATAGTCTGTCCACTTTAGTCTTTCCACTTTAGTCTTTCCACTATAGTCTCCACTTTATTCTGTCCACTACAGTCTTTCCACTATAGTCTTTCCACTATAGTCTGTCCACTTTAGTCTTTCCACTATTCTCTGTCCACTTTAGTCTTTCCACTATAGTCTCCATTTTATTCTGTCCACTACAGTCTTTCCACTATAGTCTTTCCAATATAGTCTGTCCACTTTAGTCTTTCCACTTTAGTCTTTCCACTATTCTCTGTCCACTTTAGTATTTCCACTTTAGTCTTTCCACTATAGTCTCCACTTTATTCTGTCCACTACAGTCTCTCCACTATAGTCTTTCCACTATAGTCTGTCCACTTTAGTCTTTCCACTATTCTCTGTCCACTTTATTCTTTCCACTATACTCTCCACTTTCTTCTGTCCACTACAGTCTTTCCACTATAGTCTGTCTACTTTAGTCTTTCCACTTTAGTCTTTCCATTTTAGTCTGTCCACTTTAGGCTTTCCACTATAGTCTGTCCACTTTAGTCTTTCCACTATTCTCTGTCCTCTTTAGTCTTTCCACTATAGTCTCCACTTTATTCTGTCCACTACAGTCTTTCCACTATAGTCTTTCCACTATAGTCTGTCCACTTTTGTCTTTCCACTTTATTCTGTCCACTAGAGTCTTTCCACTTTAGTCTTTCCACTATTCTCTGTCCACTTTAGTCTTTCCACTTTAGTCTTTCCACTATAGTCTCCATTTTATTCTGTCAACTACAGTCTCTCCACTATAGTCTTTCCACTATAGTCTGTCCACTTTAGTCTTTCCACTATTCCCTGTCCACTTTTCTTTCCACTATACTCTCCACTTTATTCTGTCCACTACAGTCTTTCCACTATAGTCTTTCCACTATAGTCTGTCCACTTTAGTCTTTCCACTATAGTCTCCACTTTATTCTGTCCACTACAGTCTTTCCACTATAGTCTTTCCACTATAGTCTGTCCACTTTAGTCTTTCCACTTTAGTTTTTCCACTTTAGTCTGTCCACTTTAGTCTTTCCACTATACTCTCCACTTTATTCTGTCCACTACAGTGTTTCCACTATAGTCTGTCCACTTTAGTCTTTCCACTTTAGTCTTTCCATTTTAGTCTGTCCACTTTAGTCTTTCCACTATAGTCTGTCCACTTTAGTCTTTCCACTATTCTCTGTCCACTTTAGTCTTTCCACTATAGTCTCCACTTTATTCTGTCCACTACAGTCTTTCCACTTTAGTCTTTCCACTATTCTCTGTCCACTTTAGTCTTTCCACTTTAGTCTTTCCACTATAGTCTACACTTTATTCTGTCCACTACAGTCTTTCCACTACAGTCTGTCCACTTTAGTCTTTCCACTTTAGTCTTTCCACTATAGTCTCCACTACAGTCTGTCCACTTTAGTCTTTCCACTATAGTCTTTCCACTATAGTCTGTCCACTTTAGTTTTTTCACTATTCTCTGTCCACTTTAGTCTTTCCACTATAGTCTCCACTTTATTCTGTCCACTACAGTCTTTCCACTATAGTCTTTCCAATATAGTCTGTCCACTTTAGTCTTTCCACTTTAGTCTTTCCACTATTCTCTGTCCACTTTAGTATTTCCACTTTAGTCTTTCCACTATAGTCTCCACTTTATTCTGTCCACTACAGTCTCTCCACTATAGTCTTTCCACTACAGTCTGTCCACTTTAGTCTTTCCACTTTAGTCTTTCCACTATAGTCTCCACTACAGTCTGTCCACTTTAGTCTTTCCACTATAGTTTTTTCACTATTCTCTGTCCACTTTAGTCTTTCCACTATAGTCTCCACTTTATTCTGTCCACTACATTCTTTCCACTTTAGTCTTTCCTCTATAGTCTTTCCACTTCAGTCTGTCCACTTTAGTCTTTCCACTATAGTCTGTCCACTTTAGTCTTTCCACTATAGTCTTTCCACTTTAGTCTGTCCACTTAGTCTTTCCACTTCAGTCTTTCCACTATAGTCTGTCCACTTTAGTCTTTCCACTATAGTCTCCACTTTATTCTGTCCAATACAGTCTTCCCACTGTAGTCTTTCCACTATAGTCTGTCCACTTTATTCTTTCCACTATTCTCTGTCCACTTTAGTCTTTCCACTATAGTCTACACTTTATTCTGTCCACTACAGTCTTTCCACTATAGTCTGTCCACTTTAGTCTTTCCACTTTAGTCTTTCCACTATAGTCTCCACTTTATTCTGTCCACTACAGTCTTTCCAATGTAGTCTTTCCACTATAGTCTGTCCACTTTAGTCTTTCCACTTTTTTCTTTCCACTTTAGTCTGTCCACTTTAGTCGTTCAACTATAGTCTCCACTTTATTCTGTCCACTACATTCTTTCCACTTTAGTCTTTCCACTATTCTCTGTCCACTTTAGTCTTTCCACTATAGTCTCCACTTTATTCTGTCCACTACAGTCTTTCCACTATAGTCTTTCCAATATAGTCTGTCCACTTTAGTCTTTCCACTTTAGTTCTTTCCACTATAGTCTCCACTTTATTCCGTCCACTAAAGTCTTTCCACTATAGTCTTTCCAATATAGTCTGTCCACTTTAGTCTTTCCACTATTCTCTGTCCACTTTAGTCTTTCCACTATAGTCTCCACTTTATTCTGTCCACTACATTCTTTCCACTTTAGTCTTTCCTCTATAGTCTTTCCACTTCAGTCTGTCCACTTTAGTCTTTCCACTATAGTCTGTCCACTTTAGTCTTTCCACTATAGTCTTTCCACTTTAATCTGTCCACTTAGTCTTTCCACTTCAGTCTTTCCACTATAGTCTGTCCACTTTAGTCTTTCCACTATAGTCTCCACTTTATTCTGTCCACTACAGTCTTTCCACTGTAGTCTTTCCACTATAGTCTGTCCACTTTATTCTTTCCACTATTCTCTGTCCACTTTAGTCTTTCCACTATAGTCTACACTTTATTCTGTCCACTACAGTCTTTCCACTATAGTCTGTCCACTTTAGTCTTTCCACTTTAGTCTTTCCACTATAGTCTCCACTTTATTCTGTCCACTACAGTCTTTCCACTATAGTCTTTCCACTACAGTCTGTCAACTTTAGTCTTTCCACTATTCCCTGTCCACTTTAGTCTTTCCACTATAGTCTCCACTTTATTCTGTCCACTACAGTCTTTCCACTATAGTCTTTCCACTGTAGTCTTTCCACTATAGTCTGTCCACTTTATTCTTTCCACTATTCTCTGTCCACTTTAGTCTTTCCACTATAGTCTACACTTTATTCTGTCCACTACAGTCTTTCCACTATAGTCTGTCCACTTTAGTCTTTCCACTTTAGTCTTTCCACTATAGTCTCCACTTTATTCTGTCCACTACAGTCTTTCCACTATAGTCTTTCCACTATAGTCTGTCCACTTTAGTCTTTCCACTATTCTCTGTCCACTTTAGTCTTTCCACTATAGTCTCCATTTTATTCTGTCCACTACAGTCTTTCCACTATAGTCTTTCCAATATAGTCTGTCCACTTTAGTCTTTCCACTTTAGTCTTTCCACTATTCTCTGTCCACTTTAGTATTTCCACTTTAGTCTTTCCACTATAGTCTCCACTTTATTCTGTCCACTACAGTCTCTCCACTATAGTCTTTCCACTATAGTCTGTCCACTTTAGTCTTTCCACTATTCTCTGTCCACTTTATTCTTTCCACTATACTCTCCACTTTCTTCTGTCCACTACAGTCTTTCCACTATAGTCTGTCTACTTTAGTCTTTCCACTTTAGTCTTTCCATTTTAGTCTGTCCACTTTAGGCTTTCCACTATAGTCTGTCCACTTTAGTCTTTCCACTATTCTCTGTCCTCTTTAGTCTTTCCACTATAGTCTCCACTTTATTCTGTCCACTACAGTCTTTCCACTATAGTCTTTCCACTATAGTCTGTCCACTTTTGTCTTTCCACTTTATTCTGTCCACTAGAGTCTTTCCACTTTAGTCTTTCCACTATTCTCTGTCCACTTTAGTCTTTCCACTTTAGTCTTTCCACTATAGTCTCCATTTTATTCTGTCAACTACAGTCTCTCCACTATAGTCTTTCCACTATAGTCTGTCCACTTTAGTCTTTCCACTATTCCCTGTCCACTTTTCTTTCCACTATACTCTCCACTTTATTCTGTCCACTACAGTCTTTCCACTATAGTCTTTCCACTATAGTCTGTCCACTTTAGTCTTTCCACTATAGTCTCCACTTTATTCTGTCCACTACAGTCTTTCCACTATAGTCTTTCCACTATAGTCTGTCCACTTTAGTCTTTCCACTTTAGTTTTTCCACTTTAGTCTGTCCACTTTAGTCTTTCCACTATACTCTCCACTTTATTCTGTCCACTACAGTGTTTCCACTATAGTCTGTCCACTTTAGTCTTTCCACTTTAGTCTTTCCATTTTAGTCTGTCCACTTTAGTCTTTCCACTATAGTCTGTCCACTTTAGTCTTTCCACTATTCTCTGTCCACTTTAGTCTTTCCACTATAGTCTCCACTTTATTCTGTCCACTACAGTCTTTCCACTTTAGTCTTTCCACTATTCTCTGTCCACTTTAGTCTTTCCACTTTAGTCTTTCCACTATAGTCTACACTTTATTCTGTCCACTACAGTCTTTCCACTACAGTCTGTCCACTTTAGTCTTTCCACTTTAGTCTTTCCACTATAGTCTCCACTACAGTCTGTCCACTTTAGTCTTTCCACTATAGTCTTTCCACTATAGTCTGTCCACTTTAGTTTTTTCACTATTCTCTGTCCACTTTAGTCTTTCCACTATAGTCTCCACTTTATTCTGTCCACTACAGTCTTTCCACTATAGTCTTTCCAATATAGTCTGTCCACTTTAGTCTTTCCACTTTAGTCTTTCCACTATTCTCTGTCCACTTTAGTATTTCCACTTTAGTCTTTCCACTATAGTCTCCACTTTATTCTGTCCACTACAGTCTCTCCACTATAGTCTTTCCACTACAGTCTGTCCACTTTAGTCTTTCCACTTTAGTCTTTCCACTATAGTCTCCACTACAGTCTGTCCACTTTAGTCTTTCCACTATAGTCTTTCCACTATAGTCTGTCCACTTTAGTTTTTTCACTATTCTCTGTCCACTTTAGTCTTTCCACTATAGTCTCCACTTTATTCTGTCCACTACAGTCTTTCCACTATAGTCTTTCCAATATAGTCTGTCCACTTTAGTCTTTCCACTATTCTCTGTCCACTTTATTCTTTCCACTATACTCTCCACTTTCTTCTGTCCACTACAGTCTTTCCACTATAGTCTGTCTACTTTAGTCTTTCCACTTTAGTCTTTCCATTTTAGTCTGTCCACTTTAGGCTTTCCACTATAGTCTGTCCACTTTAGTCTTTCCACTATTCTCTGTCCTCTTTAGTCTTTCCACTATAGTCTCCACTTTATTCTGTCCACTACAGTCTTTCCACTATAGTCTTTCCACTATAGTCTGTCCACTTTTGTCTTTCCACTTTATTCTGTCCACTAGAGTCTTTCCACTTTAGTCTTTCCACTATTCTCTGTCCACTTTAGTCTTTCCACTTTAGTCTTTCCACTATAGTCTCCATTTTATTCTGTCCACTACAGTCTCTCCACTATAGTCTTTCCACTATAGTCTGTCCACTTTAGTCTTTCCACTATACCCTGTCCACTTTATTCTTTCCACTATACTCACCACTTTATTCTGTCCACTACAGTCTTTCCACTTTAGTCTTTCCACTATAGTCTCCACTTTATTCTGTCCACTACAGTCTTTCCACTATAGTCTTTCCACTATAGTCTGTCAACTTTAGTTTTTCCACTATTCTCTGTCCACTTTAGGCTTTCCGCTATAGTCTCCATTTTATTCTGTCCACTACAGTCTTTCCACTATAGTCTTTCCAATATAGTCTGTCCACTTTAGTCTTTCCACTTTAGTCTATCCACTATAGTCTCCACTCTATTCCGTCCACTAAAGTCTTTCCACTATAGTCTTTCCAATATAGTCTGTCCACTTTAGTCTTTCCACTATTCTCTGTCCACTTTAGTCTTTCCACTATAGTCTCCACTTTATTCTGTCCACTACATTCTTTCCACTTTAGTCTTTCCTCTATAGTCTTTCCACTTCAGTCTGTCCACTTTAGTCTTTCCACTATAGTCTGTCCACTTTAGTCTTTCCACTATAGTCTTTCCACTTTAGTCTGTCCACTTAGTCTTTCCACTTCAGTCTTTCCACTATAGTCTGTCCACTTTAGTCTTTCCACTATAGTCTCCACTTTATTCTGTCCACTACAGTCTTTCCACTGTAGTCTTTCCACTATAGTCTGTCCACTTTATTCTTTCCACTATTCTCTGTCCACTTTAGTCTTTCCACTATAGTCTACACTTTATTCTGTCCACTACAGTCTTTCCACTATAGTCTGTCCACTTTAGTCTTTCCACTTTAGTCTTTCCACTATAGTCTCCACTTTATTCTGTCCACTACAGTCTTTCCACTATAGTCTTTCCACTATAGTCTGTCAACTTTAGTCTTTCCACTATTCCCTGTCCACTTTAGTCTTTCCACTATAGTCTCCACTTTATTCTGTCAACTACAGTCTTTCCACTATAGTCTTTCCACTGTAGTCTTTCCACTATAGTCTGTCCACTTTATTCTTTCCACTATTCTCTGTCCACTTTAGTCTTTCCACTATAGTCTACACTTTATTCTGTCCACTACAGTCTTTCCACTATAGTCTGTCCACTTTAGTCTTTCCACTTTAGTCTTTCCACTATAGTCTCCACTTTATTCTGTCCACTACAGTCTTTCCACTATAGTCTTTCCACTATAGTCTGTCCACTTTAGTCTTTCCACTATTCTCTGTCCACTTTAGTCTTTCCACTATAGTCTCCATTTTATTCTGTCCACTACAGTCTTTCCACTATAGTCTTTCCAATATAGTCTGTCCACTTTAGTCTTTCCACTTTAGTCTTTCCACTTATCTCTGTCCACTTTAGTATTTCCACTTTAGTCTTTCCACTATAGTCTCCACTTTATTCTGTCCACTACAGTCTCTCCACTATAGTCTTTCCACTATAGTCTGTCCACTTTAGTCTTTCCACTATTCTCTGTCCACTTTATTCTTTCCACTATACTCTCCACTTTCTTCTGTCCACTACAGTCTTTCCACTATAGTCTGTCTACTTTAGTCTTTCCACTTTAGACTTTCCATTTTAGTCTGTCCACTTTAGGCTTTCCACTATAGTCTGTCCACTTTAGTCTTTCCACTATTCTCTGTCCTCTTTAGTCTTTTCACTATAGTCTCCACTTTATTCTGTCCACTACAGTCTTTCCACTATAGTCTTTCCACTATAGCCTGTCCACTTTTGTCTTTCCACTTTATTCTGTCCACTACAGTCTTTCCACTATAGTCTTTCCACTATAGTCTGTCCACTTTAGTCTTTCCACTATTCTCTGTCCACTTTAGTCTTTCCACTATAGTCTCCATTTTATTCTGTCCACTACAGTCTTTCCACTATAGTCTTTCCAATATAGTCTGTCCACTTTAGTCTTTCCACTTTAGTCTTTCCACTATTCTCTGTCCACTTTAGTATTTCCACTTTAGTCTTTCCACTATAGTCTCCACTTTATTCTGTCCACTACAGTCTCTCCACTATAGTCTTTCCACTATAGTCTGTCCACTTTAGTCTTTCCACTATTCTCTGTCCACTTTATTCTTTCCACTATACTCTCCACTTTCTTCTGTCCACTACAGTCTTTCCACTATAGTCTGTCTACTTTAGTCTTTCCACTTTAGTCTTTCCATTTTAGTCTGTCCACTTTAGGCTTTCCACTATAGTCTGTCCACTTTAGTCTTTCCACTATTCTCTGTCCTCTTTAGTCTTTCCACTATAGTCTCCACTTTATTCTGTCCACTACAGTCTTTCCACTATAGTCTTTCCACTATAGTCTGTCCACTTTTGTCTTTCCACTTTATTCTGTCCACTAGAGTCTTTCCACTTTAGTCTTTCCACTATTCTCTGTCCACTTTAGTCTTTCCACTTTAGTCTTTCCACTATAGTCTCCATTTTATTCTGTCAACTACAGTCTCTCCACTATAGTCTTTCCACTATAGTCTGTCCACTTTAGTCTTTCCACTATTCCCTGTCCACTTTTCTTTCCACTATACTCTCCACTTTATTCTGTCCACTACAGTCTTTCCACTATAGTCTTTCCACTATAGTCTGTCCACTTTAGTCTTTCCACTATAGTCTCCACTTTATTCTGTCCACTACAGTCTTTCCACTATAGTCTTTCCACTATAGTCTGTCCACTTTAGTCTTTCCACTTTAGTTTTTCCACTTTAGTCTGTCCACTTTAGTCTTTCCACTATACTCTCCACTTTATTCTGTCCACTACAGTGTTTCCACTATAGTCTGTCCACTTTAGTCTTTCCACTTTAGTCTTTCCATTTTAGTCTGTCCACTTTAGTCTTTCCACTATAGTCTGTCCACTTTAGTCTTTCCACTATTCTCTGTCCACTTTAGTCTTTCCACTATAGTCTCCACTTTATTCTGTCCACTACAGTCTTTCCACTTTAGTCTTTCCACTATTCTCTGTCCACTTTAGTCTTTCCACTTTAGTCTTTCCACTATAGTCTACACTTTATTCTGTCCACTACAGTCTTTCCACTACAGTCTGTCCACTTTAGTCTTTCCACTTTAGTCTTTCCACTATAGTCTCCACTACAGTCTGTCCACTTTAGTCTTTCCACTATAGTCTTTCCACTATAGTCTGTCCACTTTAGTTTTTTCACTATTCTCTGTCCACTTTAGTCTTTCCACTATAGTCTCCACTTTATTCTGTCCACTACAGTCTTTCCACTATAGTCTTTCCAATATAGTCTGTCCACTTTAGTCTTTCCACTTTAGTCTTTCCACTATTCTCTGTCCACTTTAGTATTTCCACTTTAGTCTTTCCACTATAGTCTCCACTTTATTCTGTCCACTACAGTCTCTCCACTATAGTCTTTCCACTACAGTCTGTCCACTTTAGTCTTTCCACTTTAGTCTTTCCACTATAGTCTCCACTACAGTCTGTCCACTTTAGTCTTTCCACTATAGTTTTTTCACTATTCTCTGTCCACTTTAGTCTTTCCACTATAGTCTCCACTTTATTCTGTCCACTACATTCTTTCCACTTTAGTCTTTCCTCTATAGTCTTTCCACTTCAGTCTGTCCACTTTAGTCTTTCCACTATAGTCTGTCCACTTTAGTCTTTCCACTATAGTCTTTCCACTTTAGTCTGTCCACTTAGTCTTTCCACTTCAGTCTTTCCACTATAGTCTGTCCACTTTAGTCTTTCCACTATAGTCTCCACTTTATTCTGTCCAATACAGTCTTCCCACTGTAGTCTTTCCACTATAGTCTGTCCACTTTATTCTTTCCACTATTCTCTGTCCACTTTAGTCTTTCCACTATAGTCTACACTTTATTCTGTCCACTACAGTCTTTCCACTATAGTCTGTCCACTTTAGTCTTTCCACTTTAGTCTTTCCACTATAGTCTCCACTTTATTCTGTCCACTACAGTCTTTCCAATGTAGTCTTTCCACTATAGTCTGTCCACTTTAGTCTTTCCACTTTTTTCTTTCCACTTTAGTCTGTCCACTTTAGTCGTTCAACTATAGTCTCCACTTTATTCTGTCCACTACATTCTTTCCACTTTAGTCTTTCCACTATTCTCTGTCCACTTTAGTCTTTCCACTATAGTCTCCACTTTATTCTGTCCACTACAGTCTTTCCACTATAGTCTTTCCAATATAGTCTGTCCACTTTAGTCTTTCCACTTTAGTTCTTTCCACTATAGTCTCCACTTTATTCCGTCCACTAAAGTCTTTCCACTATAGTCTTTCCAATATAGTCTGTCCACTTTAGTCTTTCCACTATTCTCTGTCCACTTTAGTCTTTCCACTATAGTCTCCACTTTATTCTGTCCACTACATTCTTTCCACTTTAGTCTTTCCTCTATAGTCTTTCCACTTCAGTCTGTCCACTTTAGTCTTTCCACTATAGTCTGTCCACTTTAGTCTTTCCACTATAGTCTTTCCACTTTAATCTGTCCACTTAGTCTTTCCACTTCAGTCTTTCCACTATAGTCTGTCCACTTTAGTCTTTCCACTATAGTCTCCACTTTATTCTGTCCACTACAGTCTTTCCACTGTAGTCTTTCCACTATAGTCTGTCCACTTTATTCTTTCCACTATTCTCTGTCCACTTTAGTCTTTCCACTATAGTCTACACTTTATTCTGTCCACTACAGTCTTTCCACTATAGTCTGTCCACTTTAGTCTTTCCACTTTAGTCTTTCCACTATAGTCTGTCCACTTTAGTCTTTCCACTATAGTCTCCACTTTATTCTGTCCACTACAGTCTTTCCACTATAGTCTTTCCACTATAGTCTGTCCACTTTAGTCTTTCCACTTTAGTTTTTCCACTTTAGTCTGTCCACTTTAGTCTTTCCACTATACTCTCCACTTTATTCTGTCCACTACAGTGTTTCCACTATAGTCTGTCCACTTTAGTCTTTCCACTTTAGTCTTTCCATTTTAGTCTGTCCACTTTAGTCTTTCCACTATAGTCTGTCCACTTTAGTCTTTCCACTATTCTCTGTCCACTTTAGTCTTTCCACTATAGTCTCCACTTTATTCTGTCCACTACAGTCTTTCCACTTTAGTCTTTCCACTATTCTCTGTCCACTTTAGTCTTTCCACTTTAGTCTTTCCACTATAGTCTACACTTTATTCTGTCCACTACAGTCTTTCCACTACAGTCTGTCCACTTTAGTCTTTCCACTTTAGTCTTTCCACTATAGTCTCCACTACAGTCTGTCCACTTTAGTCTTTCCACTATAGTCTTTCCACTATAGTCTGTCCACTTTAGTTTTTTCACTATTCTCTGTCCACTTTAGTCTTTCCACTATAGTCTCCACTTTATTCTGTCCACTACAGTCTTTCCACTATAGTCTTTCCAATATAGTCTGTCCACTTTAGTCTTTCCACTTTAGTCTTTCCACTATTCTCTGTCCACTTTAGTATTTCCACTTTAGTCTTTCCACTATAGTCTCCACTTTATTCTGTCCACTACAGTCTCTCCACTATAGTCTTTCCACTACAGTCTGTCCACTTTAGTCTTTCCACTTTAGTCTTTCCACTATAGTCTCCACTACAGTCTGTCCACTTTAGTCTTTCCACTATAGTTTTTTCACTATTCTCTGTCCACTTTAGTCTTTCCACTATAGTCTCCACTTTATTCTGTCCACTACATTCTTTCCACTTTAGTCTTTCCTCTATAGTCTTTCCACTTCAGTCTGTCCACTTTAGTCTTTCCACTATAGTCTGTCCACTTTAGTCTTTCCACTATAGTCTTTCCACTTTAGTCTGTCCACTTAGTCTTTCCACTTCAGTCTTTCCACTATAGTCTGTCCACTTTAGTCTTTCCACTATAGTCTCCACTTTATTCTGTCCAATACAGTCTTCCCACTGTAGTCTTTCCACTATAGTCTGTCCACTTTATTCTTTCCACTATTCTCTGTCCACTTTAGTCTTTCCACTATAGTCTACACTTTATTCTGTCCACTACAGTCTTTCCACTATAGTCTGTCCACTTTAGTCTTTCCACTTTAGTCTTTCCACTATAGTCTCCACTTTATTCTGTCCACTACAGTCTTTCCAATGTAGTCTTTCCACTATAGTCTGTCCACTTTAGTCTTTCCACTTTTTTCTTTCCACTTTAGTCTGTCCACTTTAGTCGTTCAACTATAGTCTCCACTTTATTCTGTCCACTACATTCTTTCCACTTTAGTCTTTCCACTATTCTCTGTCCACTTTAGTCTTTCCACTATAGTCTCCACTTTATTCTGTCCACTACAGTCTTTCCACTATAGTCTTTCCAATATAGTCTGTCCACTTTAGTCTTTCCACTTTAGTTCTTTCCACTATAGTCTCCACTTTATTCCGTCCACTAAAGTCTTTCCACTATAGTCTTTCCAATATAGTCTGTCCACTTTAGTCTTTCCACTATTCTCTGTCCACTTTAGTCTTTCCACTATAGTCTCCACTTTATTCTGTCCACTACATTCTTTCCACTTTAGTCTTTCCTCTATAGTCTTTCCACTTCAGTCTGTCCACTTTAGTCTTTCCACTATAGTCTGTCCACTTTAGTCTTTCCACTATAGTCTTTCCACTTTAATCTGTCCACTTAGTCTTTCCACTTCAGTCTTTCCACTATAGTCTGTCCACTTTAGTCTTTCCACTATAGTCTCCACTTTATTCTGTCCACTACAGTCTTTCCACTGTAGTCTTTCCACTATAGTCTGTCCACTTTATTCTTTCCACTATTCTCTGTCCACTTTAGTCTTTCCACTATAGTCTACACTTTATTCTGTCCACTACAGTCTTTCCACTATAGTCTGTCCACTTTAGTCTTTCCACTTTAGTCTTTCCACTATAGTCTCCACTTTATTCTGTCCACTACAGTCTTTCCACTATAGTCTTTCCACTACAGTCTGTCAACTTTAGTCTTTCCACTATTCCCTGTCCACTTTAGTCTTTCCACTATAGTCTCCACTTTATTCTGTCCACTACAGTCTTTCCACTATAGTCTTTCCACTGTAGTCTTTCCACTATAGTCTGTCCACTTTATTCTTTCCACTATTCTCTGTCCACTTTAGTCTTTCCACTATAGTCTACACTTTATTCTGTCCACTACAGTCTTTCCACTATAGTCTGTCCACTTTAGTCTTTCCACTTTTAGTCTTTCCACTATAGTCTCCACTTTATTCTGTCCACTACAGTCTTTCCACTATAGTCTTTCCACTATAGTCTGTCCACTTTAGTCTTTCCACTATTCTCTGTCCACTTTAGTCTTTCCACTATAGTCTCCATTTTATTCTGTCCACTACAGTCTTTCCACTATAGTCTTTCCAATATAGTCTGTCCACTTTAGTCTTTCCACTTTAGTCTTTCCACTATTCTCTGTCCACTTTAGTATTTCCACTTTAGTCTTTCCACTATAGTCTCCACTTTATTCTGTCCACTACAGTCTCTCCACTATAGTCTTTCCACTATAGTCTGTCCACTTTAGTCTTTCCACTATTCTCTGTCCACTTTATTCTTTCCACTATACTCTCCACTTTCTTCTGTCCACTACAGTCTTTCCACTATAGTCTGTCTACTTTAGTCTTTCCACTTTAGTCTTTCCATTTTAGTCTGTCCACTTTAGGCTTTCCACTATAGTCTGTCCACTTTAGTCTTTCCACTATTCTCTGTCCTCTTTAGTCTTTCCACTATAGTCTCCACTTTATTCTGTCCACTACAGTCTTTCCACTATAGTCTTTCCACTATAGTCTGTCCACTTTTGTCTTTCCACTTTATTCTGTCCACTAGAGTCTTTCCACTTTAGTCTTTCACTATTCTCTGTCCACTTTAGTCTTTCCACTTTAGTCTTTCCACTATAGTCTCCATTTTATTCTGTCAACTACAGTCTCTCCACTATAGTCTTTCCACTATAGTCTGTCCACTTTATTCTTTCCACTATTCCCTGTCCACTTTTCTTTCCACTATACTCTCCACTTTATTCTGTCCACTACAGTCTTTCCACTATAGTCTTTCCACTATAGTCTGTCCACTTTAGTCTTTCCACTATAGTCTCCACTTTATTCTGTCCACTACAGTCTTTCCACTAAGACTATAGTGGAAAGACTGTAGTGGACAGAATAAAGTGGAGACTATAGTGGAAAGACTAAAGTGGACAGACTATAGTGGAAAGACTATAGTGGAAAGACTGTAGTGGACAGAATAAAGTGGAGAGTATAGTGGAAAGAAAAGTGGACAGGGAATAGTGGAAAGAATAAAGTGGACAGACTATAGTGGAAAGACTATAGTGGAGAGACTGTAGTTGACAGAATAAAATGGAGACTATAGTGGAAAGACTAAAGTGGAAAGACTAAAGTGGACAGAGAATAGTGGAAAGACTAAAGTGGAAAGACTCTAGTGGACAGAATAAAGTGGAAAGACAAAAGTGGACAGACTATAGTGGAAAGACTATAGTGGAAAGACTGTAGTGGACAGAATAAAGTGGAGACTATAGTGGAAAGACTAAAGAGGACAGAGAATAGTGGAAAGACTAAAGTGGACAGACTATAGTGGAAAGCCTAAAGTGGACAGACTAAAATGGAAAGACTAAAGTGGAAAGACTAAAGTAGACAGACTATAGTGGAAAGACTGTAGTGGACAGAAGAAAGTGGAGAGTATAGTGGAAAGAATAAAGTGGACAGAGAATAGTGGAAAGACTAAAGTGGACAGACTATAGTGGAAAGACTATAGTGGAGAGACTGTAGTGGACAGAATAAAGTGGAGACTATAGTGGAAAGACTAAAGTGGAAATACTAAAGTGGACAGAGAATAGTGGAAAGACTAAAGTGGAAAGACTAAAGTGGACAGACTATATTGGAAAGACTATAGTGGAAAGACTGTAGTGGACAGAATAAAATGGAGACTATAGTGGAAAGACTAAAGTGGACAGAGAATAGTGGAAAGACTAAAGTGGACAGACTATAGTGGAAAGACTATAGTGGAAAGACTGTAGTGGACAGAATAAAGTGGAGACTATAGTGGAAAGACTAAAGTGGAAAGACTAAAGTGGACAGACTATAGTGGAAAGACTGTAGTGGACAGAATAAAGTGTAGACTATAGTGGAAAGACTAAAGTGGACAGAGAATAGTGGAAAGAATAAAGTGGACAGACTATAGTGGAAAGACTACAGTGGAAAGACTATAGTGGAAAGACTGTAGTGGACAGAATAAAGTGGAGACTATAGTGGAAAGACTAAAGTGGACAGGGAATAGTGGAAAGACTAAAGTTGACAGACTGTAGTGGAAAGACTATAGTGGAAAGACTGTAGTGGACAGAATAAAGTGGAGACTATAGTGGAAAGACTAAAGTGGAAAGACTAAAGTGGACAGACTATAGTGGAAAGACTGTAGTGGACAGAATAAAGTGTAGACTATAGTGGAAAGACTAAAGTGGACAGAGAATAGTGGAAAGAATAAAGTGGACAGACTATAGTGGAAAGACTACAGTGGAAAGACTGTAGTGGACAGAATAAAGTGGAGACTATAGTGGAAAGACTAAAGTGGACAGACTATAGTGGAAAGACTGAAGTGGAAAGACTAAGTGGACAGATTAAAGTGGAAAGACTATAGTGGAAAGACTAAAGTGGACAGACTATAGTGGAAAGACTAAAGTGGACAGACTGAAGTGGAAAGACTATAGAGGAAAGACTAAAGTGGAAAGAATGTAAGTGGACAGAATAAAGTGGAGGACTATAGTGGAAAGACTAAAGTGGACAGAGAATAGTGGAAAGACTAAAGTGGACAGACTATATTGGAAAGACTATAGTGGAAAGACTTTAGTGGACGGAATAAAGTGGAGACTATAGTGGAAAGAACTAAAGTGGAAAGACTAAAGTGGACAGACTATATTGGAAAGACTATAGTGGAAAGACTGTAGTGGACAGAATAAAGTGGAGACTATAGTGGAAAGACTAAAGTGGACAGAGAATAGTGGAAAGACTAAAGTGGAAAGAATGTAGTGGACAGAATAAAGTGGAGACTATAGTTGAACGACTAAAGTGGACAGACTAAAGTGGAAAGAAAAAAGTGGAAAGACTAAAGTGGACAGACTATAGTGGAAAGACTACATTGGAAAGACTGTAGTGGACAGAATAAAGTGGAGACTATAGTGGAAAGACTAAAGTGGAAAGACTAAAGTGGACAGACTATAGTGGAAAGACTGTAGTGGACAGAATAAAGTGTAGACTATAGTGGAAAGACTAAAGTGGACAGAGAATAGTGGAAAGAATAAAGTGGACAGACTATAGTGGAAAGACTACAGTGGGAAGACTGTATTGGACAGAATAAAGTGGAGACTATAGTGGAAAGACTAAAGTGGACAGACTATAGTGGAAAGACTGAAGTGGAAAGACTAAGTGGACAGACTAAAGTGGAAAGACTATAGTGGAAAGACTAAAGTGGACAGACTATAGTGGAAAGACTAAAGTGGACAGACTGAAGTGGAAAGACTATAGAGGAAAGACTAAAGTGGAAAGAATGTAGTGGACAGAATAAAGTGGAGACTATAGTGGAAAGACTAAAGTGGACAGAGAATAGTGAAAAAACTATAGTGGAAAGACTAAAGTGGACAGACTGTAGTGGAGACTATAGTGGAAAGACTAAAGTGGAAAGACTAAAGTGGACAGACTGTAGTGGAAAGACTATAGTGGAGAGACTGTAGTGGACAGAATAAAGTGGAGACTATAGTGGAAAGACTAAAGTGGAAATACTAAAGTGGACAGAGAATAGTGGAAAGACTAAAGTGGAAAGACTAAAGTGGACAGACTATATTGGAAAGACTATAGTGGAAAGACTGTAGTGGACAGAATAAAGTGGAGACTATAGTGGAAAGACTAAAGTGGACAGAGAATAGTGAAAAAACTAAAGTGGACAGACTATAGTGGAAAGACTATAGTGGAAAGACTAAAGTGGACAGACTGTAGTGGAGACTATAGTGGAAAGACTAAAGTGGAAAGACTAAAGTGGACAGACTGTAGTGGAAAGACTGTAGTGGACAGAATAAAGTGTAGACTATAGTGGAAAGACTAAAGTGGAAAGACTAAAGTGGACAGAGAATAGTGGAAAGACTACAAGTGGAAAGACTGTAGTGGACAGAATAAAGTGGAGACTATAGTGGAAAGACTAAAGTGGACAGAGAATAGTGGAAAGACTAAAGTGGACAGACTATAGTGGAAAGACTAAAGTGGGACAGACTAAAATGGAAAGACTAAAGTGGAAAGACTAAAGTGGACAGACTATAGTGGAAACACTGTAGTGGACAGAATAAAGTGGAGAGTATAGTGGAAAGACTAAAGTGGACAGACTAAAGTGAAAAACTAAAGTGGAAAGACTAAAGTGGACAGACTATAGTGGAAAGACTATAGTGGAAAGACTGTAGTGGACAGAATAAAGAGGAGACTATAGTGGAAAGACTAAAGTGGACAGACTATAGTGGAAAGACTAAAGTGGAAAGACTAAAGTGGACAGACTATAGTGGAAAGACTGTAGTGGACAGAATAAAGTGTAGACTATAGTGGGAAAGACTAAAGTGGACAGAGAATAGTGGAAAGAATAAAGTGGACAGACTATAGTGGAAAGACTACAGTGGAAAGACTGTAGTGGACAGAATAAAGTGGAGACTATAGTGGAAAGACTAAAGTGGACAGACTATAGTGGAAAGACTGAAGTGGAAAGACTAAGTGGACAGATTAAAGTGGAAAGACTATAGTGGAAAGACTAAAGTGGACAGACTATAGTGGAAAGACTAAAGTGGACAGACTGGAAGTGGAAAGACTATAGAGGAAAGACTAAAGTGGAAAGAATGTAGTGGACAGAATAAAGTGGAGACTATAGTGGAAAGACTAAAGTGGACAGAGAATAGTGGAAAGACTAAAGTGGACAGACTATATTGGAAAGACTATAGTGGAAAGACTTTAGTGGACGGAATAAAGTGGAGACTATAGTGGAAAGAACTAAAGTGGAAAGACTAAAGTGGACAGACTATATTGGAAAGACTATAGTGGAAAGACTGTAGTGGACAGAATAAAGTGGAGACTATAGTGGAAAGACTAAAGTGGACAGAGAATAGTGGAAAGACTAAAGTGGAAAGAATGTAGTGGACAGAATAAAGTGGAGACTATAGTTGAACGACTAAAGTGGACAGACTAAAGTGGAAAGAAAAAAGTGGAAAGACTAAAGTGGACAGACTATAGTGGAAAGACTACATTGGAAAGACTGTAGTGGACAGAATAAAGTGGAGACTATAGTGGAAAGACTAAAGTGGAAAGACTAAAGTGGACAGACTATAGTGGAAAGACTGTAGTGGACAGAATAAAGTGTAGACTATAGTGGAAAGACTAAAGTGGACAGAGAATAGTGGAAAGAATAAAGTGGACAGACTATAGTGGAAAGACTACAGTGGGAAGACTGTATTGGACAGAATAAAGTGGAGACTATAGTGGAAAGACTAAAGTGGACAGACTATAGTGGAAAGACTGAAGTGGAAAGACTAAGTGGACAGACTAAAGTGGAAAGACTATAGTGGAAAGACTAAAGTGACAGACTATAGTGGAAAGACTAAAGTGGACAGACTGAAGTGGAAAGACTATAGAGGAAAGACTAAAGTGGAAAGAATGTAGTGGACAGAATAAAGTGGAGACTATAGTGGAAAGACTAAAGTGGACAGAGAATAGTGAAAAAACTATAGTGGAAAGACTAAAGTGGACAGACTGTAGTGGAGACTATAGTGGAAAGACTAAAGTGGAAAGACTAAAGTGGACAGACTGTAGTGGAAAGACTATAGTGGAGAGACTGTAGTGGACAGAATAAAGTGGAGACTATAGTGGAAAGACTAAAGTGGAAATACTAAAGTGGACAGAGAATAGTGGAAAGACTAAAGTGGAAAGACTAAAGTGGACAGACTATATTGGAAAGACTATAGTGGAAAGACTGTAGTGGACAGAATAAAGTGGAGACTATAGTGGAAAGACTAAAGTGGACAGAGAATAGTGAAAAAACTAAAGTGGACAGACTATAGTGGAAAGACTATAGTGGAAAGACTAAAGTGGACAGACTGTAGTGGAGACTATAGTGGAAAGACTAAAGTGGAAAGACTAAAGTGGACAGACTGTAGTGGAAAGACTGTAGTGGACAGAATAAAGTGTAGACTATAGTGGAAAGACTAAAGTGGAAAGACTAAAGTGGACAGAGAATAGTGGAAAGACTAAAGTGGAAAGACTGTAGTGGACAGAATAAAGTGGAGACTATAGTGGAAAGACTAAAGTGGACAGAGAATAGTGGAAAGACTAAAGTGGACAGACTATAGTGGAAAGACTAAAGTGGACAGACTAAAATGGAAAGACTAAAGTGGAAAGACTAAAGTGGACAGACTATAGTGGAAACACTGTAGTGGACAGAATAAAGTGGAGAGTATAGTGGAAAGACTAAAGTGGACAGACTAAAGTGGAAAAACTAAAGTGGAAAGACTAAAGTGGACAGACTATAGTGGAAAGACTATAGTGGAAAGACTGTAGTGGACAGAATAAAGTGGAGACTATAGTGGAAAGACTAAAGTGGACAGACTATAGTGGAAAGACTATAGTGGAAAGACTGTAGTGGACAGAATAAAGTGGAGAGTATAGTGGAAAGAAAAGTGGACAGGGAATAGTGGAAAGACTAAAGTGGACAGACTATAGTGGAAAGACTATAGTGGAGAGACTGTAGTTGACAGAATAAAATGGAGACTATAGTGGAAAGACTAAAGTGGAAAGACTAAAGTGGACAGAGATAGTGGAAAGACTAAAGTGGAAAGACTCTAGTGGACAGAATAAAGTGGAAAGACAAAAGTGGACAGACTATAGTGGAAAGACTATAGTGGAAAGACTGTAGTGGACAGAATAAAGTGGAGACTATAGTGGAAAGACTAAAGAGGACAGAGAATAGTGGAAAGACTAAAGTGGACAGACTATAGTGGAAAGCCTAAAGTGGACAGACTAAAATGGAAAGACTAAAGTGGAAAGACTAAAGTAGACAGACTATAGTGGAAAGACTGTAGTGGACAGAAGAAAGTGGAGAGTATAGTGGAAAGAATAAAGTGGACAGAGAATAGTGGAAAGACTAAAGTGGACAGACTATAGTGGAAAGACTATAGTGGAGAGACTGTAGTGGACAGAATAAAGTGGAGACTATAGTGGAAAGACTAAAGTGGAAATACTAAAGTGGACAGAGAATAGTGGAAAGACTAAAGTGGAAAGACTAAAGTGGACAGACTATATTGGAAAGACTATAGTGGAAAGACTGTAGTGGACAGAATAAAATGGAGACTATAGTGGAAAGACTAAAGTGGACAGAGAATAGTGGAAAGACTAAAGTGGACAGACTATAGTGGAAAGACTATAGTGGAAAGACTGTAGTGGACAGAATAAAGTGGAAAGACAAAAGTGGACAGGCTATAGTGGAAAGACTATAGTGGAAAGACTGTAGTGGACAGAATAAAGTGGAGACTATAGTGAAAAGACTAAAGAGGACAGAGAATAGTGGAAAGACTAAAGTGGACAGACTATAGTGGAAAGCCTAAAGTGGACAGACTAAAATGGAAAGTCTAAAGTGGAAAGACTAAAGTAGACAGACTATAGTGGAAAGACTGTAGTGGACAGAAGAAAGTGGAGAGTATAGTGGAAAGAATAAAGTGGACAGAGAATAGTGGAAAGACTAAAGTGGACAGACTATAGTGGAAAGACTATAGTGGAGAGACTGTAGTGGACAGAATAAAGTGGAGACTATAGTGGAAAGACTAAAGTGGAAATACTAAAGTGGACAGAGATAAGTGGAAAGACTAAAGTGGAAAGACTAAAGTGGACAGACTATATTGGAAAGACTATAGTGGAAAGACTGTAGTGGACAGAATAAAATGGAGACTATAGTGGAAAGACTAAAGTGGACAGAGAATAGTGGAAAGACTAAAGTGGACAGACTATAGTGGAAAGACTATAGTGGAAAGACTGTAGTGGACAGAATAAAGTGGAGACTATAGTGGAAAGACTAAAGTGGAAAGACTAAAGTGGACAGACTATAGTGGAAAGACTGTAGTGGACAGAATAAAGTGTAGACTATAGTGGAAAGACTAAAGTGGACAGAGAATAGTGGAAAGAATAAAGTGGACAGACTATAGTGGAAAGACTACAGTGGAAAGACTATAGTGGAAAGACTGTAGTTGACAGAATAAAGTGGAGACTATAGTGGAAAGACTAAAGTGGACAGGGAATAGTGGAAAGACTAAAGTTGACAGACTATAGTGGAAAGACTATAGTGGAAAGACTGTAGTGGACAGAATAAAGTGGAGACTATAGTGGAAAGACTAAAGTGGAAAGACTAAAGTGGACAGACTATAGTGGAAAGACTGTAGTGGACAGAATAAAGTGTAGACTATAGTGGAAAGACTAAAGTGGACAGAGAATAGTGGAAAGAATAAAGTGGACAGACTATAGTGGAAAGACTACAGTGGAAAGACTGTAGTGGACAGAATAAAGTGGAGACTATAGTGGAAAGACTAAAGTGGACAGACTATAGTGGAAAGACTGAAGTGGAAAGACTAAGTGGACAGACTAAAGTGGAAAGACTATAGTGGAAAGACTAAAGTGGACAGACTATAGTGGAAAGACTAAAGTGGACAGACTGAAGTGGAAAGACTATAGAGGAAAGACTAAAGTGGAAAGAATGTAGTGGACAGAATAAAGTGGAGACTATAGTGGAAAGACTAAAGTGGACAGAGAATAGTGGAAAGACTAAAGTGGACAGACTATATTGGAAAGACTATAGTGGAAAGACTTTAGTGGACGGAATAGAGTGGAGACTATAGTGGATAGACTAAAGTGGAAAGACTAAAGTGGACAGACTATATTGGAAAGACTATAGTGGAAAGACTGTAGTGGACAGAATAAAATGGAGACTATAGCGGAAAGCCTAAAGTGGACAGAGAATAGTGGAAAAACTAAAGTTGACAGACTATAGTGGAAAGACTATAGTGGAAAGACTGTAGTGGACAGAATAAAGTGGAGACTATAGTGGAAAGACTAAAGTGGAAAGACTGTAGTGGACAGAATAAAGTGGTGAGTATAGTGGAAAGAATAAAGTGGACAGGGTATAGTGGAAAGACTAAAGTGGACAGACTATAGTGGAAAGACTATAGTGGAGAGACTGTAGTGGACAGAATAAAATGGAGACTATAGTGGAAAGACTAAAGTGGAAAGACTAAAGTGGACAGAGAATAGTGGAAAGACTAAAGTGGAAAGACTCTAGTGGACAGAATAAAGTGGAAAGACAAAAGTGGACAGACTATAGTGGAAAGACTATAGTGGAAAGACTGTAGTGGACAGAATAAAGTGGAGACTATAGTGGAAAGACTAAAGAGGACAGAGAATAGTGGAAAGACTAAAGTGGACAGACTATAGTGGAAAGCCTAAAGTGGACAGACTAAAATGGAAAGACTAAAGTGGAAAGACTAAAGTAGACAGACTATAGTGGAAAGACTGTAGTGGACAGAAGAAAGTGGAGAGTATAGTGGAAAGAATAAAGTGGACAGAGAATAGTGGAAAGACTAAAGTGGACAGACTATATTGGAAAGACTATAGTGGAAAGACTGTAGTGGACAGAATAAAGTGGAGACTATAGTGGAAAGACTAAAGTGGACAGAGAATAGTGAAAAAACTAAAGTGGACAGACTATAGTGGAAAGACTATAGTGGAAAGACTAAAGTGGACAGACTGTAGTGGAGACTATAGTGGAAAGACTAAAGTGGAAAGACTAAAGTGGACAGACTGTAGTGGAAAGACTATAGTGGAGAGACTGTAGTGGACAGAATAAAGTGGAGACTATAGTGGAAAGACTAAAGTGGAAATACTAAAGTGGACAGAGAATAGTGGAAAGACTAAAGTGGAAAGACTAAAGTGGACAGACTATATTGGAAAGACTATAGTGGAAAGACTGTAGTGGACAGAATAAAGTGGAGACTATAGTGGAAAGACTAAAGTGGACAGAGAATAGTGAAAAAACTAAAGTGGACAGACTATAGTGGAAAGACTATAGTGGAAAGACTAAAGTGGACAGACTGTAGTGGAGACTATAGTGGAAAGACTAAAGTGG